>CM073473.1:9572500-10172500 GCA_037074535.1 Gleditsia sinensis
TGAGGGATAGACCACGTTTGGTGAAGTTTTTTGTTTGAATTTTCTGGGTGAGTATGCATATATCGAGTATGAATCAGTATTTATTATTTTGCTAGTGCTTGTGATATATATGAATAGTACATTGATCATGTCCTTTACATGACATTAAGTTGGTCTCCTTTTCCCAGAGAACTACATCAGTCGGATCAACAGACAGCAATCCAATGTCCTTCAGATCTTGCAGTTCTGGTGGTATAGTTGATTTTTTCTCAGAACCTGTCCAAACTTCCGGATCCCTTCAGGACAAAGCGTCTGCTCTTCCACGACCATCTGTTCCGGCAAGATCTGTTAGCATGGATCCTTTAAAGGAACCAGTGGCGTCTGAGTCATTTTCTTCCTCAACACCATCTGTTGATCTTTTTCAGTTGCCAGCATCCTCTCAGGCTCCATCAGTGGATTTTTTTCAACCATCTATTTTGTCTTCAGCTTCATCTTTGAATGAAAATCAACCTTCACAAATTTCCCAGCCCTCGTCTATTGACTTCTTTGCGGATGTTTCTCAGACTGCTGCTACCTCAGATGAGAAGTCGCCAGAGTTAATTGTCCCTAAAAATGAAGGGTGGGCAACATTTGATATGCCTCAGCACACAGCATCTACTGCACAAGTAGAAATTCCAGCAGGAGTACCTTCAACTGATAGATCTTTGCTGGAATTATTTGATCCATTTTCAACTGTAAATGCAGGCATGCAATGGCCATCTTTTGAAACTTCTAGTGTTCATGAACCTTCAATTACAGCTAATTCATGGCATGGTGGTGTGCAAAATGGAGAACAAGTTCCTGTTACAGCAGCAAATACTCAAGTAAGCCATCTCAGATATTGGACTGCAACGAAGTTTGGTATATGATTGCTTTAATATTCGTGTTAAACTCTATGTTTTCCTCTTTTTTGTCCCTCTAAATTTAAGAGACCATGGAACAAATAGGAAGTTAAATCAAGTTTTGTATGTTGATACTGAACAGCCATGGAATGCATTTGAAGATTCTGGTACCCACCTCCCAGTAGATCCCCAACTGCACAATCTTCCAACAAGTGATGAACAATTTTTGAGTTTAAGAGGTTCTGAGGTTGGTGCATATATGCTGTAACATTGTGATAGTCCCTTAGGTTTGAAATTTTTTTTAAAGGGTTTTGCGTTTACCAGGGCTCCAATCAAGGTGTTTCCCCCGTTGGTGGACTTGATGATCATAACATTCCATCAAATGTTGTTAGTGATGCACCATATCCTCCTTCTGTGCTTCCTCTGATGGTTTGTGCTCTTAGGTTGCTTGAACTTTTTTTTATTTCAATTGGTATCTTTATTTTGGATTTTCAGTTCTTAATTTTGTTCCTTTCAGGGAGAGACTCAACATAATGCAATCAAGCATAAATCAACTAATCCATTTGATCTTCCCTATGAATCTGATGCAGAGCACAACAATATGGTATGCCATTGACTGTTAATGGACTCTGTTAATCAGTAGGTGATCATACATGTTCCCAACTTTATACTTATTGTTGGAGATATTAATAAAACTATTCTTGAGGCTACTTCTAACAGCTTATAAAAAAGTCCTTAACATGGTATCAAGATCTCTATGGCCAAGTGGTTAAAGAGAGTTCAATCCTTGCATTGCTGCTTTCATTCTCCTAATTACATTACATTTCAGCATAACATACAGTGGGCTTGTGCTTTGTCCTTGCTTCAAGCCCAAAGGGCTTTCACTAGCGGGAGCATGCTAGAGTGTTAATAAAACCATTCATGAGCCTTCTCCTAATAACCTAAGCTTTTGGGACAAATAGGTGGTGGTGTACTTGAGTGAACCACTTACGTACAAAAAAAGGTCAATAATTTTTTTTTGGGGGGGGGGGGGGGAAGGAGGGAATAAGGTATTCTTGCAAGTTGATTTTTATTTGGGGTTCATTGACTGTGCAGTCCGACGATTAATGCTCTTAAAAATTTATCATGGTGATTCATTAGTGATTTTTCTGATCAAAATATTGATGTGCGATTCCTTCTTAGCATTTCTGTTCTGCTTCATATTTTCTACTTTATATCTGCTTTTCAGGCTGCTGTTTTTCTTTTTTACGATTTAAAATAGTTCAAATTCCATTCGGTTCTAAATTCATGTATACCTTAAGTGTGGAAAAACTGAGAGTACCCAAATTTTTGTTTTTCTTTTGCTTTTTATATCTTTTGCCCTACCATTTGTACACTGCTAGAGACTCCCATCAGCTTATAATTGAAAATCTCACCCTCTATTATGTTTTGATCTAAGTACTCTGGAATCTACTACCTAATTTTCTCTATTTGTATATATGAACAAAATAGACTTAAAATTGTAGGTTATTTCAAAATGTAATTGTCCTTCACTTGTATCCTTTTATCTGTTTCTAACTGTTCAACTATATCATAATGTTAAACCCTAATTTAAACTCATAGCATGCCTGTATAGAATTAATTAACATGCATGGTAGTTATGTTTTACATTTGGTTTAAGAAGCTGTCAAATGTTAATCTTCAAATCTGGGAATTACACTGCAAGCATGTGGCATATTATCACTTACTTAAGGGCATGATAATGATGCAAAATGCTATGCACTGATATATTATACCAATTTGGAAATTAAGTGGTTGTTGTGCCAATTCTGCCTATTGAAAGGATGCAAAGTTGACAATGTTGTTCATGGATTATAGGAGACTGGTAAAAACATGCTCAGCTTCCTATATCTAACATTTCTGCTGTATCAATTGCAGTTCCTTAATATGAGCTCTTTGCAAGCTGCTCTGCCAGATGCCCAGTTGCCGCCTCCCTTCCATGGTGGTATAACTGAACCATGGCTCCCTCAAAATATGATTCCTTATATTTCGTCTGCAGGACAAGGTAGTTCTCCAAGATTTCCACTACGTTTAAACATCACCTGAACACTTTTATTTACATTCGCTGCCAGACTTCCAGCTCCACTGCATTTTGGATCATCTATATGCATGCACAAGTAAATGCAATTATTCAGATATCTATGGGGGTAGGATTTTCTTATCGGCCATCATATTCTGATTTTGGTTCAATTATGTAGGTGGTTTAACATTCATGGCTGCGCAACCACCAAGTTCTCAAATACCGTAAGTTACTTACATGGTCTTAAATTTTTCTTTTTCCTTTTCTTTTCTGAGATATGGTGGTTGTGATTATTTCTGGTCTTCTCCATCAGTAAGCATCTTCATTCCTTCTGATGAAAGAAAATATTAACATTTTAAACCTCTGAATGGTCCAATTTAAATATGTAAGAGGCTGGCCAAGTTAAAACTTAAGGGGGCATGAGACTGCATTCAGTTTTTTTCGTCACTTACCTAAAAGATTTGAGTAATTTGTTAAGGAAGTGGATTAAAGATTACTTGGGCATTGTTTGTTGAGAAATCGGTGTGGCTATGAACAAGCAAGGATCTAGAAGTGAGTTTGGGGCTCAGAGTGAACAAAATTAAGAGTCAAATATTAATTTAAGATGTGAAAGTTAAGTAAATGAACCTTTACTTCTCTACAAAGTGTTAAATTAAGTGCAGTGAAGTTACATCGTTTAGATTTCCCTCCTTGCAGTGTCCAATTATTATTTACTTGAAAGTGATCCTTTTGGGCTTCAAGCCCCTTGTAGAGAGGCCATTGATCAGTGCATTGTAGTCAGGTTTGGAACCCTCAACCGGCATTAACTGAAAAATTTTCATGGCTAAATCTAGTTTCCTGTCTTTGCACTGCCCATCAATTAAAGTGCTGAAAATACTTCGTTGAAAATCGAAACCTCTTTGTACAGTCGGCCCAACGAATTCTTTACATCTCTGAACCTACCTTCTTTTCACAAATCATTTATCCAAGTGCTAAAATGAAAACATCTGCTAGAATGTAGCTGGTAAGTGGCAACATTTCTTGGTCCAAGATTAATTACATCTTTTTATGCCAACATAGAGAAGGATGTGTAGGCCCACTGGGTCTTAGCTTAGTAGATCCGATATGCATGACTGCATGTGTGATATAAGCTTTGTTTGGGAAATTTCATTGACTTGTTGAGTTGCTTATTTACAGGAACGTTCAGACGCAGGGACCTGTTGCTTCTTTTGGGGGAAATCCTTTCGCATAGGATTTAGCCGTATATTGTAGTGTTATTCGTAGAGGAATTTATGCATAGCCAGCCATCAGTTACTCCTAGTAGTTACAAATTATGCTTATTCTTTGTTAAAATGTTTCCAATTACTTCCACAGTGAGCGAGGCCTTGCAATTCTCAGTATCTGCTACACAGGCCATGGCATTTGTATTTTTTTTTTTTGTAATCGAATTACGTTGTACTAAGAATTATTGATGTTTAATTAGTTTCTACCAGTTTTTGTAATTTAACGTAGACAAATTGGAATTTAGATTGAGACTTTGGGAGGGTTTTCGATCGTGTTCATTATTGTAATTAAATGAGTCGGGAGTATCGAGTGTGCTGCTCTCAACTATTCTGTTTATGGGTAGCACGGTGTCGCAACTCTTCTTGAGCTGGTCTTTTTTTGTTATTGTTGCAATTGCTCAATATTGGATCGAAAAATAGGGTTTTCTAGCGCTATCCACTATTCATAGGTAATTCGAATTTGAAAACACATGTAGTGGACTAGTATGCAGCAACAAATAGTGGTGTTCATCAGTTTCAGTTAGGTTCCTTTTTTCGCCAACCGGCCAATCGAATTGGCGTGATCAATTTTGCAGAAAATTGGAGTGACCGGTTTGGTTTTTGTGAAGAAAATCAAATTAAACCTAATTATTTTGGTTCAGTTTAAGTAGTTTGAGTCACAAATTTGCACTCATGGTACGGCTAATACATGTGAATCAAATTATTTTATTAAATTTAACGAAGGAAATAGAAAAATAAAATTTTTATTGAATTAAAAATATTTGATAAATAATTTAAATTAATTAAAATTATATGTTATTTAAAATAGTGTATAATTTATAAGTTTTTTAATTAATTTTTAAATTTAAAATTAATTTTATTAAATAGTTAAAATTAGATTCATACGTAATAAAACTATTCAAAAGTTTAGAAATTAGAATTGTTCATCTCTTTTCCCTAATCTTAGATTTAGAGAATGCAGAAGCAAAAAGAAATATCTCGAACATGATGATTTGGTTGTGGGTAGCGTGGCACGCTATTGGGGGTGAATGATTGAACGGCGGCCGAAGATGGTAGGCAAGACAAGGATGAGCGGCTATTAGCGGTTGGATAGGAAGATGAGATTGAGAGAGTGAAGAGGTGCCTAATGATAGTAAAAAAGATGAAGGGTTTGAAATGTGGAATGCGAAATGTGAAATGAATGTAGGGACTCGGGGTTTTTTCGCTTTTGGGCAGGGTTACACACACACACACACACACACGTATATAAAGAGTTGGGTTCGGTTCATTAAAAACAAACACCACTAAAGCTGAAATTTTGTCAGTTTTGATTACTTTTCAATCAATTTTTGACGATTTGATTACAAAGAATCAGTTTAGTTCTATTTTGAACACTCCCAACAACAAAGTAGTGTCCTCTACGTTTATTTATTTATTTATTTATTTTTTCCCAGAGTTTATAAAACATGCGATGCCCCGAAAAAAGATGTGTCGTTCTATTTTAATCAAAAGAACTAGTCACTAAAATGAATTTAGTCTTGCTCTATTTAAACCATTCAAAGTCAGGCATCTTTACTTAAAAGAGTGATAAAAGCTCGAAGATAAATAATCAACGACCTAATCCAGCAGCACACTAGTATGTTTGATGGTGGTGCCAAGTATAACTACAGTATGGACATTGGATGTGGATGAAAATAAAGATACATGCGGTAAAGACGTCTCAATGGGGAAACCATGCGAAGATCTATCAGTTCGGCTTCATTGGGATGGCGTGTTCGTTAGGCACAAGCTATATACTAGAAACCGCGTCCCCATTACTATTTTTGTTAGGAATTTTTAAAAAAAATGAATATTTCTGAAATTGACAGAATACTCGATTATCTAGATATCATCCAAATCCTCTCTGAAATCTAAGAGCAAATTGGATGCTAAAAATAAAAAGCACAGATGTTTCCAAGATATTATGTCTACCCTTTTCTCGAGACTTGTGAATGGCAGTCTCTACTATCAAGTTTCCCTCCCTAAACTAAGCAAGAGGAGGCCAACATGAATGAGCAACTACACAGGAGACTTATCCACATCATAATTCCCTGACCTCTACATCCCTTTACATTTCTAATTTCTCGAAGAGGAAAATGAAAGATAAACACAAGAAACTGGAATTTTTAGGAAAATCCAAGCCTACGGATACTACAGCCAGTCACTTTTCGCCATTGATAGAGAAAAGAAAATCAATGACCCTTGTTACTGTGTCAAATCCTTCTCAAATGATTTCAAGTGACAACAACGTTGCTTATTAATCAACCCTGTCAGTGCCAGGAGATTTGAAACATAACAGCAGGCAGTGAAGTCATGAATAAGTGCTAGAACAAAGCTTCAATCAGATGTCTTGAAAAATATAGCGGCGAATCATGTATCTAAAAAATATGTCCTTAACACATAGCCACATTGGGAAGTGGTTCCTGGGATCATCAATTTAGCATATGATGGTTCCAAAATATACACCCGCGCGCACACAAATATATATAGCTTTGAAGTTCAACATTCACATGAAACAGATATAGCACAGTATTTCAAGTTTAATGGTTCCACCCTCACTTATTAGATACTCAATCTACTTGACAACTATAAAAAACGAGGTTTGACTTGAAAATGAGATACTTTAACTCTGAGGGCCGGAAATGACAACAGTAGGAAATAGATTTTCAAAGATAAGCAAGGCTCTCAGAGTACTGAGAGACCCCACTTTGATTTGATCTAACGAGAAGTATGAACCATTGATGCAATTTGAAGTGACCCTTATGCCACAAGTCTCCAAATCTTGAAGCTGTTCCCATGTCTGATACCTAAGGCTATAGGACAAGACCAGGCCACCTACTAGCAACACGACCACTGAGTCCTCTTCGTTTTCTCCTTTAACAACACACAAAATGGAGGACAAAATGTCTTTAATTAGCTCTGGAAACCAACATCGCATAAACCTAAAATCAACATGGGACCTTACGAACCGACAAGAGTTATCATCCTCCATCTCCAATATATCAAATCCCTGAATAGGCATGTCAAGCAGTACCATATGCAAATGGCCCCTAGACTCGTCAAAATACCCAATATCACGATGAACCCGATATCTTTTTGTTGGAGACATTGGCATTTGTTTCAAGCACTGGCTATGAACATCAAAACAGAGTATTTATAATCACTATACCAATAAACTGCACCCTTACAGAAAACTCCAGCAGCAATTACCATTCCATGTGGACGGGTGAAAGAAACCTCGGGGTCACTCCAAAAGCCAGACACCGACTAATATACATCAATCCTCAACTGACGAAAGTTTTAGGCTGATCTCCTGAGGGAAACGACTTCGTAATTAGCGGATTTCAAAGGGTCAAAAGCTTAATAATGCGACAACACAGAGCCATTAATTTCCTCACGAATTTTCAAATTAGGGATAGGGATACGGACGAACTGCTTAGTAGTTGGGTTGCAGGTGAAATACCTGAAGCCATAGACATCATCAGAAGGACCACGAAACCATTTTCATGAATAATCTTTGTCAAAGCTTCTTCTGCTTTCGCAAGAGTCTCATCTTAATTCATCAAGAGAAGATAGGAATTTAGCAGAGGAAAGCAGCAACCCATTGCATGATCTCAAAATCATGGCCCAGGAAACATCCAAATAATCGAAGTCGGGAACTTTAATGGTTTGTGAATGAGTGCCATGGCCTGAGTCGGTCAAAGGGACGGTTTCAAAGTGGGGAGAGGGTATATATTCGCCACCGAACAAAAGGGCAGAAGGGACGGAGTGAGAATTGGGGTGGCGGAGAAGGTGGTAGCGACAGAACTCGGGAATGGAGACGAGGGAGAACCACTGCTTGGAAACGCACTTACATTTCGGAAGTTCTATCAGAAGGTCCACATCGCCGAGTACGGCCTCCGAAGGCCTTGCCCTCGCCGCAATGAAGACCCAGAATCGTAACTGCTTCCCCTCACTCTCCTCCCTCCTCGTATTACTGGTAAAATTTTTGGACTTTGTTTGGTAAATATCAAAAAGAAAATTAGAATATTATTATTTTTTCTCTCTTTTTATTTTTATTTTCTAAACATATTAATATTATATACCTAGATATTTTTACACACTTTTCGTAATATGTTTTCTAATGAATTTAAAAAACAAAAAGTAATTGTAGAAGAATAAATAGGAAGAATTTGCGATCAATATATTTGTTTAAATATCATTATATTTATTTAAAATTAAGCATGTGATTAATCATGTCATGTGCTTGTTAGGGTCTTAAGAGACAAGGAGAGGAGAAGAGCAGCTCATAGGAAGGCAGAGCCTGGTACTTTACTGATTTGATGATTGCTCCCTCCTGTGTGATCTATGTTGCCAAAAACTCAGATTGTTTCTTCCTTGAGATAAAAGAGTCAGTTCAAGCTGAGTTCTATATCTTTTGGTGCTATGAATGCTATAGCATTTGTATGTTCCTCTGTTTTTAATTCTTAATAGTGGTAAAGAAATGGGTTTAGGACAGCAACTTCCACGTATAAAATGTCCTGGGTTTTTGAACAGTAATATCTTATTTGGTAAGTCTCCTGGTCAGTCCAAGAAAATCAGCATACAACCATCATAGATGGATGGATATGCATCTTGCATCAAGTACTCGATGATCTCATATGATCCTCAGTTAGGAGTTATGGCTCCCTCGTACCAAACTTACTATTTCTTTCTTCCTCTCTTATTTGCTTTGTTCGTTGTTTACTTCTCCCGAATCCAGGAAAAGATATTGAGTTTTTTTTTTTTCCATTTTGTATCTGTTCAGCTGAATATATTTTCCCTCGTAGGCATAGAAATTGTTATTCAGCTGGAGCATATGATAGTTACTGCATCCGTATTCTCTATTCAAGCTACGCAATATAAATTATTACCTCCATTGTAACTAGCCATCATATTGGTGACTCCGCGTAAAAGTTATTGCGGCTGATCTGCTACTCCTTTATGTGTACACGTCTAAACTGGTTGAAAACTTTTATTATGTACTTGTAATTCTGTAAGCTAAATAAAGTTAGCTGATTGGTGCATTGAATCCATTAGGTCGCAAATTGTTTCTTGCAGAATGCAGATGATATCACATGTAGTAACATTTCTGACGTAAGCAGTAAAAGAAAAACAAAGAGGTACAAGAGTGTTGCTGAAAATTGCATATTATTCTACTGGGTACTCTGTGCATGAGTACAATATGGATCTGTATTAGGTTCATATAGTTATTTCCGTGAAGGTCGATTTTAATTTTTATGTGGGGTTAGATGTTGGGGGTTTTAAGAGGCTGTACACAGACCATACGGCGAATTTAAACCAAAGCTATATAGTTTTTTTTTTTTTTTTTTTTTGGGCAGTAGTGCGATAAAAGTTGACAAATGTCATGGTTGTATATCAGAGCATCTGAGAAGAGGGAGCAAGAGCACTTGTGCAAACTGTCAGGGTATATGGTAAAGAGCAACTGCTTCACTGCTACTCTTAAAGAAGCAACGATATTCTCTTCTCTCTCCCCTTGTGTGTCCTTAAGATAAGATATTAATGAAAAGGAAATTCTAGCCATGGAATCAGGATCTTGTGAAGAAAGTGAATTTTGTGATTACTAATAACTTTATACGCCCATAAACCAAAGAGAAGAAAGTGGTTTCTCCACGATATGTGATATAATTAATAGTTCCTTCATAGTAATTCATATGAATCATATATAATCCCGAGGGATGAAGCTTCATTTAGAGGCTGACAAGCAAAAATTATACATCAATCCCGTTCCCACAGGAACTACAATCATCATCCATCATCTCCCTTCTGAATTCTCTAAATTCCCCAAAGCTTGCAGTCTCTTGACTTAAAGCATTTGAGAACCCTTTGCCAAAACCTCAAACGCTTGGCTATCCTTGTGCTCTTCTCCTCTCTCTGCTGTAAAGGTTTCATTTATTGTAGCAGTTATACTAATTTTTTTGCAGTACTAAACATTCAATTCTGCTATTTGTAGGGAAAAAACAAACAATCTGAAACCACTCGTTGAAAAACAATGTCAAACTGCGTCATAATTTCAGTTTTGAGTTTGGTTAGTGATCTCATTTAATTTTGATAAATCAAAAGCAAACTAGAGAGTGTTTAGAGAAAATGGGAGTTACGTGCAGACTAGATGGATTATCAAACCATGATTAGAGAAAATATAGTCTGGGAAATCAAAATTTCCTACCTTTGTTGACAAGCCATGGTGCCACGTGACCCAAGAAAAAAGAAGGAGAAAATGTTGAAACTTCCCGCTGACTTTGGTTTCTATATTGACTACGTAATAAAGTTGAAGGGTCAGGTGACACGGCAAGGTAGATCAGAGTGTAAAAATAAAGTGCTTCCTCTTTTCAAGCCACCGAGTATATAAGCACTCACATGTAGAGGTACTATTTGAAAGCTCTATATTGGAAGTTTAGGCTAAACAAAGAGGAGGGTGAGTAGTGAGTGAGAGGCAGAAGAAGGTGGGAAAGTAGCCATGGGGAGGCCTCCTTGCTGTGACAAAGTTGGCATCAAGAAGGGTCCATGGACGCCTGAGGAGGATATCATCCTTGTTTCTTACATCCAAGAACATGGCCCAGGAAATTGGAGATCAGTGCCTACTAATACTGGTAATTTCAGCCACTTTTTAGATCCAAGCTCTTCAATTATCCTTTGGTTTAACTAGTTTAATTTAGTAAGCTCTTCAAAGCCATCACTAATAATAATCTCGTCTATGTAGGACAGTGATACATATTATGATAATGGCTTGCTCTTGATCTATATAGGCTTTTCTTTGAATTTAATTATAAAAAGAATTAGAATTAAACTGATAGACCAAACCTTTTTCTGTGATTAAAAAGGGTTGTCAAGGTGCAGCAAAAGTTGCAGGCTTAGATGGACTAACTACCTCAGGCCTGGAATCAAGAGAGGGAATTTCACTTCTCATGAGGAAGGAATGATAATTCATTTGCAAGCTCTACTGGGTAACAAGTAATCTTCAGAAACCTCAATTCTCTTTGCTCAAACAAACAAAAATTTTCAGCCACATATGCACAGCTTCACGTCCTTTTCCATTTTAATTTACTATTATTTTAGTATTTTTAAACGATATGTCTGAATTTAATTTGTAAACTTATTGCTGGTTGAGAAGATGGGCAGCCATAGCTTCCTACCTTCCACAAAGAACAGATAACGATATAAAGAATTATTGGAACACCCATCTAAAGAAGAAGCTGAAGAAATTTCAAGCAGCCATGGACCCCCACCTGGTATCAGACTCAACAACCACCGGCCAGTTTGTGTCTAAGAGCTTTAATGACAGAATAAGTTTAGATATGAGCAGCAACGACAACAACCATGCTTCATCTCTTAGGCTGAGTCATTCTCAGTCCTCCACCTATGCCTCAAGCACTGAGAACATCTCACGGCTGTTAGAAGGTTGGATGAGATCGTCCCCAAAGCCAGAGCCAGAGTCAAACACTCTTCTCAAAGGGACCCAAGACCATGAGCTTCAAAATAACAACTTCGAAAGCAATAAGCTAGTGAAGTCTACATCAGTGCCTGCTTTAAATTTTGGGTGCTACCGAACCAAAGATGAGCAAGAGGGTGGAGATATAGTGTCCCATGAAGAGTTTGATTCTATTTTGTCGTTTGAGAACCTAAACAATGCTGCTTGGGACAAGTCCACTTGTGATTCTACACCTGAGAAGAGTTGTGAAGCTTCTGCTGAGGCTGCTGATAAGAAGGTTCATGATACAGCCGAGAGGAATAAGCAAAGATCTGATAACAGTACTACTCCTCCATTGTCATTTCTTGAGAAGTGGCTGTTTGATGAAAATGTTGGTCATGAGGAGATGATGGAGCTATCCCCTATGTTTTAACACACCAATTAATGATCAATCCCTAATAACTCTGGGAAAACATGACCAGTCAGAAAAAAGAAAGAAAACTCTTTGATCTGACTATAGGGTTTATTGATGTTTAGATTCTGATCTTTCAACTTGTAACTTGAAGTTTATGAGTGATTTATCTCAAGTAAGCTTAGTGAATCTTGCTCACTGCCTTGTAAAAAACTGCAAATGTTTACTTGAGCCCAAATAATAAATAATCTTATAATATTAGCATGGAGGCACTTTCAAAATTTTCGCACTTAAATTAAATACATTGCTTCTCTTTTTCCCGTTCCCTTTTTTGCTCGGTTACATATAGTATTTATACTAAATAAAAGGGTGAAAAGATGCACAACCAAGGACACTGGGTATCTCAGTAAATAGCATATATCAACACAAATTGGTCCATAATTGATTTAGAGTGGAAAATATGACGTGACCACTGTGTCCAAGTGTACAGGGTTATGCTCACTAGAAGTCTTTGATATCATCGCCAGTAAACTTTATCGGCCAATAACTTGGTGCATTATTAGGCTATATCTTCAATTGAATTATCCACCTACCAAGTCTATTTGTTATTGTCATTGTTATTTTATTTTATTTATAAAAAAATTCGTAGAAAGGGCATTTGAATTTGAATCACTCAAAGATAGGCAAGGGCCAAAGAAGAAAGATAGGGTCAAGTTATTTTATGTTAGGATAAATATAATGAACCAGCAACATGAAATTCATTATATACTAAGCAAAAGAAGAGGTATACAAAAGAGGGAAATGCATCCATATATGAGTGAAACAGGATGGTGTCACGAAAGTCTTGCTAGCAAATAAGGTAAATGGGTACCACAAAGTCCTTTCCTTTTGGAAACATGTGATCTTCTTCATCTTTCGGTGTGATATGGCTACAAATCATGCAGATATAACTTTCACAAGATGCAACAAAATGGGTTTAACTCTTCTGCTGCTGCTTCAGCTTTCAAGGCAGAAGCTTGACCAATCATAACTAGCCATATGTTGCAGTCTGCCCTCATCTTGACATATTCCATAATAATGCTGACAAATAATGAATATTAATAATAACAGCAACATTTTGGTTGATGTTAAAGACCAGTTAATGCAGCAGCTTTGCCACTAAATGCGGCATGTTGTGATTGGCAGTGGACAACTAGAGATGAGGTGCGTCATTTAATAATCCTAGAATTATTTTTAAAATTAATAATCTTAGATTTTAGAAGTCAGCCGAATGAACAATAAATTTCCAGCGCAGGAACCCACAATTATCTTGAAATTAAATTAACTTTTCCCAGTATACAAAATATTCCAAACCCATATGGAATATGTACTATGGAACTCATCTTTAATCACCTTTTAATATATCTATATTTATTTAAACAAAGTTCAAGCTTCGAACAATATTTTACTCTAACCTATAAATGATTTTAGCTTCTGCACATTTTTCCTAATTGCTGGTTCTGTGCTTCATTTTATTTGTCACATTGAGGAAATAAAGGTTATGTTTGAGCAAAAATTGTAGGAAAGGAGAAATCAGGAGAAAAAAAAAGGTTCATTCTACTTAATTTTAAGTATCAAGGACACAAGGCATGTGAGATCGATGGCTAACTCAAAAGTAAAAAGTGCAAACTGATCAAGTAGCCAGAAATTAAATGAAATGAAGGGCTGTGGTTGGATCATTTATTTGTGAATAGTGATGAATATGCCCCATTCCTTTTCTTTGCCACCTTTCTGGGTAATGGAATATGTGGGGTTCCTAAATCTAGGAGCCCTAGTAAGATGTTGTTTTCGTTTCTTGATGGTTTATACTTAGTTCCTCTATGGTACCCATTTATTCTTTCTGACTTATTGTAATGCTCTACTGTAACATGAACGTAGCCATTCCACCAAACTGGGGACAACCAACACTTTCATTCGTCAGCCTCTCACGTTTGGCTTTTTACTGTTAATTATCTTCACTTTATTTCTTCCACAACAAGTGTCAGTTTCTGTCATCTGAAAGACAAGAATGAGACTGTACAAGGCTTTCATATGTACAGATCCCAGAACTGCCTCTTTTTGCCTTATTGTGGCAAATATTTGATGAATAAATTCAAGTACCCTCGAATGATTTTTGTGTGTTTCTTTTTATATTCATATAAAACTGCATTCATATTCTTCTCAGGTTTCCTTTATTTTTACTTTGAATTTATGGAAATTCCACTTGGTCGAATGGTACGTAGGAACCTGTCTAATTACTGTAAGTAAAAAGAATTAATTTTTAAAAATGAAATATAAGATAATTGTTACAAAGGGAGTGAAACAAAAAACAATATCAAGACGCATAATAGTTTAATCATTGAAAAAAAAATTATGTATCTTGAATTATAATTACATACCCGTTGCTGGAATAAATATTCAAGTAGAAAATAAAAAAGCATTCTTCAAAATTTTGAGGGAAAATGAATAGATTGAAAAGACGAGATAGATTTCTGAGTTCAATACATTAATAATGGAAATTACTTGCATCTGAGGGTATTAACAGAAAAAGTTTCTTGCAGCGAAAAGGAAAAATAAAAAATCGAATCTGTCATCCAAATAAGAAGGAGTGCAGAGAGTTTACCTCTAATCTCAAACTAATAGACTTTGAAAAAAAAATTATTTTTTGTTTTAGAGTTTTTCAGTTTCATTATTATATAGTATTATAGTAGTTGAAGCAAAAAAGCAACTTAATTTTGCCCGTATTCTCTCTTCTTAGCCAACAAAAGCCCTGATGAACACATAATTCCTTCTTTTTTTCTTTTTTAGTGAAGAAAGAAAGAGTTTTTTTTTTTGGGTATATGATTATAAATTTTTCTGTAATTCTTTTTGGCGCAGGCTGAACATAATTAGGTAGCAAAATTAAATCTGAAACCTTAGAGTTGAAAGGTATGTGATCCAACTGACTTATGGCGAACTTGAAGGGACAATGGTAGTCCTATAATCTCCGATTATTGCCTGAAAAAACCCAATGGATACGCCCTCCAGATACGTTTTAATGACACTTGAATAGGTTAGGTTTGTCTTTATCCGAGGCTTAGACTTCTCACTTTCGCATATCACTGTAACAAGGAACTTCATACACAAATTTTAGCTTTGGTAATTCCAAAAGACTAAAGTGTAAAACCCATCGCATCTGTCTGCCACATTGCTATCATATGTACCTTGACATTGCATGACTGGCATGTGAGATAGGAGCCCCCCAGTTGTTATGATCCTCATGAAAAGGGCTTCACTTTTGCAAAAACAAAACTAGTCCACATGGGACCACCACCGCAAAAGCTATGAAAGCTTCAACACCCACCAAGCACCTTTGTTTAAGAAGATGCATTGAATTTTCAAAAACATGAGCTAATTTCTATTTAGGAATTTTAAACCAATTGCAAATTGGACTGTCTTCACAATTCAGGATTATTGCTCAATCACTATGTGATCCCACTGCCTTCAATGCTATTTAAGTTGTGTCCTATCCTCAAATAAACCATTAGGCCTCTCTCCACAGGAATCAACATCTGTGCTATAATGTTGAAAATGAAGTGGGTTGCCTGCTGCAAGTCCACAGCATTTAATCGGCCTTCAAATTAGGCTAAGCATATGCACCGGTAATGGTAGAAAGATAGTGCCAATTACTAAAAAATCATGATGGAATCATACTCTCGAACTAGCCCACGAGAAACAAACATCATTTTCAACAATAACAAAGATTCTATTAATGTTATACTATTGCTGCATAGGCTTCACTTACAGGTAAAGTTGCTATAATTTGGTAGCTCTGCTAAGCACCGCATGAGATGCGGTCATTGCTTGTCTGGTCAAAATGCTTATGGATCTGGCTCAGACAACCGCTAAAGAAAATTTTTGGAGGAGAAACAAAACTGACAGTAATTTATGCCTTTATCTACTAAAACATTTAAATTTGATCCTTTATTTATATAAAAAAATTATTAATAATAACTTTATTGAGAAATAAATTTTCAAGTTTTCTGGGCTTAATTAATAGAGACATGACCTTGATTTTATATGATCAGCGAGCCAAACCTAAGTCTATAGCTTGATCACCGAACCAAGAACCTTGAGTTAGATCTTTTCTCAAAAGAAGGAACTTTTGAAAAGCGACAATCAATACAACCAACCTGTTTGGAGCTGACTTCGTTAGAATCCTTTTAATATATATTAGTTTATTTGGAAGGAACATAAATTGAAGCTAACCAAGTTAGTATTAGTAATGTTGACACGTGAATGTGTACAAGGCAACATGAAAGATAAAGTAGTCCCACAACTCTTTGACTCGTGAACATAAGCATTTGGGTCATTTATGATGCAGGCACCATTTCTAATGGAACTACACTGATAAAATCAACATCAACTATACTATTTTCGGTCGGTAAATTGACCCATCACCTTCCGTATCATCTTATTATACATCGTGGGATACAGAAACTACAATAATTAGATTGAATCTTTTAACATATGAATCACAACATTAAAACATTGTTCATGAATGATAGGGTAAGGGAAGGTGAAGAGTAATAAAAAGATTAGAATGGAAGGCCATGCCACATTGCTAGAACAAAAGAATGGAAGATCATATCAGACAATGTACGTCAACTCAGTCCTCTTTGCATTCTGTTTCACCTAACTCCAAGTACCGTGCCTTGTTCAAATTATGCATCTGATGCAAAAATTCCAAAGCTTTAATAAGATAGAAAACACATTTAATGAGAATACTAATTCTAAATTGACCTATTGATATGATTATACCTATACAAAGCATAAGGCAGCTACACGAACGATGGCATGAGGGTGGCTCAAATCTCCGGAAAGTCATAGCCGTACATAAATTGTCATTGTCACATTCTCTGAACCTCTTCATAGATTGAATGGAAGAGAGGAGTGGAAATGTACCTCTCACCAAAGCTTGGAAATATAACCTTCATTGTGCAAGAATTACCCCCCCCCCCCCAAAAAAAAAACGAAAGGGGAAGCATTGTTAACGTGACAATAGTAAATAGGTCAATCAACAACGTAATTTGTGCCCTAAGATGGTGTAGAGAGAAGAATGAACTATTATAAATTACACATTTTGAAACTAAAGCTGAAAGCCTTTTAGTTAAATCAAGCACCTAATAAACAGGGAAACATAATTTAGTGTACCGTACCTAGCTATTAGTTGTGGTTAGAAAAATTCTTTTTAATCTATTAATATCAAGTATCGAGGTGCATATTCATATATATATATATATAACATGTAGGGTACTTCTAGCAGCTACAACATCTAGGAAAGCCAATATAGTTAAAAAGAAAAGAACTCACTACAACAAATTTTCCAGCATTCTCAGGCCGTCTTGCTACACTTATGGCTGCTGCTGCAGCAGCTCCTGAAGATATCCCAACCTAAAAATTTGAAACAATTATGACAATACATAGACTAAAATCACAAAGTACTTCCTACTTCCTAGATCACAGTGAGATTGCAATATCCAGCAGCATACTAAACTTAAAGACGAAGCAAGAAGGTCAAAACCAATGAATAAACGGAGTTCTGAAACTAGAATATATATATACACAACTACATTTGGAAAGCTAAATGCAGATTGTTGGTAGAAAATTATAAGAACTAAACATATAATGCCAAAATTTTGCAATTTTTTATATCTCAAGATGTCTAAAAATGCAGCTTACCAGTAAACCTTCTTCCAATGCTAATCTCCTTGCCATTTCAACAGCTTCAACATTGGTAACCTGTGCTCTCATGAGTCAAATTACATTATGCAAGATCTATGTAAGCAAATTATGAAGATAAAAGCTCTTCAAAATGACAAGCAAAAAGGCGCCAAAGCACAAAACTAGAAAGAAAGTATCCAGTAATCCATGGATGACACTTCAAGTAAAGGAATAAAACTATGTTGATGACTCCAGCAATTGAACTCTTTAATCTTTATCACCCAAAATTCAGCCACCTCTGATTTTCTAAAAATTAATTCTCAAATCCCAAAACACTTAAACGTTTCTTCTATAATTTGAATCCACCCTTCCTTCTTTATTTCTGATCACTTAGTCCTTTTTTAAATTTATCCAACATCAAGGCATCTTAATGAAAACTTAAAAGTTCAACTTTTAAAACTTTAAGTATACAAGCAGAAAGCTAGTTCACGAAAGGGTAAGGAAATTCCAAAGCCAAGAGACTAGCCCAAAAGAGGTTATCATGATCAGAAATGTCAAGGGAAGTTGGAGTACATAACCAAGGAGGAATAAATGTTTTGATTACCTTGATAACCTCATCAAGCAATTTGATATCCAAAATGTTTGGCAGATAACCTGCAAATACTTTCAATAGCTGATAAGCAAATCCCTCTGAAATAAAAATTGTGCTGAAAACTAGCAACATAGAGTTAAACAAAATAAAAATAAAAAACCTTAACTTTAATAAGTTTGTAAAAAGATTCACACCTGGATTATCTCCTGAGATTATACTTCTCTCTGCAGGTTCCACACCAACCACCTAAGCAAGCAAAAATATCGCTGATAAGAAGAATATACACTAATGTACCATCTGATTCTTTTTCTTCCCTGCTTCTCTCTCTCCACAGAGAACAGACACACACACAAATGTGGCTATCGGAATTGAACTCAGGAGTCAGGATGTCAAACTTATCAGAAAGTGGGAGCCAATGCCACATCCATTTGCAATAAAAAATAAAAACATATCAAAAAGGTAATCTAACCTTTACTTTTTTGTTCATTAGTTTGAGGTATTGCCCAGTGCCTGTAATGGTACCACCAGTTCCAATCCCAGCAACTAGTACATCAACATTACCCATGGTATCCTCCCATATTTCTGGCCCTGTAGTTTCGAAGTGGATCTGTAATTTGTGCATATAAATCTCAATACCATGTATCTTATTTTAATTTATGTTATAATATTGAGGCAATTGTGTCTTGTTTCCACTGATACAAGCCCAATAGAATATGAAACACAGTTTCTAATGAGATTTGATACGAGATGAAATAGAATTAACCTTCACATTAGCCGTGTTATCAAATTGTCGAAACATGTAAGCATTGGGAGTTCTAAGAACAATTTCTTCAGCTTTGTCAACTGCCCCTTTCAGACCCTTCTCTGGATCTGTCAAAACAATCTCTGCACCAAATGCACGTAAAAGGATTCTCCTTTCTATATTTATGGAAGCAGGCATGGTAACTATAAATTTGTATCCCTTTGTTGCTGCCACAAAAGCAATACCAAGTCCTGTATTTCCAGTAGTTGGCTCAACTAAAATAGTCTGCACAATTACAGAAGCAGCAACTTAATGCAAATCCAAAATCTAGCTGCTCAGCCTTGACTTACCTAACCACTATATCCTAGTTTGATAAGTTTAGAGGAAGTTAGAATAGCATAATTCACATTGATCTATAAACCATAAAATTTTCACAGCTTACCTTGCCTGGAGAAATTGCTCCAATTTCTTCAGCATCAGATAACATACTATAGCCAATTCTGACATGTTCAACAATAACATCAGTTTATTCATGATGTGTCTCCATTTTAAGGTTCAGAAGGCATATTGCACAGTGCAAATCATAAAATGCAGTGAGAAAAATATTAGCTTCAAGTGACAATAAATAAAAGAACTGAAGTATATTACATCACATATGATATAAAGGGTTAAGGACATAATTATAAAATAAAGTTTAAACATTGTATAGAAAGTAGAATCATACATTTCCATGATGTAAATATTACCTGTCCTTGACACTTCGGCAAGGTTCCATAGACTCAAGTTTTGCAGCAATGTTTGCCACACAGCCTTCTGTAACCTTATTGAGGTATACCATTGGTGTACTTCCAATTAACTACATCAGTTTGCAAAAATAATTCAAATGAATACTAACATTTAAACGCGAAACAATAATTGTCAAAGGATAATTCATCATTATTAAAAAAACGCACAAATGATCGAAAGATACAGCGGCTAATATTTTTGTATTCTTTAATGAAGATATTTACTCTTACATATCGCCAAAATCAATAAGTTAACTGAACTGGGTTCACCCTAGTATTACATGTATATAAGTATGTTCATGTCTAAATAAACAATACTGCCAATTACTAGATATACAGTTTAAATGTTCTAATTCGGCGTATCAAGAAGAAGGGTGTAACCACAAAAACATATCAAAAGAAAAAAAAAAGGAAAGGAAATAGAGGAATTCATTGCAGGCGTCTAATTGGAAGGCATAGCCCAAAATGCTTTTCAGTGGGGGACAGAAAGAGTTCATAGTCGGAGAGGTTGATGCAGAACCTGGGTGACGTCTTCGGCAATGTTGACAGAGTCAAGCGCTTCTCTAGTGGAGTAGACCGACGGTGAGGCTTTGGCGGATATGATGGAGGGAAGCCTGTGAGGACAAGCACCGCCATTTACGTAGACAAAGGTATGAGCTTTAAGCGGAAATAAACGGTGGGGTTGGAGTGGAATAACGAAAGGAAGAGGCATACGCACTGAAGATGATAGCGCCATCTCGGAAGAGACTGGTTTTCAAGAGGCAAGAGGAGTTTAAGATTGCTTCTTCTTTTTTTCCCACTAAATTGATCTATATTGGTGGATCTTCTTTGGGCCGCAGCTCCTCTTGGTCTGATTTAGCTATTTTTATAAGAACTTTTTACACTTGTCCCAAAAAAAAAAAGAACCTTTTACTTGCCAGTCCAAAAAGAAATAAAAAAAAAAGCTTTTACTTGGAGTTTTTTTTTCTCTTTAAATATATATTTTTTTACCCAAAAAATTAATTTTTTTTCTTTGTCAATTTTGATCTTAATTTTTTTATGTAACAGTAAATTTACCTTTAGTTGGGTTATCCTTGTTATACTTTAAAAGTAATACTAACATCCCTTTCGGGGACATCCCATAAGTAATACTTGCATAGTACTGCGTAATGTATAGGCTATTAAGCTAAAAATAAATAATTTTTAATTTCAGAATATTCCATATTTTTATTATATATACTTCAATAAAGTAAATTAGAATAAAACGATAGATAAATGACATAGTTCTATTAAATAATTTAAATTAGATGAAACATATATTAAATTATATTTAATTTAGTTTAAAAAAATTAAATTAGATTAAGATGAAAATAACGCTCAATCAATAAAATATTTGAAAAAATACCATAAACTTTAGAAATACAACTACAGTTGTCTAAATTTGATGCAGGCAGCTTCAAGCTTTAAAATCAATAAAATTATGTTCTTAATAACTGGCAAAAAGTTTCTGTAACAGACTTATAGCATCAAAAAATCCCAGAAATTCTGGGAGAACTGAAGGCTACAGGGCCCCTTCACACAGTAATCCAGTGGAAAACACAATGGGGTTGTGTAAAATCTGAAACTAAAAAAAGCGTCACTCATGTACAACATTGAATTCGTTGTCACTAGGAATCATGGAAAAAAACAACAAATGACAGACATGGTGCTAGTTAATGTTGTCAAATATCACTTATTGAAACGGGTTGATCGAATAACATAATTAAATTCTCATTGTATTTGTATACCCCCAACCACAATTGGAATCTGATTGCCTAAATCCTCTTTCCTAACTTGACTATTTAGGTAACAACGTTATAATATCAGTATCATAATCACTTTTCTAAGAATAAAACCTACCATCATTTGCCATTATCCAAAGGCTTCATGAAGTGCAAAGTTTCACAGAATCCTATATTCCTTTCTCACCAAAAATTACGTGGTACAGGTATTCTTTTTAACCCTTTGTCTTCTGTATTGGGAGATCGAGTAAAGCGCTTTGACCGGTGTACCTTGAGCTGCACGGCAGGGACCTTACGGGCAACAGCCTGCCAAATCATTTGGACAGCATCCCCTTCCTTTGAAGGGTACTGATACTCGAAGAAATGTTCAACCTCTTTCAACTTGTTCCACATTCGGGTCCACTCATCTTTGCCAATGCCCCTAATGAAGTTTATTAGATACTTTTCTCTGAGAGCATCTCTTACACGAACAAATATGCAGAACTGAGAGTAGTCAAGCACATCTTCATATGGAAGCTCAATCTCATCGCTGATAATAACAGGGACACAGTGGCTAGCAATGGCATCAAATAGGCGGTTTGAAGAGGGGGTGTCACCAGCTATGTTCAGGCAGAATTTGGATGCATGCATTCCTTCCGTAGCTTTCTTGATACCACCCTTGAGAACACTTCCAAATGCAAAATGCACATCTTTTTCATCTTTCAGTAGATAAAATAGCTCTTGCCTAGCTAAGCCTCCCTGAGCATTACAACATACTTAAGTTAACCAATAACCACAACTTGTTTTCCTAATCAACAAGAAGTTAACAAAGAAAAAGGTAGGCTTGACAAGCGATCACATGACAATAGTACAAGAACTATGGTGCTTCTGATAGTGACGTGAAATCCTTTCAAGGAACAGTGTCTGTAAACTATTTTTAAAATTTATAAGCACAAACTAACAACAGGAACTCACAGGATCCATAGATACAAATCAAATTCTTCACACAAAACTGAAAGAAAGATATTAATGAAAGAAGAAGGGGAACATACATCTTTTCTGTATATTGCTCCTTGGAAGTAGAGCAATGTTGGACGGCTGTCAAAGTTGGAAAAGTCATTGACATAGGATGTCACTAAATGCTTGTAGGGTGCAATCACGTCTTTCTCAACATTGGCTATGTTGGGAGGATACCTCCCAAAGTCAGAAAGTATGAATGTAGCAGGCCACAACTTGGTTCTTGCATCCAACATACTATTAGGATGGTGGGCCAAAATCAAGTGGTCCCGTCCCCCTGACCTCTTCCATTCCTCTTGATCCGTCAGATATTTCACTAACTTATCTTGTAGTAACGTGTTCCTATTCTTCTTTTCATGTGGATTAGTTTTGGAGTATCGGTTAAAGCTCAGAGAAGAAAAGAACGGTACAAATATAATATCGGCTTCACTAGAGTTTCGAACTCTGATTGCTGTACGAACATTGGATGATTTAGGAAGTGCTGAAGCTAGAAGATCCAGTGTAAGCCAATACTCTATACTGTGTTGCAAATTCAAACCTCCAGGATATTCTGGTATTTTAGTTCTAATATCAGGCCAAACACTATTCCCTTTGGCTTTCCAATCTAGAAGTCCAAAATGGAACTCCGAAGGTAAATCGTACATGAAAACCTTGAGAACAACTTTATCATTTCTGCTGCATTTCACAAAATGGGTTGCTTCTACTTTTTGATCATCCACAAGGGCTCCAAACGAAGATTCGACATTTTGGTTCTGCGTCCCCGTTGAACGAAGAACAAAGAACCAAGATAGAACAAAAAGGGTTGATGTAATTGTAAAGAAACAAAACAATGACCTCCGAGACATAACTTTGATGGAAGACACATTTCTCTCCGCCATTCTACTAGAACTCCAATCAATCAATACTTGGAATCAGCGTGCACTTCTATATTTAAAACAACCATGATAGGCTTTACATTGACTCAAGAGAAAATGTGTGAAGAGGACGGGGTATAATCTCCGAACGTAATACCCGACTTGAAGGGCAAAATAGATTAAATTGTTTGAGATGATGATACACAACCCGAATTACAAAGAGTGATTAGTCGCAGAGATGACATGAGCTGTACAACTTACCATTCATTGCCGACCACGTTGTCCAAATTAGTGATCAAGAAGGCCAACGGAGACAAGAGATCCTCCAGAGTAACTTGCATAGCAAGAAGAATAAAAACCAAAGAACAGATCATTATACTACACCAGAGATTTCATTGTGACAAAGTGTGTGTACCCATCATTCACGTTTCCCAAAGGAGAATCGCCATTAAACTCAGGAGACCCAAACGAAATCGAATCCAAGAGGATGAAGAATGAGAAAAAGGAAGAAAGAAAAAGAAAGCAATGACAGAGGTTAGAGTGAAGAGGGTGTTGTCATCGAAATCTCTGTAGCTTGTGTTTCTTGTGTGCTACGAGGTGGATTGGAAGAACCGTGGAAAAGGGGTCTAACTGTCTGTGGAAGCGGGCTAATCAGCTAAGCTTTAGCTCCACTATTTTTGTCAGATTGGTAGGAGTAAAGACTGTTTTATCTTGCTTCCTCTCTTTCTATTTCACAGAATCACAAGTACGAAATTCATTTTCATTCGTCTATTAGATTAGCTACCAAATCTCTTTCTGTAATATATTTTACTAAAAAAATTGGTTTCTAAAAAGTCACAAACATTATCACGAGAAGGAAAATACTTTCTTAAGAAAAAATATATTTGTATATACAAGATGGAATTTTTTTTTTCCATTTTTGCTTGTACGACTTATTTCTTATGTTTTCTTCATAATCGATATATTTTTTTATTAAAGCCTTTAAAAATAGTTAGTGATTTGAGCTTTTGCTAATTTACAGGGAAAATGGGGAAGTGTAAGTCATACCCATTAATTAATTTTAATAAGGGATGAAAGTGCAGAGATCAAAGGTATAATTTAATCATTAAAAAATTAGTCTTATTGTAATTTATATATTTAACTATACTATTAATTTCTAAATTTGCTAATTTACAGGACAAAGGATTGATGTTGAAGCACAGACTGGCTAGGTTTGAAATGGTTGCTTTCTGCTTGTTTTGTTTTGACATTACTCGTGGAATTGTTGTTCAATCTCAAATTCTATATCTCTGGATGAGACAGTTGCTGTCATTGATCATCTTACATACCAGCTTCTTGAACGTTTGGGGTATGACCCTAATAATGGTGCAAGCCCTCAAGCGAATGTTCAACAGAATGTGAAAATCTTAAAATTTAATGTAGTCAATCATATTTGTTGAAAATGTGAGAATTGTTGAACTGTAGCTTGAATTTAATGTAGTTATATTTATTAAAAATAATTAACCACATTTTTTAACTTTGTTAGATATGCAAAGAAATAAATTATGAGTATGAGAGGTATCGAATTACATTTATATCTTTGTTATTTTGTTAAATATGAAGACTTGTCTTATGTCAATTGACTTTTGAAACCCACATTATTTATTTGCATGGTTAGAAAATTTATAAAAATTTATAACTTGTATTTTTAATTTGAATATGATTTTTTAGAAGACAAATTAGCCACTTTCTTTGATATTTGTATGGCTTAGTGAATGGCAACAAAATACTTCTCCTTTATAGTGGTTATAAATATCATTTTAGGTATTTACAAAAGATATCACTCAAAATAGAAAAGTAAATTAAAAAAAAATAAGATGTAAAAACTTTGTTTTTGAATTTGAGTGATCATTTTGAGTATCATAAGAGTGATACACTGTTTTAAAATATATATTTAAATATATTTTAAATATTAATTTATATAAAATAATATACTATTAAAAGATATATAAAATATATTTAGAGTGTGAATAATTTGTAAATGTAGACAAATTATTTTTGTATTTTCTATTTAATTTATTAATAAACAATTATTAATCATCTTTATTTATAAATATAAACTATAAATTAAATTACGTTAATTTTTATTTATTATTTTATCCCATTATTTATTTGTTTAGAGGCTCCGAAATCCCAACAAGAATGAACTTGCTAAAGAGTAAGTACACAATGTTGATAGACACAGAAATCGTAGCATTTTCTAACAGTCAACTTCCCGAGCAAAATTTAATATTTAAGCGGCTTGAAGCTGATTCAGAATCAACTACTCTATGGAGTACGAATGCCTCTTACTGCTCCTTGTTTCTGCACAGATTTTGAGAATTCATCCGTTTATCCCAATTGAAGTCTCAACTTGTGCATAGCTTGCATCTATTTTATAGGTCTTCATCTGTAGTTTTGAGTGGCCAATACAAATATTATGCTTCATAAACTACAATGTCTGTACTTTTTTTTTCTCTGCTTGAATGAGTTCATAGACTTGAGAGGTAACTATAATAAACCATAGTAAAGATACAGAACATCTTATAGGCCCGTAGCGTCGTTGAAATGTTCAAATCATCAACATCATACATACCTTACTTGATATTTGATTGATTACCTCTCATTTATGGGAATTCTTACCTTTACAGGTATTGAGAGGGATATTGATCTGCCTTTTTGTCTGAATTGGAATTAGTGGTCCGTTCTAATCTAATGTAAGCGGAGGAAAAGGCTTGTTTTCCACGGTAAAACCTAGTGATTCTTCGGTTTTGATGGGAAAGTTCAAGTTTTACCTGTTAAATTGGCAACATTCAAGTCATGGGCTATTATGACATGGACGGCCACTCAACGTTATGGAAAAAGATTTAACTTTGATACTGCCATTATTTTTCAAGCTGAATGTTTTCTGTCAAGGTTTTCATGGTTAATTTTGTAATTTTATCTACTATTAACCATATATGTGTGTGTGTTAATACACACTAGCGGTTCATAGGTGTTGAAGATTGGAAACTTTTCTTTTCACTTGTAAAGATAATAAGCATATGGTCAATGTCTCAGCATCATCATGGGATAATGAGCAATTATTTCATATCATAACTCACTGAAAGATGTCCGGAAAGTTGATCCGATGCTTAAAAAGTCATAGCCAGAAAATCTTGGTAAATGTTAACCATGCAGGGCCAATAATGGAAAGATAAGCAAGCTAAACGAAAATCAGAACTGGAACTGCATGTCAGGGGCATATCCAAGTGCATCAAGGTGAGCAGCCATAGCCTTGTTCATGGGTGGTGGGCCGCACCTCAATATCTGCAGATCCACAAGCAACATGTTCAAGCCACGGAAAACATGCATGATTAGTTGATAACATCAACAACCTTAAAGAGATAGTTTAAAAGAATGGGTTTTTTGGGTGGGACAAAAGAAGATTACCTTAATATCATGTGCTGGAGCAGGGCAATGGGTTTGAATCATCTCCTTTGATACAAATCCAACACCACCATCCCATTCTTCAGGAGGCTGACAGTATCATCAAAACCAAATACTCTCAGTCATTACTCTTTTAATTATCCTTTCAGCAATTAAAGACACTCATTTAAGGTCAAAGTCCAAATTGTTAGTCCTTGTTAGTCAGTATAAGAATTTTCCATTAATTTCTATACAAGCAAAAGATACTATTGGGGAAGAAAACTTTAGTTGTGCATGCTATAGCTAGTTAGCAACTGACCTGATTTAAGACGTAGTATACTATGAAACGATCTGGATATTTGGAAGCAAGACCATCCAGTTCTTCCTGCATGTATAAATATGTAGATTACCATTAATGACAAACTATCAAAATGCAGTTATTGCCTGCTAAGTGTTAGCTCCATGCTATCCACATAAACTGTAAGGAACAATAGTATTTTCTTGTGGCAAGATAGGAATTTGATAAACTAGTTCATAATCGCTAGTATGTATGAGGAAGTAGAATTTAGCTCGCATGGAGCAATGATCTAGTAATGCTAGTTACCTTCAAAAGAATGTCTTCGTATGTGACGTTGGCATAGATAAGATGCACCTTTGTCCTGTCTTTTGGGTTTTCTAATATAGCTCTAGCAACCTTGTGTGACCACAGGAGAAAAAAGAAAATATTATCAACAAACGCCTTCTCAATGATGAGGAAACAAGCACCATGTACCATAAAGACATACTTGGAACATTGGCGTAATTCCGGACCCTCCAGCAAGCATCCCAAATGCTCTAACATCGCCTGGTTGATACTTGAAACGTCCCTGGTAGCAGTTATGTATTATAACCCAAATATCCAAATAAAAAGCCTTCGTATTTGCTATAAAATTTATCAAGCCCAAAACAAACAATGAAACGAGTAGAGGGGAGAAATTAACAACAACACATTATAAGAGAAGAATGACTTTGGTAAGTCAAAAAATTAGGACAACCGGACATAACTAGCCATGCAGAGATTACAACTGATGAAATCTTAAGATTGAGCAATGCCTTCTTACATGATTAATTGGCTTTCCTAAAATAGAATATCCTCTATTATTTAATTACCCAGTACAAATATTCTTCACAAAAATAAAAAAAGTATTTAGTATACCAATGTGTGCAATAAACATATACCTTGGGTCCTTTGACAGCAAGATAATCACCAACACGCAATTCACGGAAATGGTGCGACATCCTTCCTTGCGGGTACATCTGATCATGGCATATTTAAGAAGGGACAAATAAAGGATAACAAAAAGATAAACTCAAATCAATTTAATCCACTAAAGAGAAGTTCTGGATGAACACACCTTTATAACTAGTTCAAAATGTCCAACATCAGAATCCAATGTAGTAGGGGTATATGGTTTGATAACCTCTTCACCTTGGCTATCCTTACCCCTGTTTGAAAAGTAGCTTGATTACAATATGAGGACAAAACACTGATTTAAAAAAAAAACTAAAAAATGGAACTTTTTTCCATCATATTTGTCAGTATGATTACACATTTGTGATACTGTTCTCAGTCAACATTAAGAGAAAAACACAGTGCAGATAATAACCTCAACATATATAAACTGAACTGATTTGAAACACTTTGAGAAAGCAGAAAACAACAAAATCAGGGATGAGGGAACAGAACCTGCAACTTATGTGTTGCCCAATTGGAAGACCCAAAACTGAAGTAGGTGTTGGAAGTTCAAACGTGAACTTTGCGACATTATGGCTCAGCTGTAGACGCTTCACAAGTTTAAACTCCTTGAAGTTCTCTGGGTCCAAGGAACCTATTACGACGCGGATGACATGATGTGAGCACCACAAGTTACTAAGATAACAAGAAAGGTAATTCACGATTTTGTGAATCCTAAATTTTATGCCAAAAGTACTCAGTTTCACAAGGAGCAAATATGGTCCGCAACTTATTGAACAATTTCATTAGAGCTACAAGATCACAAGACATTCACTTTGTCATATCTTCTATTTTTAATATGAAAATCTGATTAACTTGCCAGATTTATACCAAAAATCTCATAAAGATCCAATAATACTACTTTAGGACTGAGGACTTCCTGCTAGTATCAAGACGGAGAACAAGCACTACTCCATATTTGCAGAAAATGACAAGTCGTTGGGACTATTATTCATAATCATAACAGAATCAGAGAAATTCAATTGGCAGAAAAACGAACAAACCTTTGGTCTTCTTAGAAGAATAGAGATAGAAAGCACCGACCCCAATGGCTACAAGAGACACAGCCACGCCCAAAAGTACTTGATTTTCCGGCGTCTGTAAGAATTCCATGGTTTGATTCCTCGACTTCAAATAGTAAACTTCTATGAGATTTAAAGTTTTACGAACTAAAATGACTGAAGAGAAAAATGGGTGCGTGGGCCTTCACCGAAGAACCAAACTTGAAAATACCCAGCAACCCTTGTTCCAAACTAGGGTGGTGGTGAAGAAGGAAAACTATAAAATACGAAATGGCCGTGGTAGGTGAAAGAGGAGAGCTATTAGACTTTGAAGCGTGGGTTACGACAGGTGAGGGATCTGGTGCAACTACCAATCTCATGGCTGGATCAATTCATTAATTTTCATTAAAAAAATTTCAGCTTTTAGGATTGCTCTTTGAATTACGTTTCAAATTTTTTTTGGACAGAAAATTACATTTTCTTTTGGAAGATAGTAATGCCATCGTCTACTTTTTTCTGGTAAAT
Organism: Gleditsia sinensis; assembly: GCA_037074535.1. Classification (NCBI taxonomy): domain Eukaryota; kingdom Viridiplantae; phylum Streptophyta; class Magnoliopsida; order Fabales; family Fabaceae; genus Gleditsia; species Gleditsia sinensis. The sequence continues at coordinate 9,602,234 of CM073473.1, forward strand.
GAAGTTATTCATTTTTTAAAGTATATGAAAATTAAATTTAAGATTCATATTTAAAGTTTAATTTTTTTATTTAAAGTTATATCTTAATAATAGCTCAATGTAAAATTTTGTATTACTAAATCATAGTTAATAACTATTATATTATAGTTATTAGATATAATTTAAAATAAAATATTTTTTTAATAAACTACTTACAAGAGAATCTCATGTAAATATAAATTACAATTAATTTAAAAAAGAAGAAGTTATTTTTGGGTCTGTTATGACATGGCTCAAATGGACATCGTAGAGTAAACAAGCGTGGAACGCACGGGTGTTTGTTGTCTTGATTCTTGTGCTGTATGTAAATTATATTATATTTGCTCGATTTCTTCAATAGTAGTTGATTGAGCGCTCTCAACTGTCAACGGCATCTGTCTATCGGCACTGAGCACGCGGCTTCCAAGTCCTAGTCTCACCCATTCTTGTGGCGCACATGGTTTTTTCTGTAGAATCCGCTATCAGAGTCTCTTCTTCAATTCATAATATTATTTTATATGTTTCAATGCTGCCAAATGCCAATATTCATTATTTTCATCGCCTCGAAGAATCTACATGTTTGCTACGTTCTAAACGAAGTAATTTAAGACTGCGAGGAAAATTAGTCAGGTTCTAAAATTATTTTGGTCTCGATATGTGGGAATGGCAACCATGCATGCCCTTCCGTGGCTTTCACAAGACCATTTGATCTGCGCCAAAATGTAACAGACTGTTAAAGTCACATTACCTCAAATGAAAGACATGCCAAAAAGTAGAGCTAACAAAATTCAAAACTTGAGTTACTGAATCCCATGTAATTTACTCACACGGGCAGCAGAGGCAAAGTAATCACCAAAGCGAAAGTAATAGTTCACATTTTAATGCCATGCATCTTTGTCAAGGTCCGTGAAGCTGAGATCCATACCGACAGACTAAAACTGACTATTGAAAACATTTCGTTTGGATGCATCAACTTATTTCAAATTTAACAGGCTGAGTCCCAATCCCCATGTAATCTCGGCAACTACAATATCTTCATGTCAGTTCTCTTACACGTTACAATTGAAGGTTTTGATGGTAATCTTTTCTATCATCTTCATTTTTTTCTTTTATAATCATAAATGACATACAATATTTGTCAGTAAAACAAAAATAAACCTCACATTCAAAAGAAAAGAAAAATGGGATAAGTCCAACTTCTCTTCAGCTACCTTCGTTTTCTTTTTTAATTGGATCTGAATTCACAATTGGAAGATTTTTTCGGTACTGCTGAGATGTCAATCTCCTTTCTAATGGTGTTTTCCTCTTGCTCACAACAAATCTGTTCACCCCTTTGCGCATAGGCATTATCGAAGGAAAATCTTCATCAGGAATCTGGCTGAGCTCAGAGATATCCTTAATCTGTGCAACACGACGGAACCACCTCTCTGCCTTTGCCTCCTCTGACATGTCCAAAGGATCTGGTTCCTTTACTGCTGACCCCTCCAAACTCTTTCCCGTCCACTGAGCTCTAATATTTTGGTTCTCAGTTGCTGGGGTTGAACTCCGGGTCAAATTGGATAAATGATCTTTATTCTCATTACCAGAGTACTTCTTCCCCAAATCCTCGTGGTTGTCAATATGGGAACTAACATAACTCTGGCTCGAATTTTCGCTGGTTGTTGCCCCATATATAGCACCCTTGTTAAAGTTACTTGAGCCCTGTCCTGAAGGCTTTGGACTCCAGCTCTTCATGCTTACATCTTCATTTCCAATTTCTTGGACACTATCTCTTCTCTGCAACCGAGTGCCAGCACCATCTGAGATCCCTGAAAGTTTCCCTGGCACCCCAGATGATGCCCCGACATTGGTCATACCTTGACCATCATGTCTAGCATCATCACCAGTCTCTGGAAGCTTCTCTGACCCCTCCAAAGTTGAAAATGATTCAATATTGGCCTTCTCCATGGAATTTGCTCCATCTGACTGTGGATTGTTCTTTTTGGCAAAGTAGTCTGGGGGGAATGGGACAAATGGGACATAGTTGGTATTACCAGCTTGCTCCATGGCCAATTGTCTTTTGTAGGCAGGAGAAGTCAAAGAGCGATCTTTTTTCTTGCTAATAACAAATCGATTTTCTCCTTTACGCATTGGCATGACCTCAGGAAAGTCCTCGTCAGATATTGCGTTGGTCAAATCTGAAACATTATGCAGCTCAGCAACCTTTTTAAACCATCTCTCAGATTTTTCAGCTTGCTCCTTCTCCTTGTCTTGATTAACAATTTGGTGAGCAGACTTGCTGGAAAGCTGTAAACTATCTCTCAAGTTAGCAGATCCATTGTCGAGGTCCAATACCACATTTTCACTCTCCTCTGGCTTCAAGTTCTCAGACTTTTGCGCAAACATATCCGCAGGTAATGGAACAAAGGGAAAATGACTTGAGTTCCTTCCTTTCACATCTCTATGTTGAGGTGAACTATTGCTAGAAATTGAAGGCAGGCTGTCTGTATTGGTGTTATGACCAGAATCAATGCTCTTGTTGTCAGATTGAGAGAGGCCAGTTGGCCCACCAAAAATCTCATCCAGACTCTTTTTAATTGATGTCTCAGGTGACTTGGTTACCTCGCGAGCTTGAAAATCGTCCGACTCAGGAAAGCCATCATTATTCTTGTATTGGGTATTAGCCAATCTCCTCTCCAATGGTGTTTTCCTAGTGCTCACAACAAATCTATTTACTCCCTTCCTTAATGGCATTATTTCAGGAAAATCTTCATCTGCCATCACACTGTTAATATCAGCAGCACCATCCAGTTGAGAAACCTTACCAAACCAACGCTGAGCCTTCTCTTCATTGGCAGCTAACCTACTATCAACATTTGAAGTATTCCGGTTACTCCCATTTCCATACCCCACGGTTGACAAGGTATTGGTAGCACCTAATGATATTTGTCCCGGCCGCTTGCAATCACACCTCAAGCAAGTCATATTTTTCCCATAATTAAAGAAATCACACCTAGCAAAACAAAATTACCCATTAATTTGTATTCAGAGCGAAGAAGTATAATCAAAAGGTTAGAGAAACAATTTAACAGGTACTCACTGAGGGCACTCCCACTCTCCTCCGGTCAATTGTCTCTTTGGCCTTGCCTCCTCACACTCAAGACATTTCATATTTCTTGCAAAATTCATGAAATTACACCTGCTCCATATTAGAGAACGTGTGCTAGCTTATCAGTATATTGTAATAGTAATACCACTTGATGAAACAAAAATGACTATGACAATTGCTCCACACACACCTCAGTAATCTTGTATTGCACAAAAGCAATATTAACTAACAAGGTTGATTGGGAACAAAAAAGAAAAATCTACCTTGGGCAAAGCCAATCACCCCTTTTCATTTCAATCTTCTGCCCAGGAGCTGTTGTCTGTCCAGATCTACCAGGCATTTGGTTTTGCGCTGAACCATACAAGTTTGATCCAGGGGCATTATAAATCAGCTTGAAAAGTTCAGCAAACAAATTTCGGACAGATGATTCAACAAGATCTCTGTTATGAAGATTGTTCCTTTCTGAAGGTACCAATGGGTTACTTGCATAACTCAACATAAATTTCATCAAATCAACCATGTGTGCTTTATCAGAATCCAAGACCTATGGAAAACATATCAAGCACAATTAGATAAGCAGCAACTTCAATACATTTGTCAAAATCCAAATTCTAGACATGAGAGAAGATATGCACCATACACTATTCAAAATACATGTATAATGCAACAACTTCAATACATTTGTCAAATCCAAATTCTGGCTTACAGTTGGACGATTTGTTTTATCACATTTATGGTTTAATCAATATTAACCAAAACCTCACCAACTTTTATTGTCTGCAAAAACAATATTAATAAAGGTATTGAGGAATGACTTACGAAGAAGAAATTGGGAAGGTTTTGGCAAAGCACAAGATAAAAGGAGATGGAGTCAGAAGGTCATATGACTCGTATCTAAACAATAAGATTGAAGAGCGAGATGAAGAGTAGTTCATTATTAGGTTTAGGACTCAGAATAGTCAGCTTAGAGCTTACTTAATCCCATATCAGAACCACATAAGCATGGAACTACTCGACCTTCACATTGGAAAATTAATATGCTTCGAACACAATCTTCAATTCAGAATTTCTGATGAACTGGTAAAAGTATAAATTGGGCAAAGGTTCTGACATTTACTCTATTCTTTCTCCTCTTTTTATCCTTCTGGAAACACAGGGAGAAACTACAAGGACAATTTAGTTTGTTGCAGCATATTTAAGGATATAACCCAACAAAGGTTAAGCACGTTGGGGTTGGGGGACTATCTTGGATTTTGGCCGAAGACCACTAGACTATGAAATATCACTTAATAATCAATTTCTATCACAGTGAATCTACAGTGCATAAGTTGGGAAGCTGTCAAGAAGAAGAAGGTCAACTTGAACCATAAGTTGATTCGAAAAGGGAAACCTAGTACTTACACTAGTTGTACTATTGGATATAAAATATCTCATCTTTCTCACAGAATCCTCAGCGTTTTGGAACAGAAATGGCGTGCCATGTTCAACTACCACTTCAATGTCTCTCCTTGAAAGCAGCCTATAACGATTATACACATTGAAAAAGGGTACAAGAGAAGACCCTTGTCAGTAATTCATTTTTGTATGGTAAAAATTATTTCAATAAAGCTGAATTCCGGCGAAATTTCAATAAGCCCAAGCAGAGCAAAAGGGCATTGGATTGGGAACCAACCGCAAAATGTTCTGTCTGTCCCGAGCAAACGCCAAGCACGCTCTGGCTTCACGCAGAAAAAGTTGCGTCAATTCCCCGGCCACCACAAACTCATCGTCACATGGTCGATTGTCGAAATATCCAGAAGCAGAGATGTGGTCAATAAATCTGGACCACTCGGGCCAGGGATGGGAATGGTGGGGAGCTAAAGAAGAGTCTCCCAAGTAGTCGGTCCTGACAGAGGAGGCGGCCTGATTGTGAAGCTCGTGAGAGACTTTGACAGGAGAAGATGGAAGATGGGGAACATTGGAGGGAGAGGAAGTAAGGTGGTGGAAATGGGAGGAGTGAAGGGAGCGTGAGAGAAGGAACTTGTGGTGGCGAGAGAGACGGAGAAGTGAAGAGCTGCGGTGATGGAGAAGAGGGAAGGGAGTGGTGAGGAGAACGAAGAACCTTGTAGCACCGCCCATTTCTCAGCAGTGGAAGTACATAAGGAATAATCCTCAGTTCCAAACCCTATAACTCGTAATCTCTATAACTGACCGCAAATTCAATAATTTATATGAAATGCATTTATATTGCTTATTTTTAGAGTTACCAAAATAATGAAAAAAAAGTTAGTGAAAAGTGCTTTCTAATAATATATGAATATTTTTAGGTTTAATATATCATAATAAACATGAAATGGGCTGGGCTAGCTAAAGGACCCATAAGAAACAAAGTTTTAGTAGAGATATTTGCAGCCTAGCACTTCCTTGCCTTGTATTGGGCTGGCTAAAGGACCCATAAGATCAGGGACGGTAATGAAATGGGCTACTAAATACGAACAGAGCCTCTGGCATTGGGGCTGTCCATTTCCATATTAAGAGAGAGAGTGTGTGTAACAAAGGAGAAAGGGCTAGAGAACCCCAGAGGCCAAGAGACATGAGTGGTTGTGATGCTCAGAGACAAATAACAATGTCACATCTCCCATCCCATACTAGTAAGTAACTTTGAGCCAGACGGTTCTCTTAGGCATAATCTTTTCTTTTATATTTCCTGTCTTACAAACTGACTGAAAAATCTTGACAATCAGCACAGATAAAGTTTTATGCAGATAGGTTCCAAAGTCGATCCTTTATGTGACACCTAATAACACCCGTGAACTCTTGTACCAGTTTCTATTCCTCGTGATAAAGTGAAGAGCTGATTAATTTGTTCTCCTGTCCATCCTCCAATATATATTTTGGGACTGTAATACAATAATCATATGGAGAAGACATGTCAAGATAGAAGATCCGGCAAGTGTAAACACATCCACAAATAAATAATAATAATAATAATTTTGATGAAAGAAAATAGAAAAATGTAGAGGTTGTGATATTCAAATCAATTATTCTGTCTTCTGATATTTGTATATAACAAGCTTCTCCACATGGGCTTCTTGTCGTGGAGCTCTTCTCTGAAGTCAGCTTTCAGATCCCTTCTCTTTTGTTCTTTCTCAACATGCTGCACAGAGCTCCCCTGCCATTCATCATAATCCTTCTGGTTTTTTCACTTGTTCTCTCATCTGCTGCTGTCCCAACAACTAGTAAGGCCTACAGATTTAGTTACTGAATTATGGGAGTGTTTTATCTCTTCTTTTCCTTTTAATTACTTGAGTTTAATGGTATATATATGCTCAAATTTCATGGTCTGCAGGAATCCTCTTGTCAAACAAGCAAGAATCCTCAATCCAAACCTCAACAGTTGAGGTTTTAGATTGAACTTTAATCACTCTTTAAATTCTTAAAAATTGTATATTTTAGACCTTCATGCCCACCATCATCCAGTTAAGGGATATTCTGTCAAAAATTGCAGGAATTCAGAGATGGAGAACAAATGCTTGATGTGGGAGAAGAGTTGATGGTGGAGGGGAGGATGGATATGGAAAGTGCAGACTATCCGGGGACAGGAGCAAACAACCACCATGACCCCAGAACACCAGGAAGACCTTGACTGATCCACAATAAATTTGGATAGATTAAGATCCTAGAATATGCTGCAGATTTGCCCGTTATTGAGACTTCCACCATTACGTAAGAGTAATAGTAAAAATTAAGAGTGTTTGAGGATTGATGGTAGATCAAGTTTCAGTATGTATGCTTTTTTTCTAAATTGCAATCTCTGTTTATGGTAGCGTCAGCCAAGCTCAATTGTAGTAGGTATATGAAGACCTTTATCCGATTAGTGAAAACAACAGGTGCTGCTATGGTGAAGGAGAAACGCAGTTTTCTGCTGGTGGCGTCAGTTAGGTGTGACTTGCTTGCAAAAATCAAGGGGAAACATCTCATAAGGATTAATAAATGGAAGACAAAATGAATTGTTTTGCTTGGCCGCTAATTCTGCCGTAAGAAATTGACAAGTTGTAGCCACTGTATGAGAAAGTATGCAGCATTTAAGGGTAAATGCGAGGTATGAGGTTTTTAGAGTTACTTTAGACGGCATTATTTCATAAACGACAAAGGGAAAATTGCTAATAAGCATAACAAAAATTAAATAAAGGTTTCTCTAAAGTCTCAATAATGTGAATGGGGAGAACCGGCAACACATAATAACATGATACTTAATTACAGAACCTGAAAAAAAAAAAAAAAGGTACGCTAACTGCATAATTTTGTGTTATTTGCATTTTTTTTTTCAAAATAAACATTACTTAAAGAATATTATAAGCAACATTATTTTACAGAATCGCATTATCTCATAACTCCTTATAATTTTATTTTCCTGGCCACAAGTCAGTATTCATGATAATATATAATAAAATAGTAACCCGAACATCAAAATAGCATTAAGAAAAAGACTAATTAGTTCGGCAAAGAATCTGTAGAACTGATCAATTCAACATATAAGAATTCAATATGAGCCAATTATTATATAAAGTAATTGATAGTTTAAAGCCATAGGTCATATCGATCAAGAAATAGGCTATGTTCAGTCTTGCACGTTTGAATCTTTTTATCTAATTGATATTCTTTGTGCAAACAACGTCCGAATATTTGTTCAACAACGTTTTTGTATTTCTAGCTAGCATTACATATTTCCCATTGCCTTCATTCTTATCGCGATTGTTATTGCTCTTTATAATTCTTAAAGTATTTGTTTTTTAATTTGAAATTTATTGTTTATTCGAGAACAAATTGAATCAAATATATTAATTTTTTTTTTAGAAAATTGGAAGAAGATTTTCATTCTCGAATTCCTGAAGTATGTTGTGAAACCACTCAAATCTTGGGCTCGGAAAAGGTTTGCTCTTGTTTATGATTGTTCATAACAATCGAAATGGGCTACAACACTACTTTTTTTTTTAAGGATCCACAAAGATGCCATGCCATCGAGGAACCATGTATAAGGCCCATATTCAATTTACTTTCCCATCAAGTACGTACGCCCAAGTTTCATACTTTATAACCCTTCTTCACCCCTTGCTCCGTTTAACAGCTGAATTGGGGATCGTGAGATTGGAGATAACCTATTGAATGATATGTTCCACATAAACGAAGTCCTACTTTTTTAAAATGAGATCTTCTCGTTTAATATGCTAATATCTTAGATTAGACTATCCTTCGAGTTTAAGTCATAACTTATAAAACATTTGACAATGGAAAAGAACTTAAATTCCAATTCCAATTCCAACAGATAGGAATAAATAAGTTTATGAATATTATACCAACTCCCAAGATATGTTTTGAATAAGTACTTTAGTAACAAATCATATTAAATGAATGTCTCTATAGAACCCAAATCAAAAGCTAGCATCAACATTAATTGTACGTACCTCCAAACATGCAGAGAACCATATATCATCATCAATGCATTAATTGGTGGAATAGGATTCCTTTTTCGTTGAAAAAATAAGTATTAATATTCCAGATAGCATGTGCCCATGATCACAAAATTAAAGCATCCTTCGATTGTGCGACTAAGAATATTGATTAAGAAATAATAATACAAATTTTACTCCATCGCCATCAGATGATGCTAATAATAGCTAGCTAGTGGCCATGATGAACCATGATTTTATTCATTGAAAACTATAACGTAGGAATTGTCCCAATGCATATATGCTCTCTGAGTCTCTTTACAGATGCAACAGCTGCACAACATTACATTTTCATAACATCTGCCAAATAGACGGACGATGAAACCACTCGTTGATAACTATGTACGTTGGATTTGGTTTGGATTTATCATAAAAGACAAAAGAAGAATTGCCGAAATTACGCTTAAATCAATCATTAATAAATGGTCCACTTTATGGATTGTGCATTCTAGATAATATATATTGGGTTTACTGGATTTCGACGTCTTTTCTGATCACGCTCCCTCAAAGAGAAGGGCCAAAAGGACACAATTTGATGTTTGGAGTAATTTGTAATATGAATCTTGGATCATTTACCGTTAGAGCCAAATAATTACCCGGACATATATGACAAGACTAATCTTTGCATGGAAAAACATATGCAGCATATATATATATATATAATTGTATGAATAAAGTTCAGTTCAGTGAATGAAGCAACTGTATTGTTAACTAATTATGCCTGCCGTTTAAGTGCCATAATAATATGGCATTGGTATACACAACAACTTTGTGTTGCTTGTGGATAAAGCTTCGGGAAATTACGTACTTGGTGACCCCAGTAATAAAATTTGTCCCCACCGAATTTCATCCCAACAGTGAGGTCTAAATGCAATGTCAACAAGGATTTTGGTCGTATAATTTACCTTCCTCTTTTGTTTTGTTGTCCTTTTTCTGAGAAATTAGCGTTAAAACGGGAAAGGAAATATGATGAAGACTTAGATTTATACTCCAACCTCGAGGTCCAAATGCAATGTTAAGGAGCTGTTTAGTCTATTAATTTACCTTCCTTTTTGTTGGTTGTGCCGGATTCACTGTCTTGATTGTGGACTAATTAGTGTTAAAAACCTAAAGTCAATAATGACAACGGGTGATGATGCTTGAGCGAAAAAGAGCAAAGAAAAAGAAAAGGCAATACAAACAGACACAAACAAAAGCATAGAATATATACGAGACTTTTAAAGCATCATGCCGTGCGGTACTGCAGCGGCAATTAATTATTGATATGCATACTGATAATTGAAAGTTACGTTTCGACTGCTGTGATTTGTTATGATGTTTTCCTATGAAAGGGAACTTACAAGGAAGGCAAAAAAGAGGAGGGGGATAGTCAATACAATTTGAATTGGCAGTGTTAAATGGAGAAGACAGGGAGACTGGTTAGGTGAAGCAAAATCAATGCAGTTTCAAAAAGCGAATATGATTAAAAACCAAACGTGTGATACGGTATCCTAAATGTGAAAATAAGAATGAAGTTAGGCATTTGGGAATAAGATCTCTCTTAATTTATAGTTAAACCTAGTTCCCTCGTTGAATGGTAAAATTAAAGTATAAAACTGAATGGTGCTCCCCCTATATATATATATCAAAAGAAAAGCTGCATGAATAGGATTATCTAATATGCTGTCCTGCGCTCCAATATTAGGATATCATCATACCAGACAAGGCAGCCCAAACTTACACCAATGAAACACCATTTCAGATTAGTTTAATATTATATATATAGATCTAATTTTCACCGTTCTTATGTTACGATCATCATTGCAGTTCTGGGGAAAAGGAATTAATGTCATCGGAGAGCGCACGAGGCAGCGGGTTAATGATTGTCATCAATAATATTTCACGTGCAGAACAGGGAAATAATGGGTCCCAAAGTTAGGGCCTTATCCTTTGTCAAAACTAAATATATGCAGTATCTGTTACGAGGAAACCTTTCATTTTTTCTTTGGAGGAAAACTTTGTCATTAGGTTAAAGTCCCTTATCAGGAGGGGTATGGTCAAAAAAAGAAGGAATGGCGGTGGGGGCAGGTCCCAAGTCCTCTTTTATTTTGTCAAGAAAGGCTGCTCTTCGTGTTACTTTTTTCTAACGAGGCGGACAAATTAACTTTAACTGATCTCAAAAGGCGTCACTGACACTCACAAAGATCATTGTCCAGTGAGTTGTGACTCTAATAAACACCATACTCTAAGGGAGGCGTGGGGCCCCGTGTTTGTGGCTTTCTTTGAATGGTTTGGTTAATTTGCCTATAGCTAGGTCGATCGGGGTGCGTGGTTGCCGACCAAAACTCATTTATCAAAACATGTACGTAGAAGAATCATGAAAAGCCATGTCCACTATTAGATTACAACCCTATTTGGACCTACTGCTACACTTAACGGTATGTCTCTCTGAAAAGTTATAAAAAAAAAAAATTATGCAGGGAATTTAATCACGAGGAACCAAGAATGTTTATAATTTTTTTTTTGTTAGAGAATGTTAAAAATATACGAAGGATTGAAAATTGTATTGATCCTTATTCTTGTGGGATGAATGAAACTGAAAAAAGAAGAAGAATGTATTATCTTCATACTTTCAATTCAATCTAGCTATCTTCATTGTCAAGGATAATATGCATATATATAATAGCAATCACTTCAAATCAAGTCATTGCTTACTTTCTCGTTATCTTTACAGTTTCTCTCCACGCGGTTTTGCCACTGCTGTCAACTTAATTAATTAATTTTTTGTATATAAAAACAGATTATGAAGTAAATTAATTAATTCATTGAAATTCTCGATTTACAATTTAGACACATTTATTACAATGTAATTACCATGTTGGTGACTTCGGCTTGGTGTAATAGTATCATGATAATATGTTTAATTGGCTTAATTAAAAAATTTAAAACAAGAAGTTATTTTATTTAAAAATTAAAATATGTTACAAGTTTTAATAAAATTTTATAAAAATATTTATTAAAAAAATATTAACAGTTTACTAATAAAGTATTTTAGTACTTATCAACTAAGTAACTTCTGACACCAAAATTTGCATTTGAATTCCCTTAAAACTTAAACTCGAGAGACTAAGACTTAATTATTAAATAAATATCCAAATCTATTTTATTAATATTTCTAGCTAGCACTGTATATATATTTTTATTTTTTGGTTGTTGGGTGATTAATTATGAGTGGAGGTTGCTTTCAGATGGAACGCGGTCTCCGAAGGGTCAAAAATTATTTATTAAAATGAGAAGAAGTTATTTTATTTAAAAATTAAAATATGTTATAAATTTTAATAAAAATTTATAATAATATTTATTAGCAGTTTACTAATAAAGCATTTTAATACTTATACACCAAAATTTGCACTTGAAAATTTTCTTAAAATTAAAATTTGAGAGATTAAGGATCCATTTAGTTGAGTGAAATAAATTTTAATAAAATAAAATAAAATAAAATATTATTATTTTATTTAGTATACATTAAAAAAATTAAATAATGTAATATTTTATTATTTAATTAATAAATAAATTAAAAGAATAAAAAGATAAAATAAATAAATTAATTAAATTAATTGTTTAAAATAAAAAAGTAAAAAAATAGATTTTTCTTAAAAATAAATTCCTATAAATTAATTTTTTTAAAATACTATTAAATTAATTTTTGTAATAATTAAATTAAATTCTTTTAATAAAAAAATAAAATTAACATTAATTTATAATAAAATATTAAATTTCAATTATTATGAAAAGGAGTTTTTTTTATCAGTTAATGTAATAAAATATTTTATTTTATTAAATTAAATAGTAAAATTTTATTTTTTATTTTAAATTTATTTTTATTCATACAAATCAAACTTATCTTTAAACTTAATTATGAGTGGTTGTTATTTTATTAATATATTTAATACTGTATATTATTTTATTAATATTTTTAGTACTGTATATACTTTTGTCTATTTGAAATTTAAGTATTTTTTTTATTTTTGGGTTGTTGGGTGATTAATTATGAGTGGAGGTTGCTTTCAGGTGGAACGCGGTCTCTGAAGAGTCAAAAACTGATAGAAACATAAAGTGATAGATTGATGCATACAACAAAACAGTGGTCAGCTAAGAACCTGAAAGATAAAGGAAATTTTGACACTACACAAGAATATTAGGTGGTAGCCTCGACACTGCCCTTTAAAGAGACTTGCAAAACCAGAGCTTAGGCCTCACTTTAATTACTATGTACTTTAGCCCATATAAATAGTATAACTTGTACTTTCCGTCAGCATTATCTTTTCACTTACTTTCCTTTTTTAAATTATATTACTGATAAAAAAGACTCTTTTTTATTTATTAATCTTTTTTTTATACAATTTTTTATTATAAAAATATATAAATTTTTAAAAATTTAAAATTAATATTTTAGTTATAAAAATATACATAAATTTCTATTTATACCTTAATATTTTAAATATCTCAAATATATTTTATAAAAAAATGACAAAAATATTTTTTTTTATTTTTTTCTTTATTATTACAATTATTTTTGTCTCCTTATTTTCTTGATAATAAATAGTATTTTAACATAAAATAAAATAATTATATAAGGATAATAATAAAATTATATATCCATTTAATTAACTTAATAGATACTTATATAATGAAACTCAAACCAATATTAAGTTTTACAAAATTTATTTTTTGGTCATAAAAATATATTAAAGAAATACATTTAAAAGATCAATTCACTTAAATACAATCACTTATAATAATTATGACATTTTTGTCATAATTAAAAGTCAAGAGAGGGTTTTTTTTTTTAAGTTAGGACATTCAGCTAATTTGAGTGATGATTTAAGTAACATTTATAAATTATTTATTAAAAATGACTAATGACAGTAAAAATTAACCTAAACTTTACAAGGTAGTTACTCATAGTAATATTTTCAAAAAGAGCTTTACCTTTTTTTTTTTAAAAAAAAAAAGAGAGTGAAAGCATAACTGATTTTGCACTTGGATTACTTTCACAAGTCTGCAACACTTATTTTTTTTAATATTGATTATTTGTGTTTATTTGGGTTTGGCATGACAAAGTCAGTTGAATATTGATTGAAAATGTAATTTTTACTTGTCTTATCATCGCTACTTTCAGCAGGTAAAAGCAAATTCATCTTACCCAGCATTCTGGGCACACGGCGCTCTCCCAAGTTCATAATTTTTTTTACCATATCTGTAACTATTTTCTATTTAAAAAAATAAAGAATAGTTCAATATTAAATTTCAGCAAGAGTGAGAGTTATAAAAATTATAATCAGAGACCAACGATTATATTCCCATTTAAGAAAAAAAAATGTACTGAAATTATTCTTTTTAATTTTTTTAGATTGACTATTTTGATTTATAAATTTAAAAATTAATATTTAATTTATTATTAATAAATAATTTTATTTTTATTAATAATATTTAAATTATAATACGTGATAAAATAATTTTAAAAAATATTATGTTTATTAAATATTATAAAATAAAAAATTATTCATTTCACAATAAATTAAATTTCCATCTAATTGTTTTTTTTTTAATTAGAGAAAATAGCTGGCATGGATAAAAATATGGTCAGGGTTGCTTGTGTGTGCACACTGCAGCAGGGACGTACGGTTCGGAAACCTAAAAACAACCAAGTCTAGTGAAAGAAGAGAAGAGCCGTACACGTGTGCGGCGAGGATTAGAAGTGCACGTGTAACGGATGCAAACGTCATTGAGCTGCACGATCCAAAAGGGGAAAGAAAAGCCAGGAAACGGTTTGCGAAAGAAAACAAAGGAAAGGCCCCGCCAATTTTGCATGAAGCAGAAAGCAAAGCAAGTTGGGAACGGGATTCCACGAAATCAGTCACTCACAGCCTTTCATTCTTCCGTTACCTAACTCAGAAAAAGTCGAAGGAGCCAGTTGTTTCCTGCAACCCAAACCCATCACGCGTGTGAACAGCCCCAAACCCATCCCATCCTGCATCCCTCACACCTTAACGTTTTATCCATTCGTACCGATTTCTTCCCCTGTTTCCTTGTTTTGCCCATTGCTTCTCTCTCAAGCTAACTTCACTTATTTCATCACTCTTTCTCTCTCCTCTGTTTCCGATTCTGAGATTCGCATGCAACCGTATAACCAGATCTTTTCTTTCCTTCTCTGTGATCTTTCTGATTTGATATTTCCTCTGTTCACTTCTCATTCCTTCCCAACTTTCCTTTCACTTGTCACTCTCTTCTCGTTTCCCTTCCACACTTCGCAATCATCACCTTCGTAGCTCTTATACTGTACATCTCTATAAACATAATTACCCATCGTCAACGTTTAACAAACCTCATATATATATTAATCAACCTGCAGCTTCTTCTTCTTCCAATTTTTTATTATTGTTTGTTTTGTATCCAAACTGGTAATTAGTGCAGAAGAAACGACGAGTCAAAAAATGAACTTTGGCAGATCATCAATGTTGAGCAATACGACGGAGACGATTAACGTTACCGATGTCGTATTGTTGGCAAGTCACGTGTGGTGATTTCGTAAGAAATGAGAATGGAAGGAATATTGAAGTAAGAGAGGAGGGGGGGGGGACCCAAACCAAACCCAAGGTAGAAACGGGAAATGCGTGTTGAGCATGAATATAATACGTGTAAGCCTTCGGGGAAGAAGAAACAGACGCTTCTGATGTCTCCCAATATACCTGCATTTATCTCTTCCGCAGTCAAACAAAATAACCAAAACCCATCATTGGTTTTTTGCCGCTCAAAAATATATCAATCACTGTGCTATTGTTGTCCACCCTTGGCTAGATTCACTGAAATCTTTTGAATTAGTTTTCACCAAATTAACATAACCCGCACACATAACAAAATTAGTAACAAGGAAAGCAAATAACCAAGGTTGTTTGTTTATTATATTAATGTCGGCTTAGCTTTCTTTGAATTTTGAGGATTACAATGGGGGGAAAAAGAATGGATTAATTAGGAATGCACGCGTCTCTTTACCCTAAAGCAATCCACTTTTGATAATTGTAGCTAAATCTGGAACACTAAAGCATGTCCATATAAACAGCTAGATTTTGTGAAAAGAGACTCCACAATATTCAGGGTGTGTTTGGTTTTGCGTTTGGACAACGTGATTTTGTCTAAACGTAATTTTTGCAGAAGCTACAAAGTGTTGCTTTTGCAAAAATCACGGTTACATCAGCAGCAAACGGACTTTTTTCTTGTTCCACTGCCAAACCAAACACGCACTCAATGTATCTCTTTTTTATTGTTGTTCCTCTCATCGTTCAAAAGATAGAGTTTTTTTTCTTTTTTTTAATGTTCCCTGCTTTTAATAGCTTCATTTTGTTACACACGAGAGGAGGGTGACTTTACATTTTGTGCGCGTCATTGCAAATTTCCACGACTCTTACAAATTTTGATAAAAATGTGTAGCATCAAAGTGGTGACTTATGAGTTGTGAGACCCCAATTGCCCAATTCGTGCAATCTCCATGTTCAAACCCAAGAAAAGAAAAGAAATTGATCAGAAATTTCTTAAGCACGTGCTATGTTTTAATGAGAAGACAGAATTTGAGTTCCATAGAGTGAAAGCGAGTGCAGGGATATGTATCAGAAATTTTGTCTTGCTTTTACATTATGGGATTGGAAATTCCATATTGTAGTATTATTTTTTATGATTTTTTTTTTTTTTTGCGTTTTTGTTTTTGTAGTCTTATAATTATTTGTGTTGAGATATGAGGAATGAGAACGAAGGACCAGTGGAGAGGACGATGTTTCTTTAACTGTTGGTCTTTTATATTACGGTTCCCTTTGAAAAAGCAAAAGGTTTCACTAGCAAACAACGTAGATTCTGTAGTAGAAAGGGCAGGGCAGGGCAGGGCAGGGCAAAGCGCAAAAATGCCGATACCCAAAAAACCTAAGCATTGTTTGGCCACTACCCACACGAGCGGTTCACGATTTGCACGTATATCAGAAGACTTTCCTAGAGAGAAATCCCATTATGTTTTTTTAATATTTTCCTAGACACATATTGTGAGATCAATCTCAAAATAAGGACCTCCTTTCATTTACTTTCTTCAGAGACAGGGAAGAAAACAGAGTGAACAGAATCGTGTGGGCTCCCCTATTTTCTTTCTCACCTTTTTGTTATTGCTCTAAATGCTCTCTCTCTCCTCTCTCCCTTTCGAGTTCCAACAGCGAAAAATCCCATAGTCTTTGATATTTTCACTTCCTTCTGATTCTTATAACTCTTCTCAACCCCACCCCGAAAGCAAATACTCTGCTTCCCACTTTTTTCCCGTCTCCCTCTCTCTTCAGTCTTTTGTGATACAATCCCACATATGGGCAAAAGAGAGAGGGAATATGCAATGTTATTAAATCCTGTAGCTTTTTCATTTTCGTGTCCTTCTTTATCTTCTTTCATCTAACAAATATCAGAAAAGAATACCGGTCTCATATTAATTTCTGTTTTTCTCCCTTTCAAAGTTCAATTCTTTCGGCTTTCTTAAGTTTCGCGTTTTTCTCTCTGTTTTTGGTTTTTCGGTCTCCATGAGTCCACGACATTTACAGAATGATGGAGATGTCAATTTTTTACCTTCAACTCCTGCTTTTCCTCTTCTAGGTCCCCAACTTCCTCTGTCTAACACTTCTGGGGTCATGGGTCAGACCGGTGAGATAGGCTTTCAGTTTTTTAGCCATTCATTTTTGGCACAGGATAGCAGGGGAACAAAGAGTACCAACGATGAAGGTGATGGGTATTTTGGGGTTGAGAACAAGAGCTTGGCTTTCAACCTTGGTGAGGAAGTAGAAGTTAAGAGTTCTGCTGCCGACAGAAATGGGCGAACTAGGCTCACTCGAGGCCACTGGAGGCCAGCTGAAGATAACAAACTCAAAGAGCTTGTAACTCAGTATGGTCCTCAAAACTGGAACTTGATCGCTAGTCATCTCGAGGGAAGATCAGGTAATCCAGAGCCCTTTTTTAAGATAAATGACACAACGTTAATATTGAAATTAAAAAAAGAAAAGCTTGTTTGGTGTATTAGTTGGATGTGTGTGACTGTGACTGTACGTGTGAGTAGTGTTACCCTCCCTCTTGATATGGGATTGGTAAAGACTTACAGATAATTTCCATTGTTATAATAAGAAAATCCGTGAGTCATGAAGATACTTGACTAGTTTTCCAATATTGAGTCTATGCGTTTGTTGTGTTGTAACTGCAGGCAAAAGCTGCAGACTGAGGTGGTTCAATCAGCTAGATCCTAAAATAAACAGGAGGGCATTCTCCGAAGAAGAGGAGGAGAGGCTGCTATTTGCTCATAAAGAGTACGGCAACAAATGGTCTATGATTGCTACACTGTTTCCTGGGAGGACAGATAATGCTGTGAAGAACCACTATCACGTGATCATGGCTAGGAAGCAGAGAGATTTGTCAAATGCTTTCAGGAGGAGAAGGCCTACTTCTGAAACCTTTGCAAAGGGTTTAAATTTGACTTTATCAAATAATGCAGTCAGTGCATCCACCATATCCAGCACCGTAGATGAATCTGTCTCGACCTGTACTCCCACACTTTTCCCTACTGTCCAAGGCCATGGATCACTAATGGGTATGCTTGGCACCCTTCTCCACTCGGCTTATGAATCAGAATATGTTTTGATTTTTTTCAAGTCATACTGTTTTTTATATTGGGGGATTATTGCAGGTCTATCTTTCGAAAGGAGGATGACAACGGGGGATGTGGGTTTTGACAAGTTTTTTGGTAGTTGGAAGGGGTCGTGTGAGGCTGGACCCATGGGAAACCTTATGGGGGTGGACCAATGTAAATGTAACTATTCAGATTCAAACTCAGAAATTTCAGCATCTGAGTCAGTTGCCACCAACAGGAACAGCCTCGCAATTTCTGGGAAAATTGAAAACATGGACGACAAGGTTAACATGCCGTTCATCGATTTTCTTGGAGTAGGAGCTGCATAAAGAAACCGAAGGCAGAGGAGGAAACAGCAAGAGTAGGCAGTCAGGGAGCGCCGTTGGGTCTTGTGACGCAGAGAAATGGGTTTACAGTAGTTATGTCCTATCTGCACGCCCTTGCGTACAGTTAGTTTGATAAAAAGGCCAAAAGGTACTTAAAGTTAACCAAAAAAATGAAATAAAATAAAAGAGAGAGTGAGAGAGAGAGAGAGAGAGAGAGAGAGAGGGGAAAAGTTCGACTTATATGAGTAGTTGCGAGTATAAAAATAATAATCAGAAACTCTTGGTTTTGGACTGACCCGGAAACAGTAACAGCGGGAGGGGCAGGGCTTTGTTATTCTGTGATACATTTTGGCATTTTGTAATTATAGGTAAAGCCGAAATAGCTCAAGTTGGACTTAGCCTTATAATGAAGCAGGGCACTCATTTTAAATGACTTTTGTATGCAGCACGGTGTCAGTGGGTTTGGTAGTTTTTCATTTGGCTAAGCGTATCCTATTTGCTGTTTGACCATATTTTTTACATGCACCGTCTCCTGCTAATTCTATTAAATGTTAAATTTATGAAATTTAAGTTCCTCCTGCAAATTCTATTAAATGTAATTTAAATTCCATCAGATATAGCAGTTAACTGTCGAGTCAAGGAAATTAAAGGTGGTAAGCGCCAAAAATCTGGTGGGGTCTGCAAACAAATTAAGTAATAGTATTATAGATTGTGAAAACGTGATATGAGAGTTCGATCATTGCAGTTGTTTTTTTGTCTATTTGTATATGTCGGCATGAAAAATCAAAAGCCCGTGTCGCTTCAACGTAAGTGGTGTTGGACGTGGAGAGGAGAGGAAGAGAGGGCAAAGTGTGGCTCACTAGCAATTGATAAGAGTTTTTTTCAAGAGTCTCAATCTAGCAGGTTTCTTCCTTTATAATGAATAATATTATATGTGCCCCTTGAGTTTTCGGTTAATATTACTTTTCGACGAGCTCTTCAAAAGGAACCCGAGTCATTGCATTAATGGTTTGGGCTCGGAGGCTGATTCCCTAAGAGTTCTCCCATTGAGCAGTGAGGTAGTGATGATGTTATTGGGCTTCATTTGGCTGCACTTGTGAACTTCTCGCTCATTCCCCCAACCACTTGTTTGCATTCCATTTTGCCCAACCTCACTTCGTTGCATCAACCCAACAAAAAAAAAAAAACATACTTCGCTGCATTTTCATAAAACGTCAGGTCAAAGACCCAAGATAACCAAATAAATAAATAAAAGAAAATTGATGAATGTGAATGAAAGATTTTAGCTCTATTATCATTATCCGGTTATGACATCAACTTAAAATCACGATATCAATAAATTTTAATTGTACATTAATACCTCCAAAAAACTAGATTATAAGGGTTTAATGCTCTACAAAAATGGCGTTAATTACAAGAAAAATATAAAAAGGAGTTCTGAATAAATTCTAGATAATCAAAAGATGGGAAGGTGGACTGGACGGATGGAAATCACAGTTTCACACAGAACCACAATAATCACAGCTAGAACTCATGCCATTATAAATTTTGACGCACGAAATAATCATAAGCTTCATTTTAAAAAACATAAAAATCCATACATGCATATTGGAAATCAAAACTAAGATGGGTAACCTGTTTGTTTGGTGAATAAAATTATAATTTAGAAGTCCATTAAAATAATCAGAGCGAAATATGATATACAAACTCTAACAAATAGGGATGCAAATGAATAATTTAATCCACATGCCAACCTACGAAACTTGTAAATCTCACATTGTATTTCTAAGTAAGTGTGCCCCCCCCCCCCCTCCTTCCCCTTATATATAATGTTGCGACGTTATTATAAATATCCGTCTGCTCTGCATTGGTTATATTGGTCGGTGTGGGGACCAAGCTCCACGTACAGTTTATTCTTTCAACTTTGCTCCTCCTCCTTCCACTCAGGAATCTACGTACTGCCCATGCACTTTCATTAAAATTTTAAACTGGTTTTGTGTTTCATAGATACCAAACCTTTTTACCTGACACATATCCTATTAGAATGCAGCTCCATCGGGTGCCTTTTTTCTGCACTAATTTATCATACAAGAAGGGGCAGCTTTTGCTGTATTGTCGTTACTACTAAGCTGATGCATGTATTGATATATAATTGCACCATTCTCATTCTTTAAATGGTTTAAAGTGCGATGTTGGAAGTATTAAGACACTCAAACTTATTCCAATATATATAAATAAATTCAAAAAGCTTTCCAGCTTGAAGCAAAATTAATTAGGTTTTTCAAATTTGATCCAGATCGACAGCAAACATATTCCTAGATCGAATTAAAAAGATTGTAGACATATATATTCTATTATTATTTAGTAAATAAATAAATTCCCACATATATAATAATATGAAAAAAGAATAAGGTGGCATCTGATGTGTGAAGTGTCCTGATTTTTTACGTACTTTAAAATCTATATATAAAATATTTGAACATAATATAAATATAAAAAAAATCAATTTTTTTATATTATTTAGATCATATTTAAGTATATGACATATAAATTTTAAATTTTTTATATTTTAAAAATATTTTTTAAAATGTTTCGAATTTTTTGTTTGTTTATAAGTATATATTTAATTAAGACTGGGGATTGGGAGGAATGCTGTAGAAGAGAATATCCTCTAGTTTCATTATTTGTGAATAAGCTTTCAAATAAGGCTCTTTTTTTTTTAAAAAAAAAGGAAACACAATTATTTTCTTTCATAAGAATAAAAAAGTCTTAAAAAAGAGATAGTAAATCACATATATAATTTAGATTCCACGAGACAAAAAATTAATCTTCGGTAGAGTGCTTCAAATAGATGAAAGAGAATCACACAAAGTAGGAACTAGCTCTAGGAACTATCATTGAGACGGAACAGCGAGCTAGTATTCCTTGTCACCGTCCGCTAAAAGGGTGACGGGGGTGATTAATTGATCTTTCCGGACAATAAAAATTTGGAAACTCAATTGATTCAATGAACATAGTCGCAGCCGTATGATGTTTCAAAAATGTGAGCCTTCCCTATTTCACTCACTGAGAAAGGCATATATGGGAAAAAGATAGACAACACACGAGTCAAAGAGAGTTAGATATGTTTCCAACCCAAGCTCTCTGAATATTTTATATATTTCACTTTGAATTGCATGTTGAATTATTCCTCCCTTTTCTTAATTATCCGCCTTTCTATTACTCTTTATGCATATTTTAATATCATTTTTCCTGATCAAAGATGAATGTAATCATCGCAATTACGGAATAAATAACACCATTAACAGTTGTTAGGTTTTCAACTTGAGTTCTAATAGAGTCACCCATCTTATACCGTAAGATACGTGACTCGTTGAGCTTAATCATCAGGCATATTGATATTATATATATATATATAGACACACACACACTAATTGAACTTATAGAGAAGTAGCTAGATAGAATCACATACCTTATATATATATGGTTTTAAATTGTATTTAAGAGCCAAAACCAAGTTTACAGGAACGTACAATATATATATATAATATTGCTGGGACAGATATATATAGATATGGACTTATATAATATCACATAGTAGGGCTCTAGTATTTGAACCACACATAAAGATAGCGAAAATGAAAGAAGTTAAAAAGAAAAGACAAGCAGACAATGGAAATTTTGGAGTAACAGGTGAAGAAAGCCTTCCACTATTACTGCTTGCTGCTTGGGTTCATATTCATTCTTAGGCTGGCTTCGAAACCTGTAACCAAAATTCAAGAATCATGATCACCGTATAGTGATTTAGTTTAGAAAGAGACGGAGAGAACGATATTAAATAAAAAATGGCATTTTTACTTGTACCAGAAAGTAGCTTTCGCCATGCTGCAAGCCTTGCATTAAGAAGCCAAACTCATTGGTTGGAACTGGCACTCCAGAGGAATGAACTAACATTAGATCTTGACCAAACATCGTTTTGATGTCCATGGGCCCCATTGGAACTTCTGTTAAAACCCCATTGATAAACACTGTGATGCATCCTGGAATAATATAATTAGTACCCAAAATCCCCCCCCCCCAACAAAAAAAATGGAGAAATTAGCATGGAAAAAATAAATCAGAATGAAAAGCGAAACAAAGCTGATTCCTTTGCAGCGAATATCTTAGTTCTTGAACATTTTAGGCCTATTACAGAAGTTAGTGCCAAATAACCATAACATTATATATTAGTGATAAAAATGAACTATATCTTGGCCGTCTTGTTAAGTATTTTGGGTAAGATCGGTGAACTGTATTTTTATGTATATAATGGACTTTTTCAGTTCCTGTCAACTGGTAATGGTATGAGAATGAGTATGAGAGATGTATGAAGAAAGCAACCAATTTCCAAAAAGGGGGAAACAGCCCGAAGTGTGAGAGAACGAGAAATAAATTCTAGGGTTTGAGAAATTTTTGCAACGAAGTTCGAAAGAAACCCAAAAATGATCTAGAGGAAATAAAAAACGAAGGAACAGAAACTGCAATCGGAAAGTAACTTCATGTTTTTCCGGGAAAGTGCAGCTTTCATGCAATTAGAACAGGAACTGTCAAATCACCACAAAAGTTGCCGCTTTCTTCTCTAGCCCCCTAAACCTAATCAGCCGAAAAACACGAACTTTTACATACAAAACGTATTAAACTACTAACACCAAGATAATAATTTAGATTCTTGCGAGCTTCAAGCTGTATATGTCAATTCAAGAAGCTAAGCTAAAAAACTCTTATGATGGAAATTTAAAGAGAAAACTCTGGGGAAGAATAATATAAAGTAAAAAAATTTAATTAGTTCGTTTTAATCAATAACCCAAAAAAAAAAAAATCTCAAACACAACACCCATGCAAATTACCAGAATGGTAGTTGAAATTTGAAGCATCAGAAGGGTATAAATCTGATATTGCAGCTGCAGTTTGATCAATTTCAGGGAAACTCATCTGAGTAGAGACTGAAAAGAGAGCATCCATAGCTTCTTGGGCGCCAACGACTCCGCATGATGATGAAGAGGAGCCGGCGAGATAAGATGGAGATGAATGGGTGAAAGATGAGGAGGCACCGAAACCCACAGGAGCGGAGCTGGTCTGATGATGAAGGTGCTTTGCTTGATCGACGGTGGCCTGCATCTGGCGCTGTCGGCGGCGGGATCTGGAGCGGCGGTTCTGGAACCAGTAGAAGACGTTGGCATCACCTACGGGGCCAAATTTCTCCAGAAGCTTTCTGATTCTGACGGTCTCGTCCTTGGGGGGATTGACCATCCCACTGTTGAAGATGGACTCCAGAATTAGGATTTGCTCAGGCTTTGGAGTCCACCTAGACCTCACACTCACAGGTTCACTTCTCTCGGCGCCACTGCCATGCCTTGGACTATTGGGGTGCTGGCCTTGATCTTCCATTCCAATGTAGAACAAATAAGATATGTTCGGAACCTGAAACCTAGGTAATATAATATGCATATATATATATATAGGGAAGTGGACATGGAATGTAGTAAACAGCATTAGGACTTTGGAGGGTTTTGATGGAGAATGTTGAGCAGTGAAATTACAAGAAGGCCCTTCATTCCCTCCTCCCCTGCCCTGCCCTTGTTGATCCTTGCGCAAAGGCAACCTACAGGACCAACTCTCTGTAGACTACTTCCATTATATTCCAGTATCCTCAGTCACATCAAACTCCACGGAATGTAAAGCCTCTCATCCTTCAAAGTTCAAATGGATATACTTATATTCCAATAATATATAAGTTTTCTTGGCGATCGTTTGATATATAATTATGTTAGTTTCCCCATCAAACGAGTTTCAACTAAATTCACAATTTGTACAGTGCAAATGTAACAATATCGTGATAAGTTGGCAAATTCAATTTTCCCATTGAAATTTTGTTCATATATTTTTTTTTTGGTGAAACATTATTGTTATTTTTATAAAATGGTAACGTTGAATTCCAGAAAACCCGTATTCAAAGCGAGATTCCGTTAGTTCATAAAGATGGTCTTGAGGTCATAGGGTCATTGCTTTGCAGAAGCTCGAAACTTTTTTTTTTTTTTTTTTTTTTCACCTAACCTTATTTAATTTAATAATATAGAAGGACTTGAGTTTTTGTTCTATTTAGTACTGGGATTCGATACTGTGAGATTAGTATATTTTGATGGAAAATTAGTTCAAATTTTAAAGTCCTATAAATTTACAAGTTGACTGCTGCAATAGAATTTCAGAGTAAAAGTCAATGTATATATCGTTCTATAGTTTTTCAGCAACTACTTACTTTCTATCCATGATGCATATGTATACACTCCATGAAATCGACCATTAATTAATTCTAAACTGTTATTTACAAATGTGCTAATCAAGATATTATCTAATTAAATTAAAGTCTCAGATCAATCCCTTTCAATATGACGATGCCTTGCATAGTTATTTAAGGAGCATAATAGAGCTAGTCACAAATATTTTATAAAAAATTATGAATAAATAGTACTAATTTATTATAAAAAGTATTACTAGTATCTCATTAATTATTTATCTTCATTCAGTCAATTGAAGAACGTAAAGAGAAAAGGATAGAGCTTTTCCTGAAAACAAACTGTAAAAGGTAACTTTTAATGGCTCAGAGAGATGATTCTTACGTTATAACTTCTCATGTGATATAAAACAATTATTTTCTCATGGACGATCTAATGTTGGAAAAGAACAAAGAAAACTTTATTTTCCTATATTTTACTTTATCCTTATCTGAAGCTCCAATTGACGTATCAAACTTCTATCTGAATAGAATATTAGATTTTTTTATTGATTTATATAAGCGGATTAGTATTTTCAACGGGTAGCTGATAACTTTATTTTCTTTTTATTTCAATGCTATATATTGGGTTTTCTAGTGTTATCAGTCTTTAAATCGAAAATTATTTCGATTAGCTAGCAATCACATGATTCAATTGTGGACATAATTTATGTAGTTAATGGAATGTTTCAAAAGTGCTCCTTTATATAGCGCTCTTGTTTATTGGAAACTGGAATTAATAATAAGAATATGAGAAGGCTTTTTACTGACGAGGGAAGCTCAAATTTGGGAAGAAAGTGACATTGATGCTTTAGTTTTATTCCATTGAAAAAAACTTACCGTGTCATGGTGTGGAGATCCTAGAAACCATGGTCAGAAATGGTAACCCTATCGCTTTCTTTATCTTGCTCTTTCTCTTCCTGCTCCTTTTGTACAAAAAGGGAATGAATTACTTTCCGACCCCTTTGATTTGCAGTCAATATTAACACTCATCTATTGCCACTTGCGCCCCCTAGGCAAAAGAATTAGGGAGTTTCATTGTTCACCCAAATATAAATTTTCTGTTTAGCTGTAGAAAGTAATGACCAAAATGGTCAAAAGAAGTGTGCATGACTGACAAGGTGTGAATCCATCCAAAGATGGACAAAAGAAAGGGAAACCAGGGTTTTGGCAGGCAAGTGCATGCGAGAATATATGTATGGAAAGCTAAGTCGTGTAAAGGAAGAGAAGCGAAAAAATTATATACGTTAAAAGAGAAAATATTTAGTTTATTGTCGATATATAAATTTTTATTTATTAATAAAGTTTAAATTTAAAAAATATTATTTTTATCATATATTATCAAATACTGTTAATAAAAAAATCATCAAATTAAATTATTTTTCATGTTAAAATCAAATAAAAAAAGGAGGAAAAATCCAAAGGGCTGGTCAGGAAACCGTGCAATAATTTATTGGTGGGTGACGCTAAGCAAACACAGGCTTACAGTGGCTCTGCATCCCCTTTCTCTCTTAACTTATTTTTTTTTTATTCAAAAAATAATAATAAACGAGGGGAGGGTAAGGGGTCGTAAAGGTTGGCTTAAAGCTCGAACATTTTGCTGCCATTCCCGTGAAACAAACAGTCTTTCTTCTCCATCTGTAGTGCATATGGATAGTGGAGAGGCCATGCATGTCTTGACGCTGATCATTATAGTAGGTACACAAGTTAAAGGTCTCCTGCCATGCATAATCTTGAAGCTGGCCTCCTCCTTATGTGGGGCTAATGGTGAATAAATAATGTTGCCAGCTAAAGTATTTTCAGCTGGCTTTAGATTGCAGCGGCTGTTTTCTTTTTCTTTTCAACAAAAAATAATCATAACAAAGTAAAAAAGCTAAAGGAGGTACTTAATTAAAGTGAGAAGTGTCCCTAAAATATTTTTCCCCATGTTGCTCTGTTTTGTGCGAGAGGCGAAGAACTCGCGATCGGGCAATTAAAAATGGAGAATGCTAAATACATGTGCCCCAAAAGAAAAACAAAGATGTTAGATGGTGTCTGTGTTTTAGAGATACAAAAACAAAACAAATTATATTTATATATAAGCGAATATTGATGGTTTAACTAATGGCTTTTGAGGGCGTGCCCCTTCTGTACGCTGTACAATGTTTTGTAAAAATTGGAAACGTGCCTTCTCTTACCCACTTATGTATGACCATATATGATATACTTACGCCGTAGGAATCTACGAACCGTGAACTTTGAATCACACCACTTCTCGTGCTTCTCCACTGCCTCATCCCATGGAGGCCATTGTCACTCTCTCCTCTTGCCACTCACCACTACTAAGGAATGGAAGCTCGGGATAAATTTTTAAATATATTCTTTAAATGCAAGATGTAAATAAATTAATAAAAATATATCAAATACGGGTGGTGAGACTGACTTATTTTTTTAATAAATGTATATCATTTTATTGTAATTAGTTAAGAATTTTTTTCATGATTAGATATGCATGGAAACACAATTAAAATTCTATCTATTCATGAGGAAGCATTTGTGTTAACAAGCATGTGGAAATACTATATTTTAGATGGATAGGAAGTCAACATTTTCATCTTAATTCATTGCAATTAAAGTATTTGTTAGTACAATAACAACTAATTTTTTTTTTACTAAATGGAATAAGCTACATAAATAAAAGGATGTTACAATGATATATTATAAATGAGATTAATAAATAAATTATTAATTGTTAAATATTTTTTAATAGTTTTACCATTTTTTTTGCATCACTCTATCTCTAATTATCAAGTTGCTCTCAATCTAATATATTCTTTTTAGTAATGCTTCTATAAGTCTTTTTCACACATAACTAAATTATCTTAAACGAGATTCTAATATCTTTTCTACAATATGTGTTATTCTAACTTTTTTTATAATGTACTTATTTTTAATTATATCTCTTCTAGTGTGTCCACACATCTAACGTAATATTTTCATATTATTTTTTAACCGCTCAATATTCAGTACTTTACAATATAACATGTCTTATAATCAAGGAATTAAATTTTTTTCTTTTCCATCGAAACGACCAAAATGTTTTCGTTTTCTGAGTCACCGACACGAAACGGAGTTATAAAAAAGAAACAAAGAGTTTGTTAAAAAATTATGCTATTTCGATTGAAATTATTATGTTTCGAAATGTTTCAGTAGAAATATTTTTGTTTTAGTAAAAATTTCGATAGAAATACTCTTATTTCGGTAAAAATACTATTGTTTCGATAAAAAAATACTCTTATTTCGAGTTGTTTCTATAAAAAAAATACTAAATTAGTTTAAAAAATAAAAAAATTGATAATTTAAAAGTAAATGAAAGTAGTATCATTTCACATCCAACACTAAGTTATTTTCTCCCACAAGTCACAACATTTTTGTTAACTTCTTACTTTCTCCTTTTGGTCTTACGACATTGTTTTACTTCATTATCTTTTTTTTAAAGAAAAAATTACAAAAATGATAAAAAGAGAAATTGAAAGACAAAGAGAGAAGAAGATACCTAAAGATAAAAGATACAATCATAGTCGAGAGAGAGAGAGGCTTAAATATAAATGCCACGAAAAAATTTAAAAAAAAAAGATAGAGAGATGAATGTAAAAAAAAGATTGTTGTTAAATACTATTGAAATTTGAATCGAAATTTTTACTGTAATAACATGTTTACTTACTATTTAATTATAGACATTAATTAGAATTAATATTAATATAATTTTATATATCTATATAATTAATATTATGTTAAAATCTTTTAAAATTTTAAAAAATTATTTAAAAAAATTTTAACATTTTTTTTCGTTTTTTCGAAACATTTTAAAATATTTCTGTTTTTGAAGTTATGAAAAAGATATTTCGAAACAAAATTTAGTACTTTATTTATAATAGTACAATAATTTTTTTTTTTTTATTTATTTCGAGTATCGCAAATAATATCTAAATTTTTTTTCTATTTTATCCATCCTCGCTTGAATGGAGGAACTTGGGGCATCCAAAAGTCTGTCACCGATTCAGCTAATGTCTATGATATCCGAACAGGAACTTGTTAAGGGGCATCCAGCTTCTAGCCTTTACTTCAACACTTAAATTTGGACCCGTGTCTTTCTTTGAGGGCTCATTCTTGGTAGAATCCATACGAGTATAGATGCGCATCACCACCGCCCTGTATAAACCATATAGAATAAAGGTTCACACTTAATTTATGAGTAAAGATGAAGACAGTGGTGATAATTGGATGAGAAAATACATCTGATATGACTGTGAAAGCATAAAATGGACCAGTTGCAACTTATTTTGGCGAAGCAGGCCACAAAGGACTCTGCTCGTGTTAGGTGCAGGCCGCGGAGCTGTAGAATTTAACCAGCAGATCAGCAAATGCAAAAGGTAAATCAAGGGAATTAGAGCAGAGTCAATTCTTTATTTTGGCTAGATGAATTCCTGCGCTTCTCAGTGATAGCATTTGAATGCCTATATAAACAGAGGGAAAGAAATAACGGAGTGGTATGACCTGGAATATTACTTTGTCAGAGTATATTGAAAAGTAATGGTTGCTTCGACAATGTTCTCCCCAACATTACAAAACGTGAAACATGGAGTTGATTTGAAGGAAGCTTGAATTGGATATATATATATATATATATATATATATATATATATATATATATATATATATATATATATATATATATAGGACTTTAAAATAGGTTCAATTCAGGATATATCTGTCCCAGTCGAAAATATAGTCCATGACATTACAAAATGTGAAATATTATTATTATTTGGTAGGTAGGATATATTCTCCAAATTAGTAGTTTACTTGCAAAATATTAAGGCGGTGTATTAATAATCTTGCACTTTTTGCGAATCTCTCCAGGCCTAGAACATGACCGCATCAGCTGATCACGCAGAGGAGGGTCGACGGTGGCATCTGAAAGTCTCTCCGAGAAAAACCCACACTTAGCAATACCAATTGCGTGTGCACCCATGAGTGCCGCCACCATTTCAGGTGGTGTGAACTGTCTATCAGTAAAAAAAACACCATAATGACAGAAACAGGGAAAGTTGGTGGTGGAAGTTTTACGTCCTTCTCAAGAGAAACTAGCCCATCAAGTCTGCCTGTGGGAACATCATATTTGGGTCCACCAGATAGAGCCACAGCATCTCTGGTGGCAATTGTTAAGATATCTGCACAGGAAACTGTTGACAGACATTTAAGTTTCCAGTCTTTCCTTGATTTTGTCAATAAGATCAAATCCGCGAACGCTTTTGTTGGGACTAGCTTCTTTTTCTGAACGGTTATTGTCCGTAGAATTTATGAGTATAGATTCATCACAACACAGTAAACAAGGGTAAAACGCTTATTAGCTGAAATTAATGTGTATAAAATGTGGTAATTGGAGCTCACCCTGACAAAACAATCATGAAAATGCATGCGAAGCAGAGCTGCAGTTATTGATGGGTTTTGGTCGAATCGCTCAGGTACTATTTGCTGCATGATGCTATAGAATCCAACCTGCAGGTCACCAAATGCAATGGGAAACACCAAGGAGCAGAGCAGCATCAATATCTTCGTTTTCACACTAGTTTCTTTGGCCTTACTCAATGAACTTACTATTTGAGTGCCTCTCAGGAAATGGGTTTGAATGCCTATCTGTAGAGAGGAAAAATGGGAGGGAAATAATGGAATGGACTTCCAAACAATATGCCATATAATGCCAAAACTCGATTTGAACAGAAATCGAATTGGAATCACTTCTGAAAGAGGTTCAATTGTATGGCTATAATTAGATGTTTCGTTTCTATCAGAAAGAAAAAAGGTGTTTCGAAAATGTTCCTCCATAAAAATACAACGCATTAAAATTAAATGCATTTCTAATATTAATTTATTAGAATAAGACATCAAAATATCACATTGTCTCTCCAAAATAAAATATTTATAAGTTGTAAATGGAGACATTCGAGTAATTAGAGTATGGATTCCTAGCTGCAAAGTGCAGCTAAACTTAGCTTACCTTGTAGGTTGATCTGTTCACAAGTTATTGTTTCCTTACTATTTGTCTTGTGTGAACCTGACAAGTGAGGTTTTCCTTGAAGAGAGACAAGCTTTGTTAGTTATTTTCTTAATTAGTGGTCAGTGTTAGCACATAGCTGGTACTAAAATGCCATGTCAAACAGATTTGCACAACTGTAGTTCATGCAGTATTATCGTCTCCTTCAATTAGGCTAAAAGACAAAAATTAATTAAGAAGCTAAATGTGCTTGTTTTCATTGCTACATGCTCCTTGCCGACCAAAGCTTCAAACGCGTAATTTGCTTACTGTGAAACACGCTTGCAATCAATGCAAAATGGTTTATTAGCCAACATAGAGAATACTACCACATATTTAAGTACTTCTATTAGCAGCACACGTACGTTTCAGGTAGTAAGAGAAAATATTTTTTAATATCTATTAACAGTATTTAAATAATAATACATAATAAAAATAATTTATTTTATTATATGATAAAATCTGAACATTAATAATAATAATAAAAATTATTTATAATAAATCAAATCATTTTTTGTTTATCAATTTAGATTTCATTTCTATAAAAAAATATCCTTAGTATTAAAATCTGTACCTTTAACATGAAAAATAATTGCTTGCTTTGTTTTCATGCTCCCCTTCTTTTTTATGAATACAATTGAAGCATATATGATCCTTGGAGACACAGAACCTAAACAAACACCTGCCATGAACACTTCTCGTATTTAGAATAATTGAAATCGTGAATAGTGACGATGAGCATCATTTTTCATTTGCGTAGGATTCATTAATGAAAAAAAAAAAGCAATGACATATAAAATTATAACGATTAATCTAAAATTTGAATTCCGTCGTGTAAAATAAATATAAAACATGGAACATTATGAATTGTAGACTTTCAGAGATCAATGTTCTTGGAGGGAAAGTGGTTGAATTGCTTCCCCTGTTAATTATTGGGATTATGATATGTATGAATTCTGCATGGATCATATATGGAATGGACGCCATTTATGGTTTTATCCCACCTTTACACTCAAACATGAGGTTATCAGAGGTGTAAATGTTATCATAAGCACTGTGATAGAAAAATCCCCTGTGCTCTGATATTGTCCTTTAGATAAGCATTTAGTTTTGTTTTAATCTTATTGCTTGCTGGTAATTATCAAGAAGGGAGAAATAGCTCATAATATGCACGCGTTACTACCAAAAAATTAAAGCCTAATTTTTGTGCTTTTAGAAAAAGGAATCAGGAGCACAACACAGACATTTATGCTTACTTGCTTCTTACTTTTCATTTTTATCGTCACGAAAAGATAGAAAACAACCAAACAAAATACAGCTATGAAACTGAGAGTGATCTCTTCTGAGAGGGGTCCTAATATTTTCTTCTAATTGCGTTTATTAAAAACCCTGCAATTCTTCCGAACTTCTCCAGCGTTTCCAACCAGAACTTCAATACTCCCCATCTTTATCATTGCATTTGCAAAACTCTTTTCGAACTTGTCACTATTTGATGCAAAACTAGAGACGAAACCACTTGTGGATTTGTCCAAAGCTAGTTGCTGATCAATCTCCAGTACGCCTCTCTTCAGAAGGATCTGCTTATAAAACTCGTTATCGACTAGGAAAAATGTCTTTTGGTCCAAAAATGCAGCTGGGTCTTCCCTCCCTGTAGAGTCACATAACTTGACCAGCTTAGCTTTTAACACAGGGTCCATTGTAGAATCAGATTCCCCCCTTAGTCTATTTGAGAAGAAACCGCAGTGTGCAACACCAACTGTATGTGCACCCAAAAGGGTCACCATTTCTTCTGTTGTGATTCCCTTAGCTACAAAAAATTGTGATGCTGCAGAAACAGATATTCCAGGTCCTGGCAAATTGACTTCACTAGCATCAGAGACTAGCCCATCACGTCTACCAGTAGGAACCTCGTATTTGGGTCCTCCACCAAAAGCCACAGCATCTCTAGAGGCAAGTGCTATGATATCTGCACAGGATACAGTTGAAGGACATGCAGCTTCAAGTCTTTCCTTGACCTCATCAATCAGATCGTATCCTCGGACGCTATCATTTGCACCCGTATCTTTTTCTGAGGATGTATTCCCAGTGGAGTCTATAAGTATGGATGCATCGCAACCCTTTAATAGACAAGAAGAAAATGCTCATTAGTTGGTCGGTCGAGAATGGTTTATATCAGTTATAACAGTTTAGAACAAAAATGGCTGATTTTGCATCTTACTCTGACAAAACAGTCATGAAAATGCATGCGAAGCAAGGCTGCAGTTATGGACTTATCGCGGTTGAATCGCGTCTGCACCACTTGTTTTACAATGGACTCTGCTGTTGGGCAGGTGGAGCTGTAGAACCCAACCTGCAGGTCACCAAATGCAAGGGGAAGTAGACAGAAGCAGATCAGGAACAGTGTCTTCATTTTAGTTGTTTTGTTACTTCTTCTGTACTATGAATGTGTGTGCCTCTGATCAAGGATGGGTTTTGAAATGCCTATATATATGGAGGGAAAGAGGTGAGATGGTGAAAGTTGTCGCCTGATCATGACTTGGAAGCTATATTGCAAGAAAAGTAGCCAATGCAGCCAAAACATGGATATGACTTCGGAAAAGATACAATTAAGGATACTTGAATTTGTATGACTATATTTGTTTTGTCTTGCAAATA
Source organism: Gleditsia sinensis (assembly GCA_037074535.1). Taxonomy (NCBI): domain Eukaryota; kingdom Viridiplantae; phylum Streptophyta; class Magnoliopsida; order Fabales; family Fabaceae; genus Gleditsia; species Gleditsia sinensis. The sequence goes on from CM073473.1 coordinate 9,635,875, forward strand.
AGGGCAGCTTCGAAAATGTTCCACAACAAAAACAGAAATTACAGGATATAGTTTCTTACATTGTACCATAATACTTTACAAAGTTGCTTCGTAATCACTGGCATTTATTAGCGTTGAAATTTCTATCACTTCGATGTATAAATAATTAACAATCTCAAAACCTTGAAGAATCCGCCGAAGTGCATAGAGTGATACAGGGAAATTCCAGCTGCAAATGAAGGACTCTTTCAAACAAGCAGCTGGGTGTGCTGTTTGCGAATATATATTCAAGTAAAACTATGCCCTGCTGCTCTTATGTTTGCTACATCTGTAAGTATAAATAGATTGAGAGACAAGTGAATGAGATTTGCAGAATTGTAGTACCTCAGGAATATCGTCTCTGTACAAAGAGAAAAAGACAGACCAAAAAAATTTAGACAGAGAACTGTAGCATAGTCTTTAGTGCTATGTATTAATAAAATAGAATTGCAAGATCCAAGGGAAGTCGAGCACCGAAAATGATCGCACCGAATCAAGCAAGTCAAACAATTCAAGGTCAGCAATTTCAACTGCATATGGACACATCACGGACTGGCCCACTTTGGGGTTGACATTAGACCCTTATTCATCAATTCATCTTTTTCAGTTAGTCCGGCAACTCTGCCAGAAATGCCACAAGGCATTGATTATGTACATACTATAATATTTTTCTTCATTTATTAGAGATTATACAAGCAGAATAATTTATTTACTACACTCTGTGTCACTGGTCAAGTAATTGAGTGTGTGCAGGGAGTTTGAAAATTTTCTATTATTCTTCTTTTATATATATTATAATTAGAGATATCTTCAAGTGAAGTTCCATTTTAAGCAGATGTTAAACATATTAAGTTGACTCAGTACAGTATTGTTACTCCTAAATTCAAATAAAATCACCAGTAAGGTTGTACAAAATGAAATTAAGGATAGTATAAATAATAAATAAGTTACTGAATAAATATGTAGAGACAACTTCGTGCAAGAACCAAAACAGAGGATCAGTAAGCCTTGTTTCCACTTTTTGTGAGGAAGATGCTGTGCTGACGTTACTAGGAGGGTTTTATGACTCTGCTTTTCACTAGAGCTGTGTCCAAGTGAGAGAAGATAAGGCTACGTGCTGGTATAAACCTTGGTACCCTCAACAACTTAAAGCTACAACTTTTTAGGTGTCCTTTTGAACCTTGGAAGAAATCACCTAATTTGGTCCATCATATTCGTTGAGTCGTGGAGTTGTTGAAGCCCAATTCTAGAAAAATGCCCCCCTTCACATATTAATTTCACGACTTTTATCAAAGGAACTCTCTCTAAACCATTAGTTTGACATGAAGTGAGTCATAAAGGAAAGGCTTATCATCCTTGTAAAAAAGCAGAGGCTAAAATTAAATCTAGGCAACTGCGAGAGAAGAAAGATAGGAACAAGTGAGAAAAGTAAAAGTGCATGGTAAGTACAGAGGATGGTCAGTTTGCATTGAGAGAATTGCACTCCCAAGAGCAACTTGCTTACCCTATTCAAGGATAAACCTACTAGGATATGATTACTTGATTCTTCGCCTCACTACACTCGGTTGTCGTAACACATCGTCAAAATCCAAATTTCACGTGGAAGCTCAGAACACCGTTCAGCCTCCAGTATTCGCCTTACTACACAAAACACAATATTCTCCTACCCACAAAAAAAAGCACGTTGAACTTTTTTTTAAGGTTACACGGGAGGGTTTATGAATTGAGGAGAGGAAGTAGAAAGAAATGGTTATCTCAATCTCTGGATATGCTTGGGAGTTGAGAGAGAACCAAAAAAAAAAAATGAGAGAAGAAAAAGAAGTTTTTAAATAAAGTTTAAAATTAACAAGACAATCAGTTAAAAAATTTTAATGAAATAAAATAAATTGATTATATTATATTTTTATGAATTTATCATTTATCAATATGATCAATTATAACAATTTAATTTATTGATATACAGTTTTAAGATAAAATGAATAACATAATATTTAATGTCTCTTTTAAAATATTTTAAAATAGAGTAACTTAAAATTATAAGTCAATAAAAAAATTGAAGAATTTTAAAAAATTAGTTAAAAAGTTTCTATTCTTCTCCATAAACTCTCAAGAAAAGGGACATTTTAATGAAACTTGCATGTCCGAACATACTCATAGAGACTGAAGCCGATGCTTTTGAGATATCAGCTCATTGGAAATGAATTAAGATCAGAGACTAGCACTGTAGCGTCATCTGAAACCAAGATTACTCATAAAAATCATTAAGCGACAATGGATTAGCATTGGGCGTTCCCTCATATTTGCACCGAGTCAAACCGTAAGAGATGACAGTAAGTGTCTTTGATGAATAGGTGTTGGCTACATACTATAACATCAATGCATCACTCCTTTAAATGATGGGTGATGCAGTTACTTTTCGTAATTCACAACCCCTACAAGCACACCATTAAAATTACAATCCATTCAGCGATAGATTTTTTTAACATGGGAACTAAAACCCAACAATATTCACAATGAAAAATTTGAAGATGCAAACTCATCATATGCTCTCCTGTAATGCATGAGTAGGAGAAATAGGTGCTGGGTTAGCTTCCAGATTTGAGAACCCCCCCCCCCCCTCCCCAATACACGGTCTTTCCTTTCTCTTTCAGCTTCCAATTTTCCCAAAATAGGACCTTGTGATACAGAGACTTGCTTTTCAGCCTTGATACCTAATGTAGGCCTCATTTGGGTCATCAATTCTAAGTGTCTTTGGAACCAAAATACACTTGCCCGACTTGTCTTCATCTGTGAACAATGTATCTCTGAAGTGTTTGCCCAGAGTTTGGGAGGCATCGCCTGAGCAGCAGCAATTACTTGTAGATGATGACCGCCAAAGGCAACCATTGGATCCTATTGAAACACTCTCTGTTCCGGCAGCCCTTGCAAGTGTACCACCCCAGTGGGATGATAATGCAAGTTGTGAAGGAATACTTGGTGGGCAACTGCCTGGAAATGCCACAAGCGGTGTGGGATCATAGCTCTGCGGGGGTGTGTAAAAATTGCTATTTGGGTTACACATGGAAACAACATATTTCAAATGTGGATTCCAAGGAAAGAGCCATGCAAGAACAGGGTTTGAAGGACTCAGCTCATTGGAAACACGATTAATTGAACTCCCTTCGGCACTTGTTTTCTGGTCTCTAAGATTAAGCACTGTGTGCATGTATTTCAATAAAATACAATGATCCTTTGAAGACCAGTAAAAAGCTGAGGTTTCAGGATTAGAGAGAAATTGGTAACCAGATGAGTATATGGTTTGTAACGTGGGGGTTGAAATTTCATCAGAGGTTACTATAGGGTGGTGAAATAGGGAGGCTACTTGTTTTTTCTTCCGTTTCCCAGAACCCACAGGAACATTTCTCAATAATCCACCAGCGGTCCAATACCTTTGGCACTTTTTGCAGAAATGCCGAGGTTGATTAGCATTGTGGTTATTAAAATAACAGAACTTTGTCTCCGTACTGTCGCATCGTGGACACTGAATAATTTTGTCTGGTTTCTTAAATATTTTAATCTTATCTTCCACCGTCTCCGGATCTTGTTTTGGCTCATTTTCTTGGTGATTAGGTTTCCTAGCAGTTGAATCAGAGGAGTTCTCTTGTTGCACAGATTTTTGAGGACAAAGTCTTTCCACTTGACGGCAAACATCCTAAAATTTTGATCATAATCAGTGAAAAATTCAATCAGAATGAGGATTGACTACACACTGAATAATAGACAAGGAACGCAAACAAAGGATGGATGAAAGAGCACAACCAGCATGTTATATTCATTTTGATAGTAACTGAGGTTGAAATTGAACTTAGTAAACTCGCTGACAAAGAAAGGGAAAAAAAAAATTCCCAAATCCTTTGGAACAGATTAAGGCAAATATCTAGAGAAGGGATAAGAAAAACCAATTTGATGAAGGAACTAGCTAATCTATAAACAGTTTTTTGTCTTCGGATGAAAGGGAATTTATTCTTGAATATAATGCAGCAGCCTTATTTAAACTGTCTCGGCGTTTGTCATCAATAAAAATAAGTTAAAATGTTATATTTCATTAGTAAAACCTGTGTCCACCAAAATAAAATAGCATTAAACTTTAAGCAGAACAAACTTCATATCAGAAACATGACTCCACTCTGAAGACAGAAACCAAATATTCGATACATGTTCCTGTCCCCTGTGGAGCCCCAACTACATATAGAAGACAACATTACTTTCCTTTGAATGGGAAATGAAAACCAAAAGCACGGAGCTGAAATGGTTGTCTGGAATCTGAGAAGCCATTGGAGAGCTTACCGGAATCTGAGGTTGCTGCAAAGGAATCTTAAAGCCAAATAATTTGATAGCACCATAATTCTCAGACATGTCTCCTTCACCGCTCATTTGTTGATGCAGACTGAAGCTTAGCACCAACAACAACAACAAAGCCTTTTTCCCACTAAGTGGGGTCGGCTACATGGATCAAACGGCGCCATAGTGGCCTATCATGGATGAGATCAATAGATAAGTTATTAACTATTAAATCATTTTTAATAGTTTCACTTATTGTTTTCTTTGGCCTCCCTCTACCTCTAATTATTGGACTATTCTCCATCCGATCAACTCTTCTCACTAGGGCTTCTGCGGGTCTTCTCCACACATGGCCAAACCACCTTAAGCGAGTTTCAACCATCTTCTCCACAATAGGTGCTATCCCAACTTTCTCTCTAATGCATTCATTTCTAATCATATCTCTTCTGGTGTGTCCACACATCCATCGCAACATTCTCATCTCTGCAACGTTGAGTTTATCTTCATGTTGTCTTTTAACCGCCCAACATTCCGTACCATACAATATAGCAGGTCTTATAGCCGTACGGTAGAATTTTCCTTTAACTTTGAGCGGCACTTTTTTATCACAAATGACACTCGAAACTTTCCTCCATTTCATCCATCCAGCTTGAATCCTGTGGTTTACGTCCTCCTTTACTTCACCGTCATTTTGAATAATGGACCCAAGATATTTAAAACTTGTAACTTGTTTTAATATATAGTCTCCAAGTTTCACGTCGACATTCGTATTTGTTCGTCTCTTACTAAAACTACATTCCATATATTCTGTTTTATTTCTACTTATCCGGAAACCGTGTGTTTCTAAAACTAGTCTCCATGACTCTAACTTCATATTTATTTCCTCTTTCGATTCACCAACTAAGACTATATCATCTGCAAAAATCATGCATTGAGGCCCCAACTCTTGTATATGTTCAGTAACTGCATCCAAAATCAAGTTAAAAAGATACGGACTCAGAGAAGACCCTTGATGTAGTCCAATAGTTGTGGGAAAATCCTTTGTATCCCCATTTTGTGTTCTCACGTAAGTCGTTATCCCGTCGTACATGTCTTTGATTGCTCGAATGTACGCAATACGTACTCCTTTCTTTTCTAAAGCCTTCCATAGGATCTCTCTTAACACTCTGTCATATGCCTTTTCCAGATCAATAAAAACCATGTGCAAATCTTTCCGTCTGCTTTGATACCTTTCCATCAATCTCCGTAGTAAATAAATTGCTTCCATAGTTGACCTTCCTGGCATAAATCCAAACTGGTTCTCTGTAACTTGAGTCTCTTGTCTTAATCTTTGCTCAATGATCTTCTCCCATAACTTCATAGTGTGACTCATGAGTTTAATCCCCCGATAGTTAGAACAATTCTGTATGTCTCCTTTATTTTTATATATAGGAATTAAAGTACTTCTCCTCCATTCATCCGGCATTTTCTTAGATTTCATTATCACATTAAACAACTTAGTGAGCCAACTTATACCCTTCCTTCCTAAACTTTTCCACACCTCAATAGGTATATTATCAGGTCCTACTGCTTTGCCATTTTCCATTCTCTTCAGAGCTTTCTCTACTTCAAACTCTTGGATTCTACGATAAAAAGTATAATTACGGTCTTCTTCTGCAGTATTAAGTCTGTCAGAGTTATAGGTCAACTCATGCCCTTCGTTAAAAAGTCCTTGAAAGTAACTCCTCCATCGTGCTTGGATATCATGCTCCCTTACCAAAACATTACCCTCTTCATCTTTAATACATTTCACTTGATCTAAGTCCCTTGTCTTTCTTTCCCTACTCTTCGCAAGCTTGTAAATTTTTTTTTCTCCCTCCTTAGTTCCTAAAGATTGATATAATCCCTCAAAAGCTCTAGTTCTTGCTTCACTCACAGCCTTCTTAGCGTCTTTCTTAGCCGCTTTATATTTATCCCAAATTGCCTTATCTTTACATAAGTGCCACTCCTTATAACACTCTCTTTTAAACTTAATCCTATCTTGCACCTCCGCATCCCACCACCAAGATTCTTTACCCTTAGGTCCAACGCCTCTTGATTCTCCAAGTGTCTCTCTTGCTATATTCCTAATCCCTTTGGCCATCTCGTCCCACATATCATTAGCATTTCCTTGGACCTCCCAAAGCCTTTCTTCCTCTACTCTTCTTTGAAAATTCCTTTGTTGCTCATTCTTCAAATACCACCATCTAATTCTAGGAATTGTTTTCTTACTCTTTCTTTCTACTCTTCTCATAACTCGTACGTCCAAAACTAAAACTCTATGTTGGGTAGCCAAGCTCTCACCGGGTATGACTTTACAATTTGTGCAGAACTTTCTATCTGATTTCCTTACCAAGAAAAAATCTATTTGAGTACTTGCTCTTCCACTTTTGTATGTGATAAGATGCTCAATCCGCTTTCTAAAGCAAGTATTTGCTATGGTAAAATTATAGGCTAAGGAAAAATCCAAGATAGTTTTACCCTCTTCGTTCGCATCTCCTAATCCAAAACCTCCATGTATACCCTCGTATCCTTTCGATTCCCTCCCTACATGACCATTCAAATCTCCTCCTAGGAAAATCTTCTCTCCTAAAGGTATTTCCTGAATCAAACTTTCTAGATCCTCCCAAAAAGTTCTCTTGTGATGCTCCTCTAATCCAACTTGGGGTGCATATACACTAAACACATTAAAAGTGTCTTGCTCAACCACAATCTTTAAAGCTATAATCCTATCTCCTAATCTTTTCACATCTACGACATTGTTTCTCCACTCCTTATCAACTATTATACCTACACCATTACTAGTTCTCGTCTTGCCAGTGTACCAAAGCTTAAAACCTGAAGAATCTAATTCTTTTGCCTTTTCTCCTACCCATTTAGTTTCTTGCAGACACATGATATTGATCCTTCTCCTAATCATGGTATCAACTATTTCCATTGATTTTCCTGTGAGTGTGCCTACATTCCAAGTTCCAAAACGGATTCTACCCTCATGAACTAACTTCTTTACCCACACCCGTTCATTAAAGTGTGGGGACCCTTGCCTATTTTTCACTGCATCCGGGCGCCGATGCAGCGGCCCTTGCTCTTTTGACACTGCACGCGAGCCATACAGCGCGTTGCTTCCGGGCAACGACCTAGCTTTAACACTATTGCTTCGTTTGTCCATGTTCATGATGTTACGACAAAGTTTTACGTTGGCTGTCGCACGCCTAACACAACCCTCCTCTTTATCCGGGCTTGAAGCTTAGCACCAAGACCCATATAAATAGAGAAACAAAAAAACAAAAAAAAACTTACCAAGACAGACTTGCACTGAAAAGTAAAACCCACAAAACCCTCTCAACAAAAGGCACCAACAACACGAGGCATCAGAAATTATTATTGTTTTTATTCCAAATGTTAAAAAAAAAAACCTTTTATTCATCCAAAAATGATTTTCTTTTCTGCTAATTTAGAATAATCTTTTCAGAAGATATTCATATATAGGACCGTACGCATTAATTAGAGATCCCCTTCGCTTGTCAGTCGTGCCTTTTTCATTTTTCTTATTATAAATTTCTAACCTTTGTTCATAAGCCAATGTTCGTCGTGAATGACATCAATAACGGGCGAAATTAGTTCCCATATATTTTTATATTTAAAAAAGAAAATAATTTGGTGAAAATATATGAATTTCGGGGAGGAAGGAGGGGAAGCTGGGGAGATGACAGGTGGCAGATGAGTCAGCTAAGGATATTATAGAGAATCTTGAGCCAAGACTCAAATTGGCAACAACGATACATTCTAAAGTAAATGATGACAATAAGACCTACGTTGAAATTACTAAGCATTGCTAGTGATAGCGGCCAAAGAGGGGGATGACGTAAGAAAGGGCAAGTGGGGCCTATATGAGAAAAGGAGCAAGAAAAAAAAACAAAAGGGGATTGCGACTTGGTGCTGGGCTCCTACGATGTCTTCAATGTCCTGCCCGTTTGGTGCTAATGGGAGGGTTTTGGGTCGTACTTAATTCGAGTCACTATCAAAGAACTAAATTTTTTTTTTTCTCTCGAAACGACCGAAACGTTTCTGTTTTCTGAATCACTGATACGAAATGGAGTTATCGAAACGAAACGAAGTGTTTGTTAAGGAATTATGCTATTTCAATTAAAATTGCTATGTTTTGAAATGTTTCGGTAGAAATACTCTTGTTTCAATAAAAATTTTAGTGAAAATACTCTTATTTCGAGTTGTTTCAATAGAAATACTCTTGTTTCAAGTTATTTCGATAGAAATACTCTTATTTCGAGTTATTTCGATGGAAATACTCTTATTTCGAATTATTTCGATGGAAATACTCTTGTTTCAATAGAAATTTTGGTGAAAATATTCTTATTTCGAGTTGTTTCAATGGAAATACTCTTGTTTCGAATTATTTCGATGGAAATACTCTTGTTTCGATGAAAAAGTACTAAACTAATTTGAAAAATAAAAAAATTGACAATATAAAAATAGATGAAAATAGCATTATATCATATCTAACACTAAGTTATTTTCTCTCACAAGTCACAACACTTTTATTAACTTCATACTCTCCCCCTTTATTCTTATGACATTATTTTCCTTCATTATCTTTATTTTAAAGAGGAAACTACAAAAATAATACAAAGAGATATTGAAAGGCAAAGAGAGATAAATATACTTAAATATAGAGATAGAATTATGGTCGACAGAGAAAGAGACTTAAATATAAATGTCACGAAAGAGTTAAGAAGAAGATGGAGAGATAGATGCAATAGAGAGATTATTGTTGAATACTATTAGGATTTGAGTTGAAGTCCCTACTGTAGTAGTATGTTTACTTACTATTCAATTATAGACATTAATTCAAATTAATTTTAATATAATTTTATATATCTATATCATTAATATTATGTTAAAATCTTTTAAAATTAAAAAAAATATTATTTGAAATTATTTGAAACGTTTTTTAAAAAATCTTCCGTTTCCTCGAAATTTTCGAAACATTTCGAAATGTTTCCGTTTTTAGAGTCACCGAAACGGTACCTCGAAACGAAATTTAGTACCTTGGTCAGTACCCCTTGTCTTAGTTTTGCAAAAAAAATAATGTACTTTTCAAACGACGGAAAACACTCCAACCGTTCAAAACTCTGTTGTTTGGGCATTTTCTAAACTTTTAACAACTATTGATCTGATGAGGGGTCATTGCAAAGGCAAGTGGTGTTTGTTGGGTTTTGATTTTGACATCCCAATGCGTTGTTGCAACTTCCATCATAGGTTGTGTGTTTAAGGCAGAATAATTGGTGCCAATAACGATTGATTGATCTTAGAAGGATAAGTATGAAGACACGGACTTTTAAAAAGGCAGCATAATGCTTTTGCCCCCTTCTGCCCCCCCTCCCACCAATCCTTCCTTCTATTGGATTCCAAAATTCAAGGTGTCATGCCATGAAGCCATTTTATCTCAGTCAATGTTTGTTTTTCTTTTTGTTTCTGTCTCTAATGTTAAGTATGAAAAATATGATCTTTGATCTTAACTTCCTTCAAAACACAATAATGGGCATAGGATAATATATTAAGATAGCCTTTCACATTATTTTCATTGATTTACTAAAAAAAAAATATTCATTGATGTCATAAATAGTTATCATTATATTTTGTCGGTTCATATATTCTGTATAAATTTGGCATAAGATAAGCTCCACCTGCAACCAAACACTCTCGAGTACGGGCCTGCACTACAAGGCCCCAATTGACCCATGAATGTTACATAACGTACGGTTGGTGGAATGGACTTTCTTCTTGGATTTCACCCAAAGATTTATTCCACCCTATATCTTATTAGTTTAATTAACAGCGATTTAGAGTTTCGTCTCTGCTATCCTCGGCGGCGGTTTCATCTTTGGCGCTGCCGCCTTCCCTCTCCTCTTTCTTTAGATTTAGATTTATAAAATTAAAACAAGAAAAATATAGATTAATAAAATTAATATTTAATAAGTAAATAAGATTTAATAACTAGAATATAAATTCTATAAATTATATATTTTTCTTCAACTTTATCAACAAACTTTTGAAGATCACTTTTTTTTTTTCTTTTTTGAAGGTTTGTTTTCTTCATTGCAGTAGAAGTTTTGAATCTCAAGACTATATACTCTAAAAAATCAACAACTTATCTCTTCAAATTTGCAATATGCTCTTCGCATCAAGAAGAAAGAAGGGTTATTAAGGAAACAAAATTCTCATAGAGATTTGAAGGATATGTTTCCTCTTTATAAAAATTTTCAGGCTTTTTTTTTTATATCTTTTTTATAGTTGTTATACGTACTAGTGTTGGTGTTAAATTTTTCTTGTATTATGATATAGTGTTTATGCTTAGAGGAAAGTTGCCACTTTTTCTTTTCATATTATTAACCATTTATATTTCATAATATATATAAATTTCATGACGTTTTGATTTTTAAAATATTGGTATGTATCGATTAAAAAAAAGTCTTTGTTCAATGTCTATTGAAAAAAAAAACCATATTCAATGTGTCACCCCACTTATTGATATCACACATCACTAAAAAATACTTAAAGTTAATTACTCTGCCAATAAAAATTGAATAAAGAGATATAAATAATAATAATAAATTGAGACAAACAATTTTTAAAGGAATGAATCGATATTGCACCTATATATTGCGCTAAAATAGAATATATATATATATATATATATATATATATATATATATATATATATATATAAAGTAAGGACTAAGGAGCATTACTGCACTAGGATGTATCACGTCCTAAGGCTGATTTTTAACCTTCTTCGTTGGACTAATTAAAACTTAACAATATAAGCTTCTATGCATTGAAAACTGGCATCTAACAGTCAATTTTGAATGAGGTTGGAACTTAATTACCGTTGAACAAAATTGGCCAACGTTGTTATATAATTAGTTTATGCAATATGCAATATGTTGTACCCTCTTTGTCCTATTATATAAATAACAGTACTGAGTGTATGCAATATGTTGTACCCTCCCCCAGTTAATCAAGTAATCCCACTTACATGGGTTCATGTATCTGAATTAAAGTGACAAGGTTTTCAAACATACTCTAGTGACATTAAAGCTTAACTTGTTTCTTCAAACCAAGACATAATCATATCTACATGTTTTAATTTTGGCCCCCCACGACCACTATTCAGGCCTTGATAATATTTATTAATGCTGTTTAAGACAAAGCCATAATTGAGGACTGACGGTTAAATACAGTAATTAAACAAAAAAAGAAAACAACCCATCCATATCATCATATAAAATTAATAGCGCAATTCATTTGTCAAACGAAGGTGTTTGGGCTGAATAATTAAATTAAAACCAAATGTGAACGATGACTAATTGATTAGCTTTAGTTGTTAATTGCATTCATACAGTAATAGTGCACATGTTGCAAGAATCGCTTTACGAATGTGGACCATTTGTCTCTTGAGCGTAAGACCAAGTGCAAAGCAATATAGATCTAGTAAAAGCCTTATTAGCCTCTCATCTCCTAATGCTGCTTTGACACATTCTCTATGCTTTTATCTTATATGATCGACGCACACTAGCTAGCTCTTTGAGAATGACAATTAATAAATTAATTAAACCACAATGATCTATCATTAGTCATGCTTATAAAGAGATCATGTCTCCACATGGAACTAGATCACAAAATTGACCTCTCCTAACATCCAATTTTATTGCCTTCGCCCTTTATTTGCCCACTTCTCCAGAATAAATAATAAATAAATTCTCAAACTTCAAACTTATATATCTTTCACTTTTTTATATTTATCGACACAATATAAATATATAACCCACGGATGGTTAACTACTAACCTTTCAATTTCTACACTATAATGTACCCAAAAAATAATAATTAAGCTACGACATGACATGCTCCTTAATTTATATATGCAAATAATCCTCAAAGCAAATTATTTGAGTGTATTTTATATATCTGTTTCATTTTTTTTTTGCGACACATGAACACCATAATAAAAATCTTCTGTCACCTAAGACCAAGGCCCTTCATTCGAGTCAATGATTATTGTTTCCATGCAGGCAGCAAATGAAAATAATTCCTTTGTTTTTTAAAAGCCTAAAATTAATTAATGAAGTCAATTAGATATACTAATCACGTTACAGTTCAGTCAAAATCTAATTTAAGATAAAAACGGGATTAATGTCTATGCCTTCATCTTTAATTTTTGGGAAGACAAGGCAGGAATATCAGCTCCACCATTTATACTTCTCGTCCTCCCTTTTATTTATTTATAGAGATTAGTAAGTATTAATGACGCGCATTCTTGCATATGAATATCAAGAAATAATTCCCCGATTCCTCAGACGAAGCTGGGTAATTCCTTTTGGATGGATATTAATTAATGTGCTCTTTTTCCCCTTTTTTCCTTTTTGGTTTTTTTTTCTTTCAATACCCTTGGGGTCTAAATTGGACTGCCAAATGTACCTCCGTAAATCAATAGGTTAACCGTTAACATCCACGGAGTGGAAAATTAAATCCAAGGTATATGCAAAAATAATTTCTGTAGTTTACTTATTTTAGTTTAATTTTCTTTTTACCCTAAATAAGGTATATTCTCGCGCACATTGGCACATAGACACACAATTGATTTGTCCGTACTTTGCATTTTAATTCCTTCTATCATTTGGGCAAAGTTTATATATAATTTTTAACGTATTTAATTTGTTATTAAATTTTATAATAAAAAAATAATATGTAATTTTTTTTTACTGGTTTAAAAAAATTCTTTCATATATTATATTTTTACTGTGGAATCTTATAACAATCTTATTTTTCTATTTAATTTCTATTACAGGAACATTCTTAATGCCCAATCAAAACATCATTAATATTGTTAACGTAGACATGAATGGATTAATTTTATTTAAATGGAAATTAAAGAAAGCATTCATCAAACACCTTAAACTAATTGTCCAAAGCTCAAGTGGCAGCTCTCTAAATATAATTGTCAGAGGGCCGGGTTTGATTCTCCTCTTTCTCTCCATGCAATATATGTTTTTGATAAAAAAAAATTTTTTTTAACTAATTGGTCCCTTTAATGTGTAAGTCACTTAATAAAGAATGATTAGTCAATCTGGGGAGTTTAGAGATTGCATCTTAAGGACAGGTAAATGTGAGGAATCAACATATAATCATCCAACTTTCTTGACGGAAAACCTTTTCTTACTAAACCTATTATTGCCCTTTTCTATTTATTTCAACTTCCTTTTCTGTGTCCATTCTACATATATTTATGACTAGAATATTCTGCTTTATTAACACGGTTAATATGTAATCAATTAAGATAATGGGAACCTGTAACTTGTGCAGTCTTAGAAATTATAATTAATTACCAAATATTGGGAAAATTAATTATGTAAAAAGTTCTTCTGAAGCTGATATACTTCAGTTTTTTTTTTTTTGAACTGGAAAGCAACATTTTTTGTTTTCGTTATACTGAAATATGTTTAAATGTATATATTGTATTATAACGTTAGCTTCTAATATCCCAATGTACCTTGCAAATATTATACGATCATTTGAAGCCTCCTTAACTCTCGTGTTGTCAGATAGCAAATCTGGCAATCTTTGCAGAACGAACAGTTTTTATAGATTGTATACAAAGCTAACATGAGATAATTAAGAATAAGCTTTAAACTTCAAAAATTATTTTTTTATTTCAAAAAATGAAAACGATATTATATATATGCCACTTTCGGAAGCCTCATTTCAACTTGGTTTATAAGATATTGTTTGTCTTAAACCCTAGCTATCCTCTTCTTTATTTTCATTGAGATTAACTTTGTTTCCATATATTTATAAAACACAAAGAACCAAGAGAGAAATAAAGTTCATTAGCAGTACTGGATAATGAATATTTATCTGCAAGTCAAATTAATTAACGGTAGAAGCTAGCCTTAAGCACCAGATACAATACAATATTTGTCTTACAGCACCAAGCCACTACAACTGATACAGAGACAGTACCAATTGAACTCTACTGCTCACCTCTCAACATAATTAGGATAGATCGATTAACCCTTGTACTTAATTATATCCAAACAAGCAGATTAATTTGTCATAACATAGCAAACCAGGACAATTTCAGCCACAATATATTATATCTAGACCCTTCTTAAAAGTCTTAGTCTACGCCTGAGATTCCTAAGGCCTTGTAGGATAGAACTTAATTAAGGTTTTCCAGGGTTTTTTGGATCATGGGCAGGATTTGCTCTTGCTCCAGAATAGTCTTTAATCAGCATCATTCTGCCCTCTACATGATATCCTTCCTCCATGTCAAACACCTCCTCACTGTTCCTCAACTCCAGATCCTTCTGCAAATTAAAGAAACTCACATATCACTTAATAAAAAAAGAATGAGAGATAAAGATATAGATACGCAGAAGAAAAACGGCAATTTTTTTATTGCAATATTCTTAACTTTTAGATTTGGATCTTTGAAGATCTTTTTTGTCCCATAAGACTTTCGAACATTAATCGCTGAAAATAGTGAAGGCCAAAATTTGGTAGCTAGGGCACCAAGCAATTATGTAAAAGCTTGTTTTGCCTTTGTTTTTCTCTTTCTTTCTTCCTTTTTTAAAGATTTAAGGATCAATAACTTCACTGTACGTCCATTCAATTTGTTTTTTTTTGGGTGGGGGGGGGGGGGTGGGGTAACAAAGAGAGAGAGGAGACCTTGGCCAGATGATCATGCTCCGATGAATCCAGTTCCCTAGCTTTGGGGCTTCCTGTATATTCACAAGAAAACTCACTTATTAACACATTGCGCATCCGTTAATTCTATAAATAAACGAACCAAAAGGTCTGCATCAAAACCCTAACGCGTCAAAAACCCTTGAACTTACTGGTTGCTGGAACAGCGACAGCAAATACAACATAGGAAAAACCCAGAAGGATAGCCATAAGCCTAAGAAGAGCTTTCTTCTCCATGCTGTCAAACCGTCGATATGATAAGCGATTGAAAGAGAAGACTAGAAGAGCAAATTAAGTTTGGTGAGATGGCTAGGGAGGTGGAAAAAGTCCTTATATAGAAGAGCAAGTCTATAATAATGGAATTAAATATATGCAAAATATCACAGCAATGCTAAATGCACTACAAATTTTAAATACAAGTTTCTAACAAAGCAATGTGTACGGTGGCATCCCATTAGGTATTCTCTCACTCTTTTGGATTATAAACGGCAATGTCTCACATCAATTAATTAGGCATTTAGTACCATAATTACGCATTAATTAAGAAAAAGTTTCTAATTATAAATACAGCTCATATCAATGAAACACGGTCTAGCTCTTGTCAATTTACTTTAATGATAATTTTCATATGTTTCAAATTTCAATATACCAACGCATGCATTCTTATTATAGCTAAGGGCCAAGTTCTCTTATTTCTTTCATTATAGTATTTTCATAATCATGGCTACAACAAATATTATCCATAATTTAAATTGTTTCCATGCCACTTGTCAAATAAACAAGGGATGTAAACAGTGATCCAAATAGAGTTGGGAGCTAACGAAAGTTGAGCTATGTGTGCCATAATATACAAGCTTGTCGGTCATATCACAGGCATGTTTTGTGAAATGACATGTTCATTTGGTCTTCTAGGCTATCATACGCATGTTGAGAAAAAAACCATGGTCTATGACTCTATATGCCATATGCTCCTCCTATAATAGTTGGCAAACGGTAAACGAATTCCCGTTAGCTGCAGCAATTGGGGAAATTCCCTAATTATTATTCCTGCACTGTGCCCTGGTCACTGATTAAGCATGCATAAGGAACATCAAGTATTATACTTAGTAATATGATTATAATGCTTTAAATTACACTGGGAAAATTATACTTCTTTTATTGGAGCATGTGATACATACGAAGATTGGTGGTGCAGGGTGCTTTAGTGCTTCAGAGGCCCTCAGGAGAAAAACCTGCATAATTGACTTCCCCACAGTGCACTAGCAATTTGGCCCATAGGCCAGATGTCAAGTCTTTGGGTTCTCATGGTACAGATACTACTATGTAACCTTTTTAGCTTTAAAATTGTGCTAATCAAAAGTGGAGACGGTGCATGGAAAAAACAAAACAATCCTTGTTTTTCTGAGTCCTCATGATCAGTGACCCCCGAAATCCATGATATGCGCAGTATAGATTCCTCGTTTTCATTATATGAACTGTAATGAGCCACGTGGACAAATTAAGAAGGTAGTTTTGGCACTCCGTGTGGGGTTTCTCAGCTTCAATAATTGGTGCTTTGTTTGGGTGAAACGGGGTAGTGGTATTGCAATAAACAAAACGCTCTCAATGATCCCTCACCAAATAGTAGAGGCTTACAAGTGGGCTGGTAGGTGGGTGTCAGGAACCCTCATCGGTGTTATCATCTCGGAAAACCGACATATATTTTTGTTGCTCCTGTAGGGTTTCCCTCAGTGTATGATGAAAATATGAGCCCAGTCCCTCCGTCGCTAGCTAAGGGCCCTCGCCATCAATTCTAGAATCTCATGATATCATTCCATGGCTTTAGATAGTACTATTGAAATTTATATAGTAATGGGCCTATATCCGGGCTTTCCACCTCCCCAATTCTCCTTTGTCGTCTTCTTTTTGTGGCAACAAGGACCCGAGTTGTAGTATATATTTGTTCCAACGTGTGTGTTCTAATATATATATACAATAACGCCTTCTTTTCTCAATTTTGTGCTATCTACACTTTTCAAACGGGATTTTTTTGTTTTTTTTTTTAAAAAAATGTAAATACTTTCTTCGGCAAGCAAAAAAATTGGAAAAGGACATGATTCATTAATTAATTTATTTTAAAAAAACAGCATGTTGTTAAGTGTCTGCATACATAACTACGTCTGGGTAGTGACTAGTGAGGTATGTGAAACACTTTAAGTAGAGGGACATTAACTAGTCAGCATAATAATTGGTGCTTAATCAAAGATTCCATATGGTAGACCTGTCAATGATGGCAATGTAATAAAAGGACAGTGCTAAACTCAGAAGGCTTTTGCTTGATAAAGTCTTAAAACCTGCAACCCTTTTCCTAATGCTCCCCAACACTTAGTGGGTTGGTGAGTGCATGGGTGTCAACAATGAAGATCCACCCCTTATGCCTAACCCCTTAACTATGTGAAAGTTGTCCTCTCTACAACTTAACACCTGTTAATTAATCCCCATATGTGGCCAACAAAATTTATCATCAAGTGCTATTAGCTTGTGGGGTTAAATGGAATGAGTTGTCCAATTCATTAATTGAAGTAGGAAAACAAATTAAAGAGATCTAAAGGTTCTGTGTTGTACAATCTTAGATGATGTCTCTTGTTACTTAGACATAATAATGTCATGTTAACCTAACTACCTTAATTAAGCATCTCAGAAAGAACAAAATTAAACAAAGAAAACTCTTATAATTAATTAGGCATCCAGGCCCCAATTAATTCACGAACACCGTCCAATCCAAAACAACTATATATATTTTCCAATCAAAATCAAGCAGAGGATTCCATTAAGTTGAGATCCCAGTTGTATACAATATTGCAAGTAAAGCAAAAATTAGTGGTTGGCCACGTTTTAATTAAAGAATGTATTCATTCCAAAATGACGTTTAAACGTCTATATTAATTAATTATTGCATGCATATATAGCTATGGTTCCATGTCTCTGTGCGTATGAATATCACACTGAAGAAACCCATATCCATGTTAAATGGGGGACCCCAATCCCACACCAATACGTGGGACTACTCAGACTCTGGGAAGAGTCATATGACATACATTCATATGTCATAAATAACAATATATATTTTGCCTCAAAACTTCGAAACATTTCAATAATTCGTGTGGCTGACCATATTATATGATTACACACACACACATATATATATGGATATAATATGGCTTGTGAGTGAGTAATATGTATGTCTTTATATATGATTTGAGCGTATAATTAATGGCAGTTTATATAAGGAGACGATTAACAGATTAGGGTGCGCTCGCACTATAACCTAAATCTTTTCTTAATAATATGTAACTTTAAATTTTTTTATATATGCTTCATTTTCTGCTACGGTACATTGGAAGAATCTTGCAACTTAATCAAATGTCTTGGAAGTCATGTGCTCATCAAAGTCAAATTCATGTTTCTGCTATTAATAATTAGCACCACCTATTTTGTCTTTAATGAGATCACCCTTAAAATATACTATATTAATTGACCATTATTTTTTAAATATGAAGCCTATATATATATATATATATATATATATATCAAGAGAAACTTATTAGTTAATAATTACATATCAGTGCAATATTAATAATTTCTAAATTTAAAGTACAAATTTAATTTGTCAATTAAAATGTTTAGTAAATTAATCGGTTGAATTTTCATAACATATAGCGCTCAGTGTCATTTAGTTTGAGCAGCGAATAATTACGTTTACTGTTTCTACCTATGCATATAATATGTAAGACTTTAAACAGAAGAAATTTATTAACTATAACTTTGAGAGTAAGAATAAAAATAAAATGTGAGTCCAAACTTACAAAAAATTAAAAAAAAAACATTAAGGATAAAAAGCAACGCACTGCCAAAAGTTAACATCGATTATATTTATCACTTTTTAAAAAAAAAAGATAGTGTCTTGATTGTCAGTTTGTGAGTATATTGATATTTCTAGTTTAGTTGAAGATATATAACTGATTGAACTTAACCCAGAAAATTGAGGAAGTGAAGAGTTACGTGGTAGCTTTTTAATCCCCAAAAAGGGTAACACACAGCCTGAGGCCTTTCTAGCTTCTGAGTTAATTGATTACAAGGAAGAAGCGTGAAGCATGCATCTTTCTGATTAGAGACATGACCTAACAACACAAAGCCATAGAAGTTCATACGTTACTATGATTCTGGTGTTGCCTTTCTGCCCTTTCACGTGATGAGCGGCAACACCCTTGAAATTCATTATCTTAATAAATCATCTGTGGGCAAGCTTCGCAAAAAACAAAAGTTTATGGGCCCATTTGGCACACGGTTTTGGTAAAGTAAAAAAAAAAAAAATTATTATACATTTGTTCGTTTGACATAAAATTAGTAATTGTTTCCTCTTCATCGTTTCATGTAATATATATATATATTAGTTAATACATCCCATTTCTAACCTAAAAATATTACTTACCTGCTTAACACATGGACACAAGAGTTGAATAGCAGGAGAATGGAAGGAGACAATGAGAATATTAGTGTCACGTTCAAGTCTAACAATGAACAAGTTCAGAATATAGTAGGGATATATATATATATATATATATATATATATATATATATATATATATATATATATAATTGTATATTTTTTCCATTCATTTCACACGAGTAAGTAGCTAGGTTGAATATATATAAAGATTAATTGTTGGACAAATTTTTTTTTATAGATACTACTCTAGTATCTTCCAAGTCTCCATTATATTTAATTTTATTGCTTGGCATAGATATTTCTGTTTGTAAAAGTTGGAGAAATATATATATAAATCAACATGCTAAAAATAAGAGAAAAGTTAAGTGGGAGCTGACTACATTGGTTGAATAAAATTCTAAACTCAATAAAATAAAACAATAGCATATACGTGGATGACGAAGTTAGGTAAATGGGCATAAAATATAATAATAAATTAAGAAGTTGACTTTTTTTAACGTCGTGATGCGTTGTGTGGTACATTCATTTTTCCATTAAAGGATCTCTTAATTGTGGCACCTATTTAAGCACCGAAAGGGGTGATGCTCCCTCTCCCCATTACTAATTAGTAATTATCTGTTGTGTGTAGATCAAGGCGGCGTCTGCAACTGCTATCCATCTTCGATTTTCACGATGCAGATAAGCTCTGTCAAACTCCTAGTGATACTCGTGGGTTTCTCATATGTTGTGTCTGCAACTGCCGTTCCTGCAACCCGTGAGCCTCATATACTAGCTAGTCGTCGAAATTTTTGTTTTGTTGTATTTGGGTTGGTGTGTAAGATTCAATTATGTACTGAATTGAGTTGGTGGTTACAGGAACCCAAAATTTGAAGCGGGAAGATGCGTCATCTGTGCCTTCTTTACCTGAGGTCAGTACTCCTCCCCATCTCTGTGTCTCTCTATGTATTCAGCATAAACATGCATGCTTACTTAATTAAGACATGCAGGTGGATGCAGTTAAGTTGGGAAATGGTGCTGAGGAGCTGCAGCTGCAGGTAGATGTGGAGGAAGAAGGATTTATGGAGAGGAGGATGGATTTGCAAACCCAAGACTACGGAGGGACGGGAGCTAATAAAGATCATGACCCCAAAACCCCCGGAACGGATTAGTGTAAAGGAGGATCTGGATGTGTATTAATATTGTATTATTATCAAATACGGTTGCCTGTCCAGCCTTATAAATTTGATCTTGTTTGTTCACGCTCACGCCTGTGTCTAAAATAACTGCAAAAGAGCACTGAGATTTAAGTGTGGAAATATCCCTTTCGGGACTGAATAAAAATACCCATTTACTTCGACCAAATTACAAGAGAATATCTAGTTTTTGCTGCTTGCGTGACTGGGTTTGATAGCCTAGCTACATATTTTATTAAAATTCATTGATGAATCCTCGTGATTTAGGAATAGAATAAAGCTTTTATATATGCGCGTAAATATTATATAGACAAGTGCCGTACTTTAATCCACAACTTGGTAACGAACCAAAGGACGCATTACATCACTGTCAAACTTTGGAAACTATGGGACTTGGTTCCACATTCCACTCAAACCCCCTTGTTCCACTCATAAAGATTAATTATGAGTTGCTTTAGTTTCACACTATACATACAGAAATGGAGTTAATGGATCCCAATTAAACCAATTGCAATATGACACGAGTTGGTTTGAGAGTGACTTTATTATAGGGTCATGCTCATACAATCTGCACTCTTTTCTTATCAGGAATAATGAAAGTATTACATAGAGTTGTGGGACTAGTCTTTCTATAATAATTAACACGCATGTCTTGGTTTCACATTTCCCACTTACTCAACAGTTCTATTGATCTTTACTGAATATAAAGAAAGAAAAGAGTTGTGAAGAATAAGCCAATTAAGACACAACTCGAGAATGATAAATTTGTAGTTTATTTCCAAAACTGAAAACCTTCAAACTCTAAAAGGTAGGTTGTTTGAGATGTTCACGCATTTGAGTAGGGGCGGCATGCCAACTTGAGGATTAGATTTGGCAATCTCTCGTCAAAATGTGGCATCATTCATTCCACAACAGGCTCAGCTTTGGCCCCCACCTGTTGCTTTACGTATTTCCTAGGGTATTAGGCTATTAGCAATTGGTAGGCAACTATTGATTGACGGTGCTCATTCACAACCACAACTGGGGCTACATGGAATTCAGTAGTAATTGCTCACAAGATTAATATTGCAGATTTGGGATAGCTGCTATCATATGCAATCACTAGGTTAGACTAAGTATGGCAACTCTCTCTGCTACCTTTTAATCCAACTCTTGTTGGCAAATACATTATATTAATTAACAAGCAGTGCAAAACCTGATATATCTGGAAGACAACGTTGGTATGCAGGAAGGGTTAATAATTGGGAATATTTAATTTGTAATGCCAATTTCATAAAATACAAAAACAACCCATCTTATAAAGATAATTTATGATCTTTGACATCTTTTCT
This sequence comes from Gleditsia sinensis, assembly GCA_037074535.1. Classification (NCBI taxonomy): domain Eukaryota; kingdom Viridiplantae; phylum Streptophyta; class Magnoliopsida; order Fabales; family Fabaceae; genus Gleditsia; species Gleditsia sinensis. The sequence goes on from CM073473.1 coordinate 9,657,990, forward strand.
ATATTAATTAACATTTGTCAATTAAAAAAAAGAAAGAAAAGAACTTACTAAACATCAATGTCATCTGCACTGAGTCTAATATATCTGAGTTCTCTTCCTTCGATCAATTAGGAGAATTCGGCCAAATTTGACTTCTTATTATCCATCTCAGAAAATCCATTTACCTTAAAGCATACGAAAAAAAAATCGTTTATTTATGACGTTTGGAAGTTGTATGTGTTATGTAATATCGGTAGTTGAAAATAAGATAGCTGGCTAATTAAATTCCCTTTTAGTTTTTCAGTTTTGTGGGATTGTACCAACCGCCCTATAACTATACAGTATGAAGTGCCATTCACACTTCATTTATGGAATGTTGTGACCTAAGATACGTGTTTGATTGAATAACAGGACCACAGACTTATCACTTTTCCATTATTAGACCTAAAGAGTGCAACAATATCAATTTGGAGAAAGAGTAGTGATAGTGGCATATCAATTTGGGGTCGTATCGTTCATATTTTATACATAAAATTAAGATATGTGACATTGCACATCGAGAGAAATTAAAATTTGCCACAAGGCTATGTGGAAATAGTGTAATTCTAGAACTATATGCACCTATAATTGCTCGTGGAAAAAATGGTCAACCAAACACTAAAATCTGCATGAGTTGTTGGGGAACCCTCCACCTAAAGATGCAATATGCATGTTAGCACTTAAACAACCACATCACAATTCCCCAATGCCAACGTAATTCAATAACGCAAAAAAAATTTCAAAACCTTGAGGGTGGAAATGTATTATTCACAATCTTCTACAATTATATAAGTAATTACACTTAAAATAGCGCAAAATTTTGTAAATACTACTATGTCATCCCATATAATGCATCACAGCGCAATTGATACCGAACCAAACTAAAGATTCGATTTGTAACGTAATTTAAAAGAAAAAACATTTAGCAAAGTTTGATGTTCTGTTCGTCATTAAGAAATCCTCCTTAACTTAGTCTTCCTTTTGGCTCTTGGCCACATCAGAGTATTAAGTCAATCCAAATTTTTCGTTCCAGTTGACTTGTAGACCATAAAGAAGAATATTCGGCACCAGATAAGAAATTTCGTAGGCACTCACTTCAACAAGTATGCACCGGCTCCACCATGTTTTTCCACCACTTATTGCCCATTGCTATATCAAGAGAGTTTGTCAAGATAAAGCTCCAAGACTTAAAAATATTAATATTTTGTCACTGGCAAATGGAGTGGTTGATCCACTAGAAGCCGAGAAAGGAATATATTTGCTGCTACCAGATACGCACGCATGTGAAAGACGCTATAAAAACAGTTACAGTATGTAATGTCATTTGTACCATTCATGGTGGATTTGCGGCTGCTGAGAAAAATGTTATAAAATTTGTTTAAATCTTAGAACGCGACTTTCTTTGCATACCAGTCAAAATTATGCATCTCGCACAACCAAATCTTTTTGTACAGATCAAATTCAACACCAAAATTTCACAAGCTCCCAAGTTTAATTAGTAATTCTGCTAAAAACGAGAAAGGAAAACAATACCTGAGAAGAAGCAATAGAACTCAAACTCAGCTCATGCACGTGAGGGGCAATAAGAAAGGTGGGGAGGAATTAAGAAAGGGGGGAAAATGAGACGAGAAGTGGACTCCATGATTGCACAAGAGCTAAAACAGAATATTGCCACTTGCATATTATATGGCAACACAGCGTCACCATAAGATTTCTAGCAATCTTTGGTTCCCCTTGTGCCAGCTATGTCAAATCAGATTAAAGAAGCCCATGGATAATTAAAGCAGAAAGAGCTTCTAGTTCAAGCCCTTTTCAGTAACCATCATAGCCATAATCATCATTCTCATAGTCATATCTGTCGTCCACATTTTCATCATACAGAGTATTTTCATATAACCCGCCCATATCATCTTCATCCTCATCCTCATATTCATCCACTGATCCCAGCTCATTATCCCTGTTTTTGTCCTCTAGCTCGGGCTCGGGCTTATCATGATTATCAGAGCATGGCTCAAGTCGTACTTTCTTGGGGTTTACTGGTGCCGCCTGTGTAAAATAAAGAGTGAGCATATTTCAAACTTCTCATTCTCAGAAGAATATAGTTTAGTCCTCAAAAGACAACTTTCCAAAACACAACTATAATTTACTTAATGTACAATTTCTTTTAAACATGTAAAGCAAGGAACTACGACTAGCAATTATGCAGAAGAAATGCCGCACTACCCATTAAATCAAGCTTAATTGTAACTTGGAAATGCTATGCTATCCATTAACTAACATAGACTGCTGAAGCATAAAATGTCTTTAACCAAAACAAGTTTCAGCTCACAATTTTTTTTTTAAAATAATAACATAATTCCTGGTATTAAAAAAATAGAAGAATGTCAAATAAGTAGACATGAACATGCACAGGTGGAATGCAGCTTCCAGATATTGTTAGTGACTGAAGACTTTGACACCCAAAATAAATGAAACAGCAATAGCAATAAGATGAGTTATCCACGTTTTTGCATGTCTTAAGAATTGATTTGTAAGAAATTGACATGCAAATGAAACAGAGAAGATGCAGATAAGTAGATTGTTTCAGCTATAATAAGTAAAAAAAAAAAAAAAATTGTTGGGGGGTGTTTAAACTTGAAAATAACAAGATATGGTCCCTTGTGTTTTTGTGGAACTGAATACTTCCGGCAAAAAGGAAAACAGTTGAAAGAGAGACTTACTGGTTCATCAAATAATTTCTCCATGATTTCAAAATTGACTTTGGAGCTAAGCCTCTGCAAATGATCCAATAAAAAAAATATATCATTAGTAACAGGCGAACAGTTTCAGAAGATGCCTAACCAGAGAAGTAAAATAAATCACATATCAATTGCTCCAATACAATTACATGTACAGGATAAAATATAAATGATAGAGAACACATATGGTATGGATGCAATCCCATCCTCAACTAATAAGAGGACTGAAAATAACAAGCTTTAAACCCAAATACTTAAGGGAAAACAAGAATCCTACGTCAAAACTGTTCCAAACTTATATTTTTACTCTCATTTACTACTCAATATTTCGTTAGCACTCACTTTTTTCCAATCTTCTGCAAGATTACATCCGGAAAGGGTGTTATGGTACAGATAGCTTTTTATTAAAATAAAGAAGAGATGTGTGTGAAAATTACAAGGAAGAAAATATAGTGCAGCATGAAACCTCGGCTCTAGAATAAATATTCAATGATAGGAAAATGAAGTTCCTTGAACTAGTATTGCCTCTGATGTGCATGGATAGAAAGTTGTAGTAGTTGATGATAGATTATACATTCAGGGGCGAAACTGAAAACAGAATACTTGCCCCATTTTTAGTTTTTAATAATAAAATTCATATCGCTTTATTTTTATCTCCCCTTTGTCTGTCTCTCTCCTTCATTCTTCAAGTTGAAAATTCTCTCATTTTTGCCATATGCATATAAAGTCTTAGCCTTTTCCTTCCTTACCAAAACCAGTACAAAGAATGCAAACTAACCTGAATAAATATCATATAGTCCAGGACAGTAAAGTTATCATGTTTCAAAACCCTGCCCAAGCATAGAGACTGGTTAATGCTGAACCATTGAAAATTCATTCTAATATCTTCTAAACTGAACTAGCCCTGATATTTGGCAATTCAGCTTGAGAGCTGCGATGGCTACTAACCAGGCAAGTACTATACAAAACATCATAGAATTGTCAACTCATAGATGCAGCTTACAGGTTCAGGAAACCACATTAAATTTCAATTTAGAAATTAAAAAAGAAAAGGCAACTTTGTTTGCTGCTATAATACCTAAACCTTGAAGTCAGACTGTCAGAGTATTCAAACAGCACATATTGAATTTAAACTATCAAATTGCTAGAACTCGCATGCTAATTTGTGCACACTACTTACTACACTTATCCAATTTTCCTTAAAAGGTGTATAACTAAGCTATGCTTAATATAATTCTTAAGCAAAAGAAATACAGCAAGAAGTACATAATTAATATTTAATAGTAATTTAAAGCTTCCTTTTTTTTCTTTTATTTTTTTATCATTCCTTGAGACTAAAAAAGGAATTTAAGAAAAAAAATAATAGCAAAAAGAAGAAAAATATAATTTTGCTCACATATATAAATATGACTGATCAAAAAAGAACGAGCACGAAGATCATTTTAATGAATAAAATATCTTAAAAAGTTGCATGGGCATTATTGAGTAAATCACCTTTCTTTTCGACGTTTGGTGAGTGACCTCTACAGCAGATTGAGCAGGACCTGAACTCTTAGCCTCTTGAGTTCGTCTCTGTTTCCTTCCCTACAAATGAGTATTTAAATAACAACAACGAAGTACAATGATTAAGTCTTGCTGTAGTTTATGCAGTATAATTGACACTACAAAGGAAAAGTACCAAGACTACATATAACTATTGGACCCACTCTGCTAAAACGTACCACTTGAACTGTACATGCAGGAATACATACAATTTGAAATAAGAAACAAAATAAATATCACTATGTAATTATTTTTAATAATAAAATATGCAAATTGCATGTCTTGGCTTCCTTTTTTAACCCCTTAATAAGAACAAAAGCAAGAATACGCAAGATGTTCTTCCATTCCACTCTCATAAACTTATAGTCCTAGAGCCACTTCTTCAAAACCGTATTTTTCATCTCAGGCTTCAATTTCACTATCTACTATTTCTAAATTCTAAATATTTGATCAGTTCCCAAAACAATGTATATTCAAAATGGTTTTCAATTGAACAAAGTACACTCTCAAACTTAAATCATTAAAAAAAGCACACAGAACACTCTTAAATTATTGGGTTACAAGGGTCAAAATTATAATTTTGAAACTATGTTCTTCAATTCTTTTAAAGTTTTTTAATGGTGTAACTTTAATTTAACTCCTGCATCAGTGCCAATTCACACACACATGTGCAGGAAGAACCTCACAATAAAAATAATTCAAGAGTCACCTTTTTGGATTTTGCCACAGATGTAGCAGCTGCAGGAGCTGCTTCCTTAGCTTCTTGCTCCTATAAGAAGAATTTCAGCTTGAGTGTCCAGTACAAATTAACCTCCCGCATAAGCCAAATTAGGGGCAAGCGCAGCAAATGAAAGCAGAAACTCCACTGCTGTACTTAAATCATGATGGAATGTGAAAATTCACCATTTAAAACAGAACAAATGTTGATAAAATCATACTTACCTTAAGATACTCCCAGTTAATTTTTTCCCATATAATCTTCTTGTAATTCCTCTCTACCTCGTTGTGGAGGTAGCCAACTACCTATGCAGCATACACCAGTTTAGCAGCAGAAAAATCAGTATATTAAGCAATTCAATGACCTGATAAAGACATTTGAAAAATAAATTTTCTAAAATAAATTAAAAAGGTCAAAAGTCAATTATAGCTCTAAAAGAAGCAGAGAAGCATGTCAATTATAATGGCACAACACCATCACCGCTGACAGATAAAGAATGAAACTTCTTAAGCACCTCCAGATCATCGATATCAGAGAGACTTTCTGATTCATCATGAGTTTTCACACTTTTATCATCTTCCCTATGTGATTCAGCATACTCACTATCTTTAGTGGCCATGTGCTGAAACATCAATACCAGAAAGAATTTTAGGCAAATTATGAATGAATTGCTGAAGGCAGAGGACTTCTAATAGCCTATAGAGTAGAGAGAGAGAGAGAGAGAGAAATAAAAGAACCCACCAATGCTTTCTGGTTCAGAGGCACGCAATTCTTCCTTTTGTCTTGCACATGCACCATTCAATGATCTTGCCAACTAACCAATAAGAACAAAGCAATAATACATAAGATTTGGAAGTTTAATTAGTTGACGGCTCTTTTAAGTCGTAAGGAAGGAGAAGCAGTCAACTGGCATTGATATTAGATGCTCATATATATGGCTTGAGAAAGGATGGTTTTCATTTAGAGACTTTATTAAAAGCAAAAGTTTCTGCGCAGTCACATTTTGTAAGAACAGCTCCTCTCAGAGGTATTCTTGCATCAGATGACTAGACAAAGTGTTGCATAGTAGTGACAAGTCAGTGCTACATTGTGAATATCTGCAGACAATGGATAATTTTTTAATTTTTTATTGCCTCATATGGCACCATATCTTTGGCATCTAGTACTCACTTTCACTGGATGTATTTGGTTACACATTACAACTAGAATACTTAAAGATATAATCAGTAGTTGAAAAAGGAATTAGAGGACGGTCTTGGTTTGAAAATTGATGAAAGCATGTAGTGCCTGGAGAATGTAGACAGGTTTATTTGTATGTTTTATCCTCCAAGATAAAACCAATATTTGGTGGAATTAAAAGAAAAATTCTCTCGAAACCACTTTCATGGATTGCTTTATTTGTTAGCTTTAGTTCTTTGTTTTGTTTCTGGTAATTTTCAGATAATATGAATTCTGGGTAGCAGTTTTACTACAGTGTTAAAGCAGATAATTACCAAAATCTTTGATTTCATTAAAGTTAAAAAGAAAATAAGATGTGTACTTAAAAAAAGAAATGCATACTGCCATATGAACTAGCCAAGGTGTACTTACATCTCTTGAGAAAGTGATTTTGTCATTCACACAATCTTAACAAATGCAGGGGGATCCAAAGTTCCAAACCACCATCAAGTCTTCCAGAGAGTTTTATAAACTGTAGGGAAAATAAAAACTGTAAACGGCAATGGATCAAAAAGCTAAAAGTCTGGACAAGGAAGAAATGACTCACATCTTAAATATTTCACATAATCTAAGCACAGAAGACAACAGATCAAAGATGTGTTAAACAAAATCTTCTTTTAATGTTTCGGTTTAAAGAAGCTTCAAAAAGGTATATTAGAAATCCCAGAGAGACAGGTACAAATAATGAGTTTTGATCAGTGCCTAATACACACTCACAATTAAGAGCTTAAAGGTTTAATAGTTGAAGAATGGCTGGAGCAGGATAATGGAGGAACACAACAAGAAATGAAAGAAAGAAAAGAAAAGGTCCCACATAAAGGAAGCATTAATTCTAGCGTGAGTGAACACAGTTCAATCCTAATTCTAATATAGAACAATTACATATGAAACCATGAAACAGAAGATGAATATAGTCCACCACAAATATAAACACAAGATCAATTGGCATTTGGCAGCAGCAGAACAGACAGACACACACACACATGCTAATATTTAAAGAATGTAACTGACAGCATCAAAATCTTATGTCAATCCAAGTGTCGTATCGCGTTTAACTGTGCATGATTCATAAATTGTAAGTAAATTATTTAGAGGAATTCTTATCGCAAAGAATCTCCGGCAGATGACAATAATATAAGGTTATTGGAACGGAAGCGGGGAAACAAAAAGGATTATGCAACTCACAGAGAGAGGAGGACGGAGACCCTGGAGTCGTAGTTTCTAGGGCTACACACACAAAGTTGGTATTTCAAAACGCCACTCTCAGCTACGCGCGACAAAAGCCTTTTTGAGTTCCCGGCAAAAATAAACCACCGCCTATTAAATTCGAGTTATAAAAATAAATTTTATATGAGTCGGCAATGAGGAAGAATTGGAACATACTGATACCGCCATGGTTGTACTTGTATTCTATTTCACATAAGCAAATATTTTTTAAATTAAATATTTGATGGTTAGAGTTACAAGAAAATAATACAAAAACGAATAATTTATTACTTAAAATTTAAAGTACAACAAAAAATTATGAGTAGCAGATGAAATTTTTTATACATAATTCAAGGAATTTTACGAAAATAATAAATAAATTATTCAACCCTTTTCAATGATTTCAAAATTATGCAAATTATTCTCTATAACTAATTACGTTGTCTTGAAAATATGATAATATTAAGCCTATTCAAAAGCTTTCGCAAAAAAATTATGGGTACATGATTTAGCACCTACTAATTTTTTTTTTAAAAGGGCTGCCCACGAAAATATTATTATTTAGAAAAAAAAAAAACCACTTAAATCTAACACTTGGGTGAAACAAAAAATTTTGGACAAGCTTTTTTGTAAAAGAAAATTTATGAACTCAATTCAAATTAGTCATACTTTAATATATACTATATTATGGGTTAATAAATGAAGAAGTTATTGTTCTAACAATTTTAAACAACTTTAATGGATCATTGAATTACTGTACAAAAATTTATTATGCTACTTTTATATAAGTAAGTAGAATTAATATTTTTGTAAACAAACAAAAATTATACAATAACTTTTTACCAATTTTAATTGTTGATTGCATGAAGTTTAAATTTATCTACAAAAATAAAATATTTAATTCTATAAATCTCATCAAAAATTTTAGAAGTGAAGGAAAAAATTTTGTTGTATGTAACTTGAAAATATAGATATATTTTTAATCTCTTAATTTCTTAAATATTTTCGAAAAAAACTATATATGATATCTTTCTTTTTTTTTGGACGTAGAACTATATGTCATATCGAAGTGGCGTATCAATAACCTTTTTCTGATGGCCCAAAAAATATGACCTTATTCTGGGTTGGGCCTCATTTAAACTCAACCAAACATGTCCAAAACCCTAAATCCCTTCATATCTTATAGTATGCTTTGCACACCTGTACGAAGAACTTTCCCGTTCAATTGCGGCAGCGAGTTTCCCGACCTTCCCTTTGTCGCTGCCAATAATGGCTGAACGTGGTGGTGGAGACCGTGGTGGGTTTGGCCGAGGCTTTGGTGGCCGTGGTGGACGCGGTGACCGTGGCCGTGGAGGCCGCCGCAGAGGGGCTCGTCGTGAAGAGGAGGAGAAGTGGGTTCCCGTGACCAAGCTTGGCCGTCTTGTCAAAGAGGGAAGGATCCGCAGCCTCGAGCAGATCTACCTCCACTCTCTACCAATCAAGGAACACCAGATCGTCGACACCTTGGTTGGCCCCAGCCTCAAGGACGAGGTCATGAAGATTATGCCGGTCCAGAAGCAGACCCGGGCCGGTCAGAGGACCCGGTTTAAGGCATTCGTTGTCGTCGGTGACTGCAATGGACATGTAGGACTCGGGGTGAAGTGTAGCAAGGAGGTCGCCACGGCCATTCGTGGGGCTATTATATTGGCGAAGCTTTCGGTTATTCCTGTGAGAAGAGGTTACTGGGGTAACAAGATCGGGAAGCCCCACACCGTTCCCTGCAAAGTTACTGGAAAGTGTGGTTCAGTCACAGTGCGGATGGTTCCTGCCCCTCGTGGTGCCGGAATCGTTGCCGCTAGGGTGCCGAAGAAGGTATTGCAGTTTGCAGGAATTGAAGATGTCTTCACATCTTCTCGAGGGTCGACTAAGACTCTTGGAAATTTCGTCAAGGTTTGGTCCAAATATTACTTTTACATGCGATTTTTTTTTAAGAATCCTTATCTTCAATTAGAATTCAATTGTTATGGGTAGATTTCTCTTTATAAGCTTTATAATATTGAAATTATAATGTAGCTGAAGAATAATAAGATGTTACTTAAATGTGCCATACATAACTCATAAGCATTAAATTACGAGTTGGTTAGATGTATTTCCTTGAAGTTGAAGTGCTATATTATTATTAGTATGCCTGGACTGTGGACTCGGCGAGTGCATGAGAAGGTATAACACTTTGTAGAAATCAGATGTTGAAAAATTTATGATCGACGAATGGAGTCAAATTTTATTGACGTGTTGATCAGGAATTGTCTAAGCATGGATACATGCGTAATCTGAATTTGGGGAATTTTTTTCTATGAAGGGTTGGTTATTTGGTAGATGCGAGTGATTATTAAAATTACATGGCCCTCAAATGATAAGTATCCGCATAATGTTTCTACTCTTACTGTTAACTTTACAGGGGCTTGGTAAGTATAAAGTGACTTGTCAAAAGTTTCTTTGGAGTCACAATTTCTTGTATGAGATGTTATGGAAATTCATCAATAATAGGCGTAGTTATCTTCTCTCAACTTGAATCCCATGTAATTTGCTAATCCGTGTCAGTAATGCTCTATTTTTCTGCAGGCAACTTTTGATTGTTTAATGAAAAGCTATGGATTCCTAACGCCTGAATTCTGGAGGGAGACCCGTTTTACCAAATCTCCATTCCAAGAGTACACAGATCTATTGGCAAAGCCAACAGGAAAGGCCCTTATCCTGGAGGAGGACAGGGTGGATGCTTGAGCTAGCACTTCGCAGGTCTTGGCATCTTTTATCTGATGGGATGATGTGGATCATTAGAATGTTTTGATGGGAACTAGTAATAAAGTTTTTTGGCCGCTTATGTAGTTTCCTTCTTTTATTTCGAGGGACGGAATAATTTTTTTATGCAATGCTTGTTTTTATAAGTTTTAAATTCAATGGATATTTACTGGATTTTCAAATACAGATTATTCTACCCGAATTATGAGAAATTAGAATCCTCGACGAAATTTCAGTTTATTCTTTATCTGTCATAAACTCAATGAAATGAAAAAATCAACATTCACCTGCATTGCTGTCCGTGAAAGATTCTATCGGAGAGAATCTTTTTGAGCAAACTTTTTAACCTCCTGGAGGCCGGGCCAGGGTTAAGTACACCAAAATTCTCAGTTTTGAAACCAGAGCATCCTCTGTGCTTATTACCCTGGGAACACCATCCCCCAAAAGAAAATTGCCTACGATGCCTCTTGAGGAGCTCCCTGTCAATTTTATCCAGAACAGCATCGTTCTTCTTGAATTTCCGGGCAAATGGACGGCTGCTAAGAACCATTTTCCGATAATCTTTAAGTCCTAGAGATCTTGGGTGTTGTTTTGGAGGGTTGTCCCAAGTAATGTAGTGAAGGTCATGATTAGCAGTGGTGTTCTTGTAGTCTTTAGAGTTGCATATAACTGTCTGGAAATATCCTTCAGGGGATGAGACGAAGTTAGTGTAGTAGAGGAGGAGGGTCCTTGGCAAATTTTCCCATCCCACAATGCAATACTCAGCGAAAGATCTTGAAAGCAGTGTCCATGCTGAACCTGAATTTTGGAAGGCAATTAGAATAATGCAGACAAGCTTATAGCAGATAAAGAATGTGGGACGCGAGATTATTACAAATGGGAAGCATATTTTTGTAATTGAAATAGGTTCGTCAGTAGCAACTTTCTTTTTTAAAACTAGGATATTATAGTGGGTTTGAGGAGGATGTGGGGATTAACTCAGCCGCCATTGTTAGGTGAAGTTTTTGAAGCGCGTTATGCACGAGAGCCCAGCTAGCACCAACCATTTAATTGTCTTTCATGATGAATAATGGGTACTGCCTTCAAAAGTCAGGACATTTAATATGCTCTTGGTTTCTTTTATATCATTTGGGATTAGTACACCATTATCAAATAAAATAATAATAATTATTTAGTCCATCGATACAGTTGATCAAAATTTATTTAAATAGGGAATCAAAATAGTGTCACCTATTCATTTAAATAAAATAATTTTTTTAACTTAATTAAATACAGGTGACAAGTTTTAAATTTTTTATTAATATAAATACAGATAAATCAAATATTTATTCATAAATTTTTTAAGGGTTTTAATTCAATTATCCATAAAAAAATTTAAGTGTTTTAATCCAATTTGGCTCGAATTTTAGTCGCCTATATCTTATATTTGATTTTTAAAACCCATTAAGAATTACAAAAGAAATTGGAACAGAAATATAAAATAGAGAGTACTCGTTTTAGATTTCAGAGGATCACATGCTTCAGATAAGCAATTTAGATACTTAGCCAAAAAGGTATTATATATAATTATATATGCGTAGGATGAAAGGAAGGAATGGATGCAAATGTACACAAAACAACGTAGTCCAGAATAAGCAGAAGTTAAAGGCGGAAAACCTGTATAGAGCTTAAAAGATGTTGGCAGATTCCTCTGTTTTACGACCCACCAAATCTCCGATTTCTTGAGGCTATACAGTCCTGGGTCTATAATTATTGGCTTTCCCCTCTTATTACTGAAAATGGGTATAAAAAAAAAAATCAGAATTTTGGGTAAAAATAAGGCATCAAACAGAGAATGTTAATAAAATCAGGATTTCTTACAGTTTCCAACCCAAGTGACTACTATGCTGTATGAAATTGATATCTCTCGGAAAATCAGAAAAGGCTTGGATCAGATCTGAAGAGAAAAATGGTTCAACCCAGTTTGAGTGCAAAATGAAATAGGCAATCACCATTATTAAGATTACACGCATATCTTTTCTCATATACAACAGTATACTAGAGTATCCAAAAGGCATAAAAATTTAAGGCCACTCACCATACCATCTTGTGTAACTAAGGGATAATCCGAGGCACTAAGATTAATAAACCAGTCCCATTGGCAAGTCCTCAGAAGCATTGCCAAGCCATGAAGAGTGGTAGAAAGCATTGTTGGTCCTCTATAAGTAACCAAATTACGTTTCCCCACAACCCAGACATTACCCACTTGACCAAAAACAGGATCCCTGGCCACAAATTCAACCACATCTTTATGCTCTGCCTCTGCCGCCCCATGATCCATATGAATCAAATAGTAATTTCCAGGATGGTAAAGCGCCCGCAGCAACCTTTTGAGCTTGCCGGCATCTCCTTTGGATGCAGAGATCAAGTAGGCAAACTTAACTGGGTATGTTTTGCTGGTTGTTGAGATATTGAAGTTGTTCATAACAGGCTTGGAACTGGAGATGGGCATGGTTAATCTGGTGGGAATATAAAGAAGAATGAATAAAATGGAGGTTAGCATGAAGGAAATAATGAAGAGTTTGATACCCATTTGAGAGAAAAATGGGAAGCAAGGGAGAAAAGTGAAAAGGGAAGTTGGGGAAGGAGTTGAGTAATAAAGGGAAAGAAGGTAGTTAAATGGTTAACAGTAGGAGTGAAGATAGAATATTGAGTGGGAAGTGGAATGTTTACGTCTTTGGTTTCTTTTCTTTGAACACAAGGGCCTCCATTTGTCAGTTCATTATTTGTGGGGGTAGGGAAGAAGAAGATATAGATTCCAGTGAGGTCTGCTTTATCAAATAGGTAGAGACTCTTATTCCCTCCACGCCACTTGTGATAGAAGCCAGAAACTCTAGAAATATTCCAGACGAAGCACTTTTGAGCCTCTCAGATTTTGTTACAATTATAGCACATCATCTTCATCAACTACTGCTGCTTTTCTGTGGATGTAACTGCTAATCAGCCTATATGACTATGTGTGTCTCGTCAAGACACCCACCAGCTCTAAATATGAAACAAGTCAACAATTGATTTTTATTGAATTTATGAATGTATATTTTAGTTAAAGGTTATACGAGTAAATAAATAACAGTGAAGATAGCATTAACGCTGTTGGGGGAGGGAAGGGGAATTGCTATTTTCAATTGGGTGGTTTATTTCAAACATCTAATTGATCGTAGGTGAAAGGCGAATTACAACAATGATTACTTTCATAAAATCAATAAACATGTAATTTTAATCCGAAGATACAACCCCATCTTATACATGGAAGATAGCTCTTAATTACCAAATTAGATAACACGTCCACTCTGATTATATTGTTGAAGGAATACATATGTTGAAAGGCGGTGGTGAAAGATTCACTTTTGGAAAAGCGATCTACCTAGTTTTTATTATATAATTTTTTTAATTACGATGTCCTTTTTTTTTGTGAATTTGAGACATCTTTTTGTTGGACATGTGTAAAAATTATATTAATACAACATCAAACATTAAGTTCAACAAATAAAAAATAAAATTAAAATAGATAAATTTTATAATTTTTGAAATTATAAAATAAAAAATTAATATTATGACTAAAAAATAAAAAGTCAATATATTTTTTAAATTTTAATTTATTAAATATTATATTTTAAAAATAAAAAATACAACTGATATAACAATAAAATAAAATAAAAATATATATTTTAAAAAGATAATATATTTTTTAAATTATTTTTTAATATTTTTTATACAGTCATAAATTTAATGTTGTAGATTTTATTTATTTTACTTAAATTTAAGTTTAGTCTGTATATTTAAATAAATGAGATGTATTTTAAAAAAAATTGACACTTTTTTTATAACAAAAAAAAAATCTTCTCTAAAAGAATAGAACACTTTTTTAAAAAGAAAAATAAACTTTTTTTAATAAAAAAAAAAAAAAAGATGAAGACGGGAGAGATGCAGAACCTAGCTTGCAAATATTTGTGGTGCTTGGGCTTCGCTTCCCCAACATGGCCCACATTATTAACTGGGTTTGGTCAATTTGTAGAAAGTACATAAATAAAACCTCGAAGACAAAAAAGGATTGCTCTGTGTTCTGGGTTCAAAATTCTACAAGGGAACTGGCTAAGTAATGATGGGGCAGTTAATTTTCAAGAATGCTTTAGTTACTATCCACGTGATAACCGCGACTCTCCCAGCCCTAATGCGGTAGCTGCTTGGGGAGGTTGCTGTAGATGACAGCTTCCTTCCCCCCTCTCATTTAACTTCTTTACTCATGTTTATATTTATTTTATTTTATTTTTTTCACTGAAAAAATATTTTTTTTTAAAGAAAATTTTTTTTTTTAATAAAAATTATTCAATATTTATCAACTTTAAAAAATTCACATCTTTTTGTTTTAGATATATAATATTTTAAAGTTGAAAATTTTTTTAACATTAAGAGTCATAATTTTTTAAAAAAATTGAAAAGTGTCTTATATTTTTGTTTGAAAAGCTCTGATTTCTTTTTTTTTTTTTGTTTTTAAAATTAATTATATTTAAATGAACTTTATTATTATTTTTATGACGTTAGTAATAATAATTAAAAAGTAGATTATCTTTTAATTTAGATTTTTGTTTATTTTTTAAGAGTGTAAACTGATTTATAATTTTTATCTTGTTAAAAAATTTATAAATTTTAAATTTAATGTCAGGTCGATAAATATTATGATATTTAATCTATGAAAAAAAAAGTGACATGCATTATGGTTCGCACAAAAGCTCACGCAACCCTTCATTCTTGATGGCTTTATGCACTTGACATTACAATAGGAAAACCCGAAACTATCCAAGAATAGGAAACATTGTGTGCATTTCATAAAAGTAAACGTTGTCAATCTCGTCTTTATCTTCGTTAACCTTAAACAGGAATAATGAAAGCAAGGGAAGTGTTTGCCGGTGACTAAAATTTGAGTGTTACGTACGTTTACACTTGTTTTCACTTTTGCTTTACTTCTTTTTTGATGCGGCCCGCGAGCTCCCGTTGCATTAGGTTCGCTGCCTTCTCCGGGCATTGAAACGTATAAGTTACTTGAGTCCTTTACAAGTCTTTTTTTCTTTTTTCTTTTTTTTTCTTTTTTGAGTTGGTAACTTTGTTGTCCTTATCTCTACTTCCGTCAACTTTAGAAAGAAATCACAAAACCAATTAAGATATATTCAAATTCACGCTTTGATGTATAAAATCAAACCCAATTTAGAGATGGAGCTATCTTTTTAGGTTGTTTAATTTTCCTGTTTCAATTCTCACAGTTACTTCCTTTAATTTGTCTCTTTGTTCTTAATGTACTTTTTCCAATGATTGCACAATATGCTTTCTTTCCTTCTCACGGAAGCTTCTTAATTGTAATTCCTTTTCCCAGCCAGGAATTAAAGCTTTGAGCCCACTAATCTCTTTTGCTTAAGCGTTTCAGTTAGCTCAAGGATATATATATATATATATATATATATATATATATATATATATATATATATATATATATATATATATATATATATATATATATATATATATATATATATATATTCAAGTTTTAAAAGGATTATCTATTATTTGATTAAAGAATAAGATGCATTGGGCCATTCAATATCTTTCATTTACCACACTCTATTGTGCTGACAAAAGCAGAATTTTGATAAACATTCCCAACCAACCTTAATTAAATTGTAACTCAAACAGTCACGTCAACATTGGTAAACTACAACCGCAAGCCACTTGCATATTTTATTGACTTTATAATGAGGTATTATTGCAGATTGGAGAAGAACCAAAGACTAGTTACCACTTAGCAGTTCAACTGAAACAACACGCCTCTTTTAGAAAAGTCGTTGTCTTTTTATATTTATAACCAAAAATCGAAAGCCGTTTTGTTTGTTTCACTTTTTACTTCATATTTAAGGGCGCAACGTTTTTCACGGGATACTACCTAACGGTGTCACGTGACAACAACCACTGAGGAGGGAGGAGGGACCCTCTTCAGCACGTCACGGGGGCTGACCTGTACCCGACCTCTTCGTCATCATTCCACATCAGCACACAGCGGAAGCAACCACTCTGGAATATAGCTTGGACTGATAGAAAAGTAATGCAGAGAAAGAAAGACCTTTGAAATAAATGGGAAGAAGGTGGATTCAGTCAATTGCATCCAGAGTGACATTTATTCAAACAAGAAGACTTGAACAATATTTTTAAGACCGAGAAATTTCCAGCTGGGTAAGCTCGTTCGTGGAGGCCAAGAAAGTCAGAATGGATTAAAATAGGCACAGCATGGCCATTTTGAGCAACTTCAATATCACAAACTGCACACAGAGCATTCAGTTACAAGTTCAAGAAGACAGGCTTCCATCCACAAACCCCATCAAGGTTTAATTTTTCTATCTTTCTTCTCCGTCAAGCTTCTTTCGCTTTGTAACTAACTCCCTTTTGGTTTATTTCTTGATTTCGCATTGTTTTATTTCACAGCAAGCTTCTCTGCTTCCGAGACATCATCCATTTCATATATTACTCCCTTCTCTTGCTTGTTTCTGAGTCAAAAAATACGATCGGAGATATGCTACGTGTACTTTTGTCTATGGATACCTTTTCGTCTATATACCAGACTCACTTCATTTGTTATCCATCAGTTGTTTGACAATTTTACAAGTCAAGTTGGTGTTTTCTGGTGCAGGCACAAGATCCAATCTTTCCAAACAGAACAGTGGCGGCACAAATTGCGAGGAGGGTGTTTGAGATCCTTTTCAACTTACACTTAATCGTAATTGGAGTCTTAATCATTTTCCTCACTACATATGGCCTCGTCTCTGCCTCTCGTACCCACCAATTCCAACCCTTGAAGTGGTACCCTCCGCTTCTGTCTTCGACTGCAAGTGCAGGAATCGTTGGTTTAACTTGGCAATGGATCACTGCTCGAAATCCCTCAAAGGCGATCAGGGCAGCGTTTTGGCTGAGTCCCCTTCTTACATGCGCAGTTGGTATTCTGTTTGTGTACATTGAATCTGCATTAAGTCTGGCATCTGGTGTAGTTGCTCTGGTTTCTGCATTAATACAATCCCTTTATGGCTGTTGGGTCAGTCCTCGATTTGAATACGCCTCTAAAATCTTATCAGTATCCATAGCTTTTCCTGCTGCTAAATCTAGGGGGTTGGCATTCTCATCAATCCTCACCGGTATTCTTTATAGCTGTTTCCTGGTGTCTGGAATAGGGGGAGCTAAAGCTATTGAAAACAATACCAAATTAGCTGCCTTGTTCATCTTGCTGATCCTGCTGAGCCTGGGATGGACTATGCAGTTTCTGAAGAATGTCCTGCAAGTCACCATTTCAAAGGTCAATTATATGTATTTTGCTTGTGGAGCAGACATTGACACGAGAGTGGCATTCGATGACACAATCAAGTACTTAACTGGAAGTGTTTCCATTGGCTCCATCCTTGTCCCCATCATCGGACTCTTTCGGGGTTTTGCACGGTCAATGAGTCTGATTGGAGGAGATACGGATGAGATGATGTTTTCCTGCGTTAGTTGCTACATGGGGATTGCTTCTAGGCTTATAACATGTGGGAATCGATGGGGTTTTGTGTATGTAGGAGTTTATAACAAGGGATTTGTGCAGGCATCCTCTGACACTTGGGAGATGTTCAACAGGGTTGGATTGGAGCAACTGATAGACTCAGATCTCACAGGATCGTTCTGTTTCCTTTGTGGGTTGGCAGGGGGAGCAATCAGTAGCCTTGTGAGTGGAATATGGACCCTTTTAATTCACAGGAGCTATGCTTTAGAAGTATCCATTTATGCTTTCTTGATTGGATACTTCATGGTAAGTACTCTGCTGCATTTGACAATCAGAAGGCTTTCTTTAGTACTTAATATATTTTTGACCTGATACTCACTATGGTGCCAATGTCTTCAACAGTGTCGGCTGGCTATGGCATGGCCACAAGCGTGCGTTTCAGCTTACTATGTTTCTTACGCAGAGAACCCAAATCCACAGACCACTCGATTTGACTCCACAATCCCAGTACGGCTGCAGCAGCTTCAGAGATCTCGAGCTTAGCGAACATTCTCAGCTAGTTTTCATGGTTTGATGCTAATCGCACCAATGTAGGTTTCCTATCATGTTCTACTTTTATCCATTTTTGACTAACATGAAATCGATGATATATTGATATATATACTGGCAGCATATTGAAAAGACTGATGATGAATTTGTACTTTTCGTGAAATGAACATATCTGATAAAATACAATTGAGGCTAGAGCACCTGATATCATATGTTTTAACTTTCCCATAATTTTCCAGTTTCATCTTCCACAATGCCATGTGTCATGGATACGTTGGTTAAAATAATGTATTCACCACCGGATTGAAGCAAGAATTAACACCGTCAAAAGTCATTAATTTTAATAAACTATATCCTGACTATTGCATAAATTGAAGGCACGTTACTTCATACAAAATTTTCTTTACAGAAAAATATCAACTCTGAATAACTTAAAACTTACTGAAGATAATTATCAGGGCAACCAAAGAATATTTGAAACTTGCACGATGAAGAATAAGCAGGACAGCCACCAGGGCTTCGTTTGGGTGAGTGGGGATATAGGAAAACATCCTAAATTCTGCCAACAATGATTGACTCAATTAGTAAAATCTATCTGTTGGCTTCTTGAAAGTAGAACAGCCTATTTGTCTTCTAAAATTTTTGTTTACCCAAAAAAATAAAAAGAGTCTCTAAGTTCAAGTCATACTCACGACTCCTTGATATCGAAAAAGGAATGAATGGATTACAACAAGCAATATCAAATTAGCATTACATATATAGTACAGCAAAATACCGCAAGGGTAATGCTAATGCCACAACCTTTGTGCAATTTACGTCACTAATCTGGCAAACTAGCTAGAGGTCGATTTTTTTTTTTTCCTCTTAATCATTCCAAAACGGCAGACATCGATGATTTGGGTCAGAGATGACCCCGTCCCCCACATTCTGCACACATCATATTACCAGTTCCCCCGCAACCTACATGACAACAGTTGTATCATTAAACATTGTCACCGATAAAGACGATCAACATACAACTAGACAATAAATAAATATGCAACAACATGAGTCCTTTTTAATCTAGCAATAAATGTCACATCTTGATAATTCAAGTTCGTCACCACATATGGGACAAGGTTATTTTTATTCAGATATACCAATTAGTATAAAGTTTTGGCCCTTTTTTAAAGACACCCAACCTCAGTTGTTCATCTAGCCTAACCATCAATAAAGTGGAATAATCTTAAGCCAACATTGGCCCATCCACACGGAGCCAAGCAGTTGCATCAGAGAACTGCTTGTACCATATATACAAAAACATAATTTCAAATATGAAACGTTACAAGGACTTGTTTGGATAGCAGAACTTACAGTTTATTAGAACTTATTTATTAGTATAAGTACTTTTATATTAAAAAAATAGTGTTTGGATAAATTTAAATAAGTAACTTATCAATCTTCAATAAACTAATTTTAACTTATGTCATAAGTCAATTTTTAAGCTTATTAAAAAAAATTTATGTGAAAACTCAAATTCACATGATTAGAAAGTTTTTTGTACTTTTACAAGTTAAAATTTTATCAAAATTATATTATTCATCTCTCTCCTTCCATCAAAACTATATTTAAATGTTTTAAAAAAAATTTATAAATTTAAAAAATATTTTTTTAAATATATATCCAAACGCTAAATAATTTAATTTAAAAATCCTTTTTCTATAAACATTTTTCATATAAAGCTTTATTCTATAAGTACTTAAATAAGTTATATACCCAAATTGAACCTAAATACAGTTAGAACTAATTAAACAGCACAAGCAAAGTGCAGTAGATTTTGCAGAGAAGCACCAACGTTTCTAAGATAAGGTTGTTTGAACAGGAAAGAGCATATACCTAGGCACCGGGCTTTAACAATAATGCCCTGGCTTTCCAATATGGAGTCAACATATAGGCCAGAACCTGCACAAGTGAGGCAAAGTACAGCACCTTTGGCTTGACAATCAGTGCAACGGGGATTGATACCAATCGCTTTCTCAGCCAAAGATACACCTACGGGCTTCTCAATTCTCTCCTCTGGTATAGGCTTATCATAACAAAATAGAGATTCAAGGTTACTTTTGCGTGCGTTCTTATCTGCCCTTGACGCAGACTGAAACATAAAGAAACAGTCAATCAGACAATAATAGAACAAACAGAACAAACGTCTGCAAAAAAAATACACACATACCTACACACACACACACACATATATATATGGAGATAGAATCTCTAATTTTGAAATACCTCCTTCTAATACCTCATTGGAAAACTTATCTTTTATAACATATTACCGGCTAATTGATAATATGTAACATACTGGTTACTAAAGATTCATCAATAATCTAACAAATCCTGTAAACTTACTGGTACAAGTTTATTGGAAATTCTTTAATGCCTTAATCTGATTTCAGGGTATTTCAATGGGCAAAAATGATAGATCCTTCCATTTACCTTTCTCATTACCATTGACAATTGAACTCCAATTCAAAAATGTCTTCTATTCTAATTTTACTAATATTTAAAGATAAATATTTGTTAACAATGGTCACATCTTCACAGTCCCATGTCCTTCAGGGAATCTATCTAGTATATTGATATGAGAGAAGAACAACCAACTTCAGCTCAGGCTTTGTCCCTCTGACATCCATCCTTCAACTTCTGCAGTAAGCCGGAGTCAGCTTTTCCAGGGACAAATTTACATTGCAACACCAGCATTTATTTGACAGGCCACAGCAGAATGAACTTTCCTTTTATTTTTTTAAAACGCAGTTATTTATTATAGCCAAAAGACATTCTTAATCAAACTACACAGAACCGGTTATGTAAGACATCAGGAAATTTGGCACTAAAGTAGTTAAAATTGAGAATTTGCCCCTAACTGTGTTTCCATACAATCTTCAGTCTACAAACTATGAGGCCTCGTCCATTTAGATGAATCTAGAATGATCGAAACTCATTACAAAACATGATCAATAACCACAAAAAAGGAAAGTGATTACTGACCCGGAGCGAAGAGAAGCTAGAAGCAGACCCATTTGGGGAGATGGCATGCACTTTGCTGACGAACACGCTTCCTTTGAAATTAAGCCCGACATTCGTAGTCTTTATGAGATTCGCAAACGCCCAAGTATTCGGCCAAAGAATAAATATTGACGACGCCATTTGCAGTTCGCAGAGCAGCTGAATCCAATTACAACCAACCCAAATTCTTCAAGCGAACCACTTCCTTCCTCTGGCTTTGGACATATCACTTGGTTTGAACAACAGGGTTGTCAACCTCTCATTTATCGCGCATTAGGACCCTCGTAGTTGACGACGCAGGGCGATGGATCGTGGATGGCAGAATTCACCCGACTTGATAGTTCGACCCGTAATTCTGATTCGGTTCGTGGGCGATGGATCCTTTCAGTTCAATAATACAGAAAGTTGAAATGACAATAATAACCGCAAGGTCATGGTTATCTTTCCACGCCGCGCACATCATCACAGCTCTCTGCATCCGTGGCTTCTGGGAACCCTCCAGAACTACGATGCAGATCTTCTGTGTCCAGATTCATGGACGAGCCGGCAATTCGCGTAACATGCAGGTGAGTCCTATCAAACTTTAATCCATTTGTTTGTGCTTGTAAATACTATATATGGTGGAAAATCTCATCTTGAATTTGTCATGTTTAAAAACGATGATGAATTAGATTGAAAAGCTCAACTTTTGCTCAGAGGATTGTAAATACTATGGGATGTGCTTTGCTAAATAATAGACATTGAAGTTCTATAGAAATGTAGCAGAAACTTCTTCCAGTCTCATATGCTTTTGTATATTTTCTGCTTGTGAAGAGTTAAGAAAGGGGGAAATAGTTTCAACTAGAATATATTGGTGGATCGTATGTAGAACTTCCAATTTGCAATGCAGAAGTTGAACAGCTCCGATAATATCTTAAAAAGCGTGTTGTTTACAAATTCCGCCTCAGAAATTTTGAAGTACGTGTTAGTTAGTGATCAAGTCTTGAATCGTGGTCTGTGTCATTAATTAATATAATCAATGCAATGTAAATATTTACTATGTTCATGGATTGTTCCTCTTCTAACAATTTTAAACTTTGATTACAATAATTAATTAGACTAATAATTAAAGAGACATTTTTTTAACTACTTTGATTACTTGAGTTATCAAATGAAATTTTAAAATATATAGAATGTGTTTGCTAAGTCAAATAAATTAATTTATAATGTATTTGATTAGTTTATAAATTTATTTAATTAAATTAGAAGTATTTAATAAATAAATTTATTTAAATAATTTAAATTAATTTAAAGTTTATAAACTATATACTATTTATAAATTTTCAGTTAATTTATAAATTTTAAATTAATTTATAAATTATTTTTGTCAAATATAACTATAAATAAATAAAATAAAATAAAATTTTAAATAGAATCCTCACTGGTCACTATTAATATTATGATCTAATTTTAGCAGAGTAGATTTACATTTTATATACTTCTTTTGGAGTCTCAATAAATTTTTTGTTGAGAAGACATATTAAAGTTTTTAAAATCTTTTGTTGGGCTCTTAGATGAGGAAGTTTGTGTGACATAAATTATAGAACTTAATAAACAAAAAGTGGCTCTTAAAAAAAAACCAACTTGTTCGTAAATATTAGTTGTGTTGCTTGTGGTGTGATAATTAGAATCCACTGCGGAAATTTTATTAATTAACGTGATAGATAATTGTTGGAAAATGTTGCCTTGAACAAGCCAAAATTAGGATAGATCTCAAAATTCAAAGGAATTTAATTTACATGAACTTTAAGTTGTTACCGTGAATCACCGTCATGACTGGTTAGTTAAAGTGACAAAAAAGATTAAATTATAATAAAGAATGAGATTGTGTGAACATTACATAAATTCAATCATTTATTAATGACAGCTTAGAAAAGAGTGTAGTTAACGTTGACGTTATACTAGAAAGGAACCAAAACTTTGGAATATTCGCGGCCTTTGCGGAGAAATTTGTCCACAGGGAGGAGGTGAGTTATCTTATCTCCAAAGCCTTCGCTACTCACGCAATAAAAATTATAAAGTGGAAGGGATGACATGACCTGCCGATTGGAGTGGAAAACTTATACGTGTCCTCTCTGCTCTCTCTTCTCTTTCCATTTTCCTCCCTCACTCTCATAATTTCCGTGGGATGTGACCGTGTGTGTGTGACCACCCACTTTCATTGTATGACTTAGCATTCAAGTTGGGAGACATCTATATAAATACTTTTTATTTATTTATTTTTAATAAATTATATTTATCTTAATATTTCGATCAAAGACAGAATAATCATTTATAATGAGATTAAAATATTTGGATAAATGCCACTTAGTACGCGTAGCTATTGAGTGACGGTACAACTTTGAATTCCAATGAACGAAGAAGGAGGGGGTGAAAATGATTGGAACAAAATTTTTAAAAAAAAAAAGGTAAGTGAAAATGACAAAATGTAAAATAAATCATGTTTCTGTTACCCATAGATGTTTCATAGAAATGCAAGCGGCATGATGGGAGACAAGCCCTGATAGGAAAGGGACGGCCAGGGCCCGATTCTTTGTGTTCATGACTTATTCATGCTAGTGCGTGTCTATTTCTTTCTTTTACAAGTGCGCCCCACCACCATGAATGCGATTTCCCTACTACCGCTGCGTGTGTATTCGGTTGAAGCACCATATTCGCCTCTCGCCTTTTGGAACTGCTAAACCACACACTCCAGAAATCTGAGCCTCTGTGGTAGCAGCTCCTCGTCTCCTTCCCCTACTGATTGGTTGCCTTCTCCGTCATTTGATTATATTTATATCCCAAATTATACAAATCCCGATTGTTTATACTTCACAAATTTTCAGTCTCCTCTTTGTCTGCAAAACACGAGGAGACCTATTCTTTCAAATCAGAATAAAGCAGCAACTATTCTCTTTGATTGGGTTTCTTTTCTTCAATTTAAGGTATTCTGACCCTCTTGCTCCGTTATGCCTGTTTCCTTAGACATTAAGTCTCCATTTTTCTTTGCACAGGAGAGTGGGTTTCAATATTAATCTAAATCTCTGATACATACCACTGTTCTTGTGTCCAATCGCATGGGTTATATTTTGTTCTCGAACGCCTCGTTCCTCTTACTGGCTTGTCTTTTCATAATTATTCATTTCCACTCTTCAGAACTTGTTCCGAGCAACCGCGCTGCCTTAAATGGCGGCAGTCATCAGAATTGCAAGAGCTTCCAGAGCCTTGACGACTACAAAGCTAAGTGTCTGTACCTTCAATCCAATGGGCCTTGTGTCTCGCAGGGTTATATTGACTACCTTTACCTTTTTTATTGCAAATTTGGGCGATTCCCACTGTTCGGTCATATTATTCTGTTTCTTTGGCTCCTTGTTCTGTTTTATCTTCTGGCTGATACAGCTTCTGAATACTTTTGTCCTTCCCTTGAAAACCTATCCAAATCCCTCAAGCTATCCCCTACAATTGCTGGAGTGACACTCCTTTCTCTTGGAAATGGTGCCAATGACGTTTTCGCCAGCCTCGTCTCTTTCAAAGGTAGTGGGACCAGCGGCATTGGCTTTAATACAATACTTGGGGGTGCCTCCTTTGTGTCCTGTGTTGTGGTAGGAATAGCAAGCATAGCAATACGTCGCAGAAGAATTCAAGTTAAAAAATCTGCCTTTATAAGAGATGTTTGTTTTCTTCTTTTGGTTCTTCTGTGCTTGTTTACAATATTGATCCCGGGTGAGATCAATGTTTTTGGAGCAATTGGTTTTTCTTCCATGTATATAGTGTATGCAGTTGTTGTTTATGTCTCATCTGCCCGCTGGAAGGGTGTGCGGGAAGATACTGAACGGGATGGTAATTCAAGCTATGGCAGTGACTTGAGTGTGCCCCTACTCACTGTCAGTGACGTCGAAAGAGGATTACTTGATAGCGTTGAGGAAGGTGCTCGAGAATATGGCCAGAAAATTAAGAAAAAATGCGGCTGTATGAGATCTTCAATATGTGGAATGTCATTTTATGTGATGAAGATGCCCCTTTACTTTCCTAGGAGATTGACAATTCCTGTTGTCTGTGAAGAGAGATGGTCCAAGCCGTATGCAATTTCTTCAGTGGTTCTAGCACCGCTTCTCTTGTCTGCCCTGTGGATCATTTACCAGGGAAACGGCTTCTTCCACACAAGCCTGATTGCTTGTGGTATTGGATCAGTGATTGGGATTATATTAGGGATAACTGTGTTTTTCACAACCGAGCAGTCAACCCCCCCAAAGAAATACTTATTTCTCTGGCTTGCGGGCGGGTTTGTAATGAGTGTGACGTGGAGCTACATTTCAGCTCAGGAGTTGGTGGGATTGTTGGTTTCACTTGGCTATGTATGTGGGATAAGTCCTTCAATATTGGGGCTAACAGTTCTTGCCTGGGGAAACTCAATTGCGGATTTGACGACAAATTTAACAATGGCTTTAAATGGTGGACCAGAAGGTGCTCAAATAGCAATATCGGGTTGCTATGCTGGCCCCATCTTCAATATTCTCGTTGGCTTGGGACTGTCTCTTATTAGCTCTACTTGGTCCGAATACCCATCATCTGTTGTGATTCCGGTAGATCCTTATCTCTTGGAGACACTGGCCTTTTTGGCGGGTGGATTGGCTTGGGCACTTGTGGTTCTGATAAGAAGAAACATGAGGCTTGATGGACTCTTAGGAGGAGGGCTGTTAGTTATTTACTTCGTTTCTCTGCTTCTGAGGCTGATTCAGACGCTTGGGCCTCTCCAACTTCATGATATGTTGGTTTTATTGTTTCAAAGATAATGGAAATTATGAACTATTCAAATTCACGTGACATGTAGCTGTTAGCAGCTGGCATACTTTCTGTAAAGTGAATGGCTTATGGAACCATGATAGATAGGTGTATATTTGCTAGTAGTATAATTGCCATTTGGCACGGCTTTTTCTTTGGCTAAAGGCATCTAACACCTCCAAATGAAACATTAGCTTGATTTTAGTTGAAAATATTTACATTTACTAAATGCATGAGAAGTATAGAGTGGTACCCGAGTTTATTGTTGATTGGTGTAGCTCTTTGCAGGATGTTATTCAAATCCTTCTATTAAAAGAGCATGATATTATTCTGCGTTTTATTCTATTGCATTCAAAATGTCATTAGTCAACAACTATTCAACCCCACATGTTGAATGGCTAATGTGCCAAAAGGGTAACCACTAAAATGGATGTGAGTTTATTTTCCTAAATGAATGTTGATGCACTAGACGTTAATAATCGGGGATGTCTTAGTTTTGGAGAAAATGTAATTGGGAACTCGTATCATGTTAGCGGCCACATATTTGAGGCGAGTCTTGATGAATTGAAGGGCATTGCCTCTTTGTTAGTCAAAGTCTTTCATACTCTACTAGGACTCTAATTATTGTAACATTTAACACTGTTTTCTGCACCACTCACTGCATGCGTGATAGTGTCGGTCAAGAGACTAGCAGTTGAGGTCCGATGCCGAAAACCGCAAGAATAGAAGCAAAATGGCTCTGGAAAAAATAGTCCTAGAGCAGAACAACCGTCTAGCATTGGGTCCAACCAAATCAAGTTCTTCTCTTTCTAAAACCTATATGCAATGGATGGCCATTGAACAAGAAGTATAACATATGAGCCACCAAAAGATCTTGGGGGAAGAGAAAAGGCTCAGAAAATCAATGGTGATACACTAGACGTTAATAATCGGGGACTGTCTTTTAGTTTTGGAGGAAATGTCATTGGGAACTCGTGTCATATTAGCTGCCACAGAATTTGAGGTGAGTCTTGGTGAATTGAAGAGCGCTGCCGCTTTGTTAGACGAGTCTTTGGTTTCTCCTAGGACTAATTATTCTAGCATTTGACACTGTTTTCTGTACCATTCACTGCTTGTGTGATAATGTCGGCTAAGAGATTAGTGGTTGAGGTCCAATGCCGGAAAACGCAACAATAGAAGCAAAATGGCTCTGGAGAAAATAGTTAGGCCATTTTCAATGGTGTAATTTATTAGAATTGTTTAAATGTCTTATATTATTATCTTTTTATTTTAACGATATAACTCTAAAAAATTTATTAAATAAGTTATATAAATTATTTTACGTCTTTATATTTTATTTATATTTATTTATATTTTAATTTAAAATATAACTATTTTATATTTTAATTTTAAAATAATAAATACATAAAAAAATTTAAATAACATTTTTAATAATAATATTTTAATATAAATTTTAAAGTAAAACAAAATTGTTAATATAAATTTTAAAATAATAAAAATATAAATATAATTTTTAAAAATAATTTAAATTTATTTTAAAAAGTATTTTTAATAATAATAATTAAAAATAAAAAAAAATATAATAAAAAAATATTATTTTATATTTAAACACTGCCACTTATAGAAGTAACAATATTTAAAAATAGTAGACCATTTTGTACCATTGTGGAGATGGGTCTACGACAAGCAACCCCAATGGGAGTTAAGATACCCCCATCGAAGTTGTTCGAACAATCGTTTGTGATAAAATTTAGCTTAGCATTGGGTCCAACCAAATCAAATTCTTCCCTTTCTGAAATCTATATATATGCCATGGATGGCCATTGATTAGTAAGTATAACATATGAGCCACCAAAAGATCTTGGGGGGAGAAAAAAATAACAAACTCAGAAAATACAGCATGATAGTAATAGAACCATGAATCAGATAGGCAATAACCTACTGCATCAGTGACGCAAGTTAAATGCTATTTTCCTGCGATTTGTAATCTGAATTGTTAATCGAGGACATGCGTGCTTGAATGAATACATACTTGGCTCTCACTATGTACTATTTAGGGCAAGAGTTCAAACCCAAAAACTAGATGCCCAGGCCTGAAGCCTAAATTGTGCCATCGTCTCTCTGTCTCTTTAGTTAAGAAGTTAAAAATCATGGAAATTAACATGAATTTTGTTACAGTTGTATAAGAAAATCAACAAAACATAGTAGAACAGAGTATGTAAATATCAATGAGCTTTAATTCATGTTTTTCCTCCTCCTTTCAAAGTGAGATTCTCTATATTCATATGATCTTTTTCTATTCTTTTACAAGAAACTCATTCACTATATAAGGACCTTCTATGCTCACAACGAAAATTACGAAAAACAACTAACAGAAAGTATGGAAATAACAAACCAAAATGCATCCTATTCAGAACACGTGAAATTGTAACTTCCTTCGGTACCCTTTATGACATCGTTTCCATTTCTTGATGCGACACTGTTTTGATTCTTCTTTTATTTCCCCCTAAAATTTCTCTTTTGAATTTCTCATCTAATCTGAGCGTTATCAATTTTTCCCCTCTTAAAGTCTTCCTTGTCCTCAAGGAAGTGAGTTGTGGCGGTAGGTTCGTGCTCTGTTATTCCGGCATGGTTAGGGTACTAGTTTTTAAACTTCATCCATTCCATCCAAGTGGCGTCTTCTTTGCAGGAGTTGTCCAACGTATGAGCACTTCTGTAATTGGCTGATTGCCTTTTTTCCTCACTTTCCTGTCAACAATCTCCTCTAGCACCCACTGCATGTCCCCGTGATCATTTAGTGGTGGTAACTCAGTCTGCACCACCTAGTCCCTGTGATGCTTTTTAAGGAGTGAGATGTGGAACACATTGTGAATCCGGGAACCTGATGGTAACTTTAATCTGTATGCGACGGCTCCAACTCATGCAACCACCTGGTATGGCCTATAGTACATTGATCATAGTTTATGAAAGCTCCGATTAGCAACAGAGGCCTGCCTATATGGCTGTAGCTTCAGGTACACCCACTGTCCCACTTCTAATTCTCTTTCAGTTCTGTGTTTATCTGTAATATTCTTCATTCTATGTTGGACTTTCCTGAGATGATGTTTCAACTGGTTCATAATCTGTTTCCGGGTACGTATTGTCTCTTCCACAGCGGCTACCATGGTGTTTCCCACCACGTATGGGTCACAAGTCAGAGGAGAATACACATATAATGCTTCAAACGTAGTCATCTGAATGGCATTATGGTGAGACGTACTGTACCAATACTCTGCCATTGGTAGTCAGTTCACCTATTGTGAGGGTAATTCTACTAGAAAGCACCTTAAATAACATTCCAAATGAAGTACGCGTATTTAGCACCTCAGATTGACCATCACTCTGGGGGTGGTAAGCCGTAGATTTGCAAAACTGAACCCCCTGAATTCTAAATAACTCTGAACATAATTGACTTAAAAAAATTGGATCTCGATCAGATATAAGTGCCAATGGCCACCCATGTAACTTAACAATTTGATCCATAAAAATTTTAGCCACGTCTATTGCCAAAAAGGGTGCTTAAGCGCAATGAAGTTCGCGTATTTAGTCAATCAATCTATGACCACTAAAAAAATTGTACATCCCTTAGAATTAGGCAAATTAGTGATGAAATCAAATGCTACTGACTGACATGCTCCCTGTGGAATGGGGAGAGGCTATAGGATTCTAGGATATGTTACTAGCTCTGGTTTATTTCTTTGGCACACATCACACTGCCTCACAAATTCCTTGATTTGCTTTTACATGCCTTTCCAGTAAAAAACTCTCTTTACCCTTTTAAATGTTGCTTCTGCTTCCGAATGACCTCCCCGAGGAGAATTATGATATGCGCTCATGATTTTTCCTCTCAATGTTGTATCATTGCCTACAACCAGCCTTTCGCGTCACTTTAGTAAGCTATGCTCCCACTTATATTTGCCTCCAATGTTACTTCCTGCTTGTAGTCCTTGAATTTTCTTCTGTAATACGGGGTCTATTTCCTAGCTTTGTTTGACTCTATCTGATAGATCGTTGCCAACCACCATAATATCATTTAGTTGTGAATCATTACTTTTCGTGGAAAGAGCATCTGTTGCAATGTTTTCCTTCCCCTTTTTATACAGGATTGTAAAAATCATAGCTCAACATCTTTTTTAGCCATGTTTGCTGCATTGAGGTGTTTAGTTGTTGCTTTAGTAAATGCTTTAGAGCTTCTTGATATGTGCAGATCACGAATTGATGTCCCATAAGATAAGTGCTCCATTTCTTTATTGCATACAACAGAGCAAAGAGCTCTATTTCATATACAGAGAGATTATGGTACTTGTGCCCCATTGCCTTGCTTAAGAATGCTAGAGGATGACCATCTTGCATAAAAATAACCCTAATTTCCTCTTTGGAAGCATCAGTCTCTAACACAAATGGCTTGTCAAAGTTTGGCATTCCTAAAACAAGGGTTGAAGTAATGTTGCTTTTTAATTTGTCAAAAGCTTCCTGGGTCAAGGGTGTCCATCCAAATGACCCCTTTTTTAGCAAGTCTATTAGTGGTCTTGCTATTGTTCCGTAATTTCTCACAAAATTTCAGTAATACCCAGATAATCCAAGAAACCGCCTAAGCTGTTTTAGAGTTCTAGGTGGCTCCCAAGATGTGATGGCATTGATCTTGTTATGGTCCATATGCACCTCATTTTCTATGATAACATGTCCCAAGTACTCCACTTTTTGTTGAGCAAAGGCACACATGGATAGTTTGACACATAATTGATGCTTTCGGAGAGTGTTTAAAGCACACTTTATGTGCTTCAAGTGATCATCCCATCCTGTACTATATATTAAAATGTCATAAAAAAATAAGGATAAACCTTCTAAGAAAGTCTTTAAATACCTTATTCATGAAAGCTTGGAAGATAGAAGGGGCATTAGATAGCCCAAATGGCATGACCAGCCATTCAAAATGTCCACCGTGAGTATGAAAAGTTGTTTTGTAGGAGTCTCTTTTAAACATTTTGATTTAACGATATCCTGATCTAAGGTCAAGTTTAGAAAAGAATTTGGCCCTATATAGTTCATCAAGTAGCTCGTCCACAGTAGGTATAGGAAACTTGTCTTTGATTGTTATCTCGTTGAACTTGTGGTAATCAACACAAAATCGCCAACTATCATCTTTTTTATTTATTATCAAAACCACAGGAGAAGCAGAAAAGTTGTGGCTATGTTGAATGAACCCTGACTCCAGCAGCTCCTGTACTAATTTCTCAGTAACATTCTTCTGTATATGTGCATATTTATATGGTCTTACCATAATTGGTTGTTTGCCCTCCTTTAGAGGGATTCAATTATCTAAACTCCTTATGGGAGGCAACTTGGTTGGTTCCCCGAATATATCCTCAAACTGTTGTAGGACGGCCAACAGTGCCTTCCTTTAATGGTCTCCTAGGTTCACTGGAATGCTCAATTGCAAGTGGTCTAGCTGTGACAAGTTTCCTTGTACTTCCTCCCTTTCTTGTAGCCTAACAACAAAACATTCTGTTGCATTACCTATATGTGACATTATTTTGGAATCTTCTCGTATGGTGGGCTTAGTACTCACTCCTTGTAGGCTTACCCTTTCACTGTTGATCATAAACTTCATTGTTAATGCCTTGTAATCCCATTCTACTGCTCCCAATTCTTTCAACCATTGCATGCCTAGAATGGCGTTGTTTCTCATGGCAGGTAGTACAAAAAAATCTGAAGTGAATTCCCTACCTTGACATAGCCACCGCACACATTCACATTTCTCCGTTACCATGATGTTTTGGTCATTGGCTACCTGAACCCTTAACTGTCCTGCATAAATGGGTTTTAGGCCTAATTTTTTGACTATTTTCCTACCCAAGAAGTTGTGGGTGCTCCTTGTATCCACTAACATTAATACCTCTTCCTTCTTGATTCTTCTCGCGATTTTCATGGTTTGTCCTCTGCCACCAATGATAGCATTTAGTGAAACTATGAGACTTTGATCAGACCTTCCCTCATCTATATCTTCCTTGTTTTCTGTTTGTAGCACTTATGTTGTCCCTTCCATCTCTTCCTCCTCTTCCTCCATTAGTAAGCTAAACAAGTTAACTTTTTTACACACTTGTTTGTGGCTCGGTGACCACGGCTTATTACAAAACCAGCATAGATTCCGAACATCCTTGCCTTCATTGACTCCTCCTCCCCTAACTCCCTTGTTGCTATTTCGGTGGGGTGGTATATACGGTGGTCTGTAATTATTTGCAGACCCCTGAGATAGTGTATAGGTGATTTTTGCATAGTTTGGGGGACTTACTTTGTTGTAGCTGACATTTCTATTGGTGTTTCTACATTGAAAATTCTAAGTTGAACTCAGACTGTTAGGCTTGGAGATTATGTGAGTGTGAGTGGATTTGGTCATGTTGTTGATCTGATTATGAGTGGGGGTGGTTGATGAACTAAATGATTTGGAATTGACGTAAGAGGTTCCAGTAATCTCTAACAACAAGCTATCCTATAACATTGCTATTTTCATGGCCTTCATCAAACTTCGAGGGTTCTGTATCCTAACAGCTTTTTCCAATAGTCCCTTCAACCCTCCCAGAAAGCAACTCATAGCCTATTTCTCCTCCAATCTAGCACGACACACCAAATTATCAAATGCATTCATGTATTCCTCAAGGGACCCGTATTGCTTCAAATTTACTAGCTCAGCCAAAGGGTCATTTAATATATCTGAATCAAAATGACAAGCAATGTCATCCATCAGCTCCCTCCATGGTATCTCGGTTTTCCCGGTGGTCCTAAGGTACTGTTGTTGTCAGGAGAATGCCTTTCCCTCCATACCTAGCAATATTAGCTTGGATCTTCGCTCCTCTGGTACTTCCTCAATCATAAAATAAAGTTCACATTTATCCCTCCAGATTCTAAAGTCCGTTCCATCGAACATGGATATCGACAACCTATTGCCTTCATAAACCCGAATCTGTGATGGTAGGGCATTTTCTTTCATCACATTCGACCCTTGTTCAAACCCTTCTCTTCCATCATTAGAGGAGGTCACAGGTTCCTTCCCTCCTTTCTTTCCATGCACTGCTTTCTTAAACTCATCTTTTATCAAGGCCATCATTGCTTCAAACTTTGCATCTATCTCGGTAAACTTTTCTGCTAGCTTCTTCTCGACTCACTTCACTTGAGCCTCTACCTCCTTCAAGTGGTTTTGCATTTCAGCATTCGTCACCATCCTCCTTGGCCTGCGAAACCAATCTCTGATACCAAAATGTTATGGTTGTATAAGAAAATCAACAAAACAGAGTAGAACAGAGTATGTAAATATCAATGAGCTTTAATTCATGTTTTTCCTCCTCCTTTCAAAGTGAGATTCTCTATATTCATATGATTTTTTTCTACCCTTTTACAGGAAACTCATTCACTATATAAGGACCCTCTGTGCTCATAGCGAAAATGACGGAAAACAACTAATAGAAAGTATGGAAATAACAAACCAAAATGCATCCTATTCAAAATATGCGAAATTGTAACTTCCTTTGATACCCTTTACGACATCGTTTCTATTTCTTGATGCGACACCGTTTTGATTCTTCTTTTATTTCCCCCTAAACTTTCTCTTTTGAATTTTCTATCTAATCTGAGTGTTATTAAATATCGCCATACCCCAAAATAAGATTGAAAGCTTTACAAGAAAGTAAAGTCTCAACTTCATCATTGAAAGTTTTGCAAGAAAGTAAAGTCTCAACTTCATCTTGGGCAAAAATTTCTCCATATAATCACATTATAGAGAACTTGATAACATGTCTGGGTTGGGGTAAGTTACTAGCTTAAGAATCTAGGGCTGGAATAATTTTGACACTGACGGTTTTAGAAATGTAAGATCCTTATCAAGTTCTTTCAAGTGACTAATAATGGGGGAAAACACGATTGTAATAAAATCTTAAAAAATCTTATCGAGAAAATTAACGTTAAGATTAAGGAAATCTCAAGGAAGGAATCATTTTTCCTACAACATGCATGTTAGTTTACATCAGACTTATCCCACTTGCTTATTTGTTGTTATCGCATTCAAGATAAAATTGGAGTTTTCCAATCAGCAACACGCCTTGTTTGTTTCTTTTTCTAAATAGCATTCATTGTTTAACAGAATTGAAACAAGAATGGTCACTTTCTTTCGCATTGCAACTTCGTCGTGGTTCTCTTGATTCTAGTACAATAATTAATTAGGACTGGTGGGCGTGGGTCATAGCTCATTATTTATTTGTCTCCAAAAAAACATGCCCTCTGAGGTATTCACCTTCTTTTTCAGCTAGCCAATGATTCATCCTCGGATGAAAAGCTACCATTCCACACCTATTTTACTAAGCAAAAATATATAAGATCGTCCGGAGAAATGTGAAATTACTATACTGCTACCTTTGGAATATCAGAGAGAAAGAGGACTTTAAAAGAGGTTTCTAAGCCAAAAAGACAAAAGAAATGAATGGCAAAAGAAGCAAGACTCATTTTGAATTTTTTTTAAACCTTTTAATTCTTCCATGACTTTCATATAGGGAATTACAATTTAAGATTCTTTTTAATAAATTATATTATCTGCAATCGTGCATCGAAAAGGAAAATGATGTAAATGGAGCACGACCCTGATTTGGACAAATGGAAGAGATGGAGTGGTCCTCCCACTGGGTCGGACTAGGTTATGGACAGGTTCAAGCAACCTATTCACCATTTTGACAATAATTGCCCCCAAGTTGTTGGTCAGTAATATAAATCCTGTAAGTTCCAAAATTCACGTGTAGGTTTGCCTTTCTCTGTTTACCAGCTACGTTGTCGTCCACGTCCTTGTCTTCCCCATTGAAGCTTACGTGAGTCTTATAAACATCGATGCCATGGCAGCGATGTCGAATGACATATTAAGCTTTTCGTGATCATTGATTGACAATAGATAACATACGCAGCTAAGTTTACTAAGACACAGATTCGAGGTTGCCTTAGCCCAAGATAGGCAAAATAAATTTTATGCTAACTAATTTCGCCGTGCTGTTGGTAATGATGTTGACAACGGAGCTACTTTTGAAATCTTACAATCTGAAGCTATTGTCAGTTTGGGCACTATCACTGTGGGGTTCGGTTAGCATAAAGGAATGATCAAGTGGCCATTACAATTTTTGACACACAAATGAAAGCCAATCTTATTATTAAGGGCTAGTAAAAATTTGCTCAATTTTCAAAAGGAATCAAAATATCGCGGACTCAATTATTGTTCTTATTAATAATTGCGGTGTATTTTGTTTTAAATTTTTTTGCTATGCCCATTATTTAACTTTTATTTTTATTCTTATATTAACCTGCTGGCACAATATTGTTATGCTTAGAATAAGTTGAAATCAAATAATAGTATGTAAACTTAAAGATGAAGTCAGCGACGAAGGAAGGACTAAGACGATAAGGGTAATATGGATGGATCACAAGATTTTGGCCTAGGGTTCGAGCACCCTAGGCATCGGACGAGAAACTTTAAACTGGTCCCGGGATCTAACCCACATGGGACCAGATTGACCAGTCAGTGGCATTCCCTCTCGTAGTTGGTCTTAGCAAAGTACCCTACTAAGGGTGAAAATCCTCCAAACTAGAAAGAAATAAAGGCAAAAAATAATTGAATTTACAAGTGGGCCTGTTGATTGCGAAATGTACCAAGTGTGGTTCACACAGATGAAGTGAATTCCAGGATATGGAATCCCTTTACCATTTGAAGTCGCATCTCTACAATTTCAGAACACCGATAAGCATGGCTATCCTTATGAACAGAAAGCAGAGGTATATGGTCAAGAGGCCAGCTCCCAAGGACTTATCCAGCCTCATATTCTTCTTTGGCAATATCACAAGGGCCCAGAGCAGCCCCACCATCGTGAACAAGAGAGTCTCATAAAGGGAAGGGTCTTTAGGAATCACATAAGGGCGTGGATATTCAGACCATGCGGAGAGAACAAGAGGCAAGCCCAAACCCATCAAAGTGTTAAACATGGGACCTGCATAGCAACCAGATATGGCTATTTGGGCCCCATCTGCCCCACCGTTTAGAGCCATTGCACCATTGGCTATCAAATCCCCAAGAGAGTTACCCCAAGCTAGCACAGTTAATCCGAGAATTGAAGGATTAACCCCGATTATGTTTCCAAGTGAATACAAGAGGGAAACCAGTTCCTCAGCGATAATGTAAGTCCATATCACACTCATAGCAAAACCCCCTGCTAGCCAGGGAAACAAGCACTTCCTTGGTGGGCTAGAGCTCAAGGTGGTTACACATGCCATATATCCCAAAACCATGCCAATTAAAGCAGCAGTCAAGTACGTAACCAAATTGCTCACTGAATCCAGGTTTTCCCTCTGGCTATTACAAAGACCTGCCAACAAAACTGGTGCTATTGTGACTGATACAACTGCACATGGCTTTGACCACTTTTCCTCACTCACAAGAGGTATGGTAAGTCTTCTTGGCAAGCAAAGAGGTAATTCAAGTACTTTTAGAAACTTGCCCAGGTAATTGCAGTTTAATGAACCATCCTCAAAACTCTCTGGCTTTTCCCCTTCATCTTCAACACCCACTTTCTCTTCTAAATTTGGTTTCTCATCATCAACATAGCCCAACAACGGTATGCCAGACTCTGCCAATGTTAAGTCATCCGAACACACTGCAAACTCGTTTTCCTTCTTCTTGCTTCCGTAGATGAAATGTGGAGCTGAGACGGCACAGACATAAAGGAAGTATACAGCAAGATAGCAGATTGAGCCCAACAAGTTGATTTTACCGATATAAATTATCACAAAGAGGACGAACAGGGAGAAAAGGAAGAAGCCAACATCCCTAATGAAACTGGCCTTATCGACCCTAATCTGTTTTGAGCTAATCAGAATACTTATAATCCCCAAAACAGCACTAGAGACGAAAAAAGCCCCTCCGAGGATGCTATTGAGGCCAACAACACCATTGCTGGATCTTGTGAACGAAACAAAACTAGCAAAAAAATCAGGCGCCCCATTTCCTAGAGAAAGCAGGGTTACTCCAGCTATGGTGGGAGGTAGCCGCAAGACGTTGGACAAACCTTCTAAGGAGTGGCAGAAGTAATTTGAAGCTGTGTCACCCAAGAGATAGAACAATATAACAAGCCATAATACAAGCAGAGCATGACCGAGAATTGGGGATGGGCCAAGACTGCAGTAAAAGATTTGGAGATAGTTTATGTACCCTCTTGAACTGCAGTGAAGATGGGTTTTGACGTACAGGCACTTGGAGTTATAATCTGAGTACTTGTGGAGGGCGGTACAGCCATCAACTTGGCTGTCACGGAGAATGGGAGCACGGTTAAAGATGGTTGTGGACGGGCCATTAGATTGGTCGTGAAAAAGATTTGAATTGAAGGGGTAGAGGAAGGCCTTGAGGAAGAGAGAGAGGAGGAAGAGGAAGGATATATTGAAGAAAAGAGCGAGTTTTCTGGGTCGAGGTTTGGAGTTGGAGAAGAAGAAAGTTGCCATTAGAAGTGGAAGAGGTCGGTTGAGATACGGAAATGGCGTTCGTGAACAATAAAATGAGACAACATCAGGCGGGGGGAATTTTGCTGTCTGTTTGGTGAGCTAAGTAAGAGCATGGGCAGTACAAAATGCCAGGAAACTTATTGAAGAAGACAGAAGCAGAAGTTTCAAGTCTCGAAAAGCTTTTGCGTGGTATTTCTATTATTATTATTGGACCATCGGCAATTTTACAGGGAGTGCATTTCAAATGAAGCCACAATGTGTGATGCCATGTGTGGGGATTAGCAACGTAATAATTTTTGCTAAAGAGAACGTGATGTAAATAGGGATTGGATGAGAAGAGAATAAAAGTGAGCAAAATTTCGAGGACTGGACTTTGGCACTCCGATTGGATTTCGGTTAAGTTTGGCTATATTAGGCTGAGAAAATTATTTTCCTGTCCCCACCCTTCAATTACAGCCATATCAATAATTCCTACACAGATTCTAAGAAAAAAAAATTGATACTTTCGGCAATTCTAGACGGAGAGTTTTATTTATTTAAAGAATAACAATAGATACTTGAATATTTCGTTATACTGACTTAAATTCATTAATTTTATTATAGAAAAATTGATACTATAGAAGATGAAGAGTAAATAGGAATATAGTTGTTTTAAATATACTTGACGTTTTTTAGGTACATAAGCTCACCGTAGTTTGCAAATTTAACGATGCGTGACGATATACTGGATTTGATTTGATAGCACGGCAGTGTGGATTGTCCTTTTGTTGATTGACGCGAATCCAACCAAATTAATTATAATCACATAAAATAATGATAACCGGTGTGACACGTGTTTATATTAAATAAATATATAATGGAAATTCTTGATTTCTGTCGTATGTTTCTTATATTTTGTCTTAATATCATTCTGTTTTTTTATTTTTAAAAAATGATAATTATAATTAGCAACACTAATCATAGTCAGAATGAGGTGTTAATTAAACTGGAATAAATTAATATATTTTTTTGTTAGTTAATTAAATTCGATATTTGCAAATATTAGGTTGTAACGAAGCATTATTCAATATTTATTTAAACTTTTTAAAAACTGTATATGAAAATAAAACCAAGTATACTTATTTATTTTTTTAATTAAATTCTTTGAAATAAAATTAAGATTTAATAAATAAATGCACTCATTTTTAATTTTTTAAGGTAAATTTTTAAAAAATGTTTTTATGAAATTAATTAAAAATAAATATGTAAATATGATGATTATATATTTTTTTAAATAAAATATATATGTATTTATTGATTGTGAATTTAATTTATTTAAAAATCTCTACGCGCTCCCTTTCACCATCACGCTGTAACTCTAATAAGTCTAGTGAAGGAAACTTCCTCGGAGGGACGAGGATATCCAGTATCCTCCACCTTGTCGTAGTACCTCTAATAAGTTTAGTGGACGAAATTTCCTCCCCGCAAAAAAGATTACATATAGAAGCGGTGATTTGTGGCCATCACCCCCACCTATTTCTCCTTCTCACATTTATTCTCCCTTTTCTATATCCATATGAATGATATGACTACATTTACGTCTCTCTCTTGCCCAGTAGTTTTCGGATATGGATCTTCTGCTGAGGGTGTCGTGCTTCAAAATGTAAAATTTTAAATATGTTTGAATTTTTTAATTTATTTTAAATGTAAGTTTTATTAACAAATTATTTAAAAATTAAAGAGAAAATAAACTTAAAGAATATAATAATTTTTTGAAAATTTGAATTTTTTTCCTTTTAAAATTATTTTAATATATTTTTAAAGTTTAATTTTTCTCAAAAAATTATTTTCTCTTTAAAAATTAAAGAGAAAATAAACTTAAAAAAATACAAAAATTTGTTAAAAATTTGGATTTTTTTATTTTAAATTTATTTCTAATATATTTTTAAAGTTTAAATTTTTCAAAAATTTATTTTAAAAAAATTCTCTTTAAAAAATTAAATAGAAATAAAATTTTAAAAAATTTCAACAAAAATAATTTTCAAAAAAATTCTTTCATTTTTATACTTTATTTTATATTTGTTTTTTTAAATAATTTTTTTGAAAAAAATCAAATTTCAAAAATAAATTTAAAATAAAAAAAATTCAAAACGCACTCAAAATAAAGCACAGCACCCTCTGCTTCAGGGGATCTATGTCCGTAGTTTTCACCGGAAACTCATTTGACATACAGGCAATTTTTCATTTATAATGATTACTCCTTCAATCATAGTCTTGTGCTAAGTCACAAGTTAAATAGTCTGTTCTTGTATAACAAACTCTGACACTAAGTCATTCACGAGAGATAGATAGAATGAAAGAAAAATAAAACAAAATATAAAAGAGCATTATTTATAATATAAAAAATTCAATAATAGTTTGATAATATCATTTTACACATACAAAATTAGTTTGTATTTTATGGGTGCGGAGGGTTACGCTGTCGTTTTATATTAGAGTCATGTTGTTGATGTGGTCCATAGCAGAGTGTCTACTTTAATATTTATTAAAAAAAAAAAAGATTTATTGTGATTGAATCTACAACCGATTTTATTAGATTATTTAGTCGGCCCAACTTAGTTATATTGAGGTGGGCCTAAATCTCTCCCAAAGTTGGCAGGCCTAATATTGATTGAGTTGAGTTGCGGATTGCAACTGGATTATCTCAAAATTGAGCGATTGCTTTTTTATTTAATTTGATAAAATTTCAAATTTAAAAAGAAAAAGATAAGATGATTCTCAAATTTCTATTTAACACTCTTTCTTTTTCTCTTTCATTTTGATACTTATATTTTAAAATTATTCTTCTTCTATAAAATTAAAGTTTTAAATATCAACTATTCAAATTAATAATTTTTACGTTCAATCAATGTGTTGCTATTTTATCTTTTTACATATGATAAAATAAATTGTTCACATTAATAAGTATTCAAAAAAAAATTATATTTGAGTTTCTTTGAATTTATCGGTAATTCTTAAAATTTTTTTGTATAATTTTAAATAAATATAGAGATCAATATAAATATTATTAGTGGTTATTTTTTGATTTATTTTTTTATAATCAAGATAATAAGATATTTTTATTTTTAAATTTTAAAAATAAAAAAATTAACAGAAATTTATAATTTTTTATAATTATATAATATATTATAAAATATTAAATAATTATCTACCCGCTAATATATTAGTATATTATTTATTTTTATATATTGGCAATGGATTCGACCGAATGGGCCTCGGCCTGTTTGTGCATAGTAGCACTGGTATCACGGTAGTGGGCCAAGAAGCCCATGAAACTCCTTAAAAAACAAAAAGTTAGAAAAGAAGGAAAATCCCAATCTTGCGCGCGTCTCAACGTATTATAGCGGATAATGGCTCCTCCGTCTCTGGTGTCTGCCACGCTCACCAGTCACCACTAACCAGCACTGCCAGTGAGTGAAGTGGTGAAATTGAAGACCTCTGATACCCTAAAGATAGAAACAGCAAAAGAAAATGTTAGCATCCCCTAGCAGCCTTCATGGCAGACTATACCATTTACAACCTTCCCAGTTCTTCCCTTCCCAACACTCCAACCGTTTACTGTTCCCTAGTTACTCCAGTCTTGTCGCCTCCAGAAAATGCAAGTTTAGTCCTTTATCTTTTCTGTTATCTGGCAAAAAACTTCGTCGGTTCAGTATTAGAGCTTCGCTGGAGCCGGACGTTTCAGAAGCGGTCGTCAGTGATAGCCCGAACTTCGCCCCACAACCGTATTCTGTGAAGATTCCCGTTGGTGATAGACATGTAAGTCATTTACATTTTTGGTTGCGCTATACAGAACTTGGAATTGAATTGAGGTATTTTGTTTCTGATTTCTCTACAAGTGTTCATTGCTTCTCGGGTAGTAGGATAATATATGAGAGTTGTTAGTTGAGTAGTGTTAATGACACCCCAAAGACTAGCAATTTTTTTCCATCCATTGGTGGCAAATTGGATTCCCTGAGTATTTTTGCTGGTCAGTCTTTGACGGCACAACACCCCGTGGATAGAGATGTTCTTCTAAAGTTCTTCTTCTTTTAAAGGTGCTATTTAACGTTTTTGGCTTGTGTAGTTTTGGAGGGGTTCAAGAATTACAAGTTAACAATGCGTATGAGGGACTTAGATAAACATATGAGAGGGTGATATGCAAGGTTTACCTCTCCAATGCTCAATATACTTAGTCAGTTTCTAGGGATTAAATTA
The DNA here is from genome assembly GCA_037074535.1 of Gleditsia sinensis. NCBI lineage: Eukaryota > Viridiplantae > Streptophyta > Magnoliopsida > Fabales > Fabaceae > Gleditsia > Gleditsia sinensis. The sequence goes on from CM073473.1 coordinate 9,699,943, forward strand.
TGTCTGTTCTCGTTCATAGATTCTCACTGACAATTCTTTGGGAAGACTCTTTTCTAGATTTAGTGCTCGAAGTTCTCCCTTGCCTAGAGTTGGATCGGATTCTATTATTTTAGGAGTCTATAAGGGTTCATTGGCGTCTTACTCTCTTTTTGTTTAAAAACACCTGGCTCCATCATCACTCCTTCACCAAATAGATTACAAAGTGGTCGGAGGAGTGTAGAGTGGAGGGGTAGGAAGGCTATAAGTTCATCCAGAAGTCAAAGTTTGTGAACGAAAACTTGAAGGTCTGAACAAGAAGGTGTTTGGGGATGTGATGTGGGGGTGAAGAAAAGGGAGGTGTTGTGGGAACTAATACCTTGGATGGGTTGGCGATTAAGGACCGTCTTTTTGAGGATCAGCTTATTAGAAATGCTCCCTTTATGAATGATTTTAATGAAATTCTTCTAAATGAAGTTACTAGTTGAAGATGAAAATCTAGAGTTGAAGGGGCAAAGGAAAGCGACGCTAATGCTAGTTTATTTCACAGGGTAGCTGGTGGGAGAAGAAGTAAAAGTGTGATTAAGGAGTTGGATCTTGACAAAAATAGGGAGGTCTGAGATTTGTACTCTATAGATATTGAGTTCACAGACTTCTCTAAGGACTATTGTGCATGTTTTACTTTGAGTTTTTGTCTGTTTTGTGTTATTGTAATGTTCTGTTTCAGTACTTCTCTTGTGGAGGATAACTTACCTTCTGCTCTTTGTATTTCTTTCCTTTCTTAATGAATTTCTTTTTCTATTAAAAGAAAAAACTTCTCTACGGATTAATTCACAGAGAGAGTACTACATTGGCCTTTCATTAAGGGTTTGAATTGTTGATGTTGAGCTGAATTGCTGTCAAGGACTTTTGAAGATTCTCAGACCACACAAAAGTCTCATGGCATTAGGTTATAAGGAATAAGAATGGTTTTGGTGTTTCCCTATGGAGACTAACTAGACAAAGAAATAGTAGTAGTTTAGAATTACATTTCTATTACTGTGTTGAAGTTTGTATTTCTTCCTGAGATTTTATGCCTTTGGTAAGAAATTGTTTGATATGGCTAGTCTTCACATATATATATTTTCTATCAAACATGATGCTGTAGCAAAAGTCTCTCTATAGTGTAAAAGAGTTGCAATTAAAATTAGTTTGATTTACCTATTATTATGGCATTTTACAGATTTTGGTTGAGACTGGTCATATAGGAAGGCAAGCAAGTGGTTCCGTTATGATCACAGATGGAGAGACTGTAAGTTCCTATCATTTTTCTATTGATTAATTTATCCATTGTTGTGAACGTTGTCTAATTATGAATCAAAATTGTGTGTTAGAAAAAAAAAAGCATTGATTACTATCCATGATTCTTGGACTTCCAAAAAAATGTGCACTCTGCTAAAATAGATTGATGCCCACTTGCGCAAGTACTTTATTAGCTGATGATATTGGAAGATAGCATTGTAAGTTTTAAGCCCCAAGTACTGGCATGTTACTATGTGAAACATTTTGCCAAGATTGAAACATTGAATGGATTATTATATTGTTCTATATTATGTCTCTTATGTGCATGGGCTTGTTTCCTTTGGTGTCTATTGCTAATATTTTATTTATTAAAGAAAAGCAGTACATTATACATGATTAAATCGACCTTTATTCTTTTGAAAATTCATTTAGTTGTTTATCTTATTGCAGATTGTTTACACATCTGTTTGTTTGGATGACGTTCCTAGTGAGCCTTCTGATTTTTTCCCTCTTTCTGTAAATTATCAAGAGCGTTTTTCAGCAGCTGGTCGGACTAGGTATTCTTGGCACAAATTTCCATTCTCATATTTTCTTTTTTTCTTATTCAGTTCTACCTTACTTTTCAGATGAACTAATAGCTTTTTGGTGTTTATTTCAGTGGAGGGTTTTTCAAACGAGAAGGGAGGGCAAAGGATCATGAGGTACTATTTACTTTGGAGTTTAAAAGTTCCTCCAATTTTCTACTAACAAATAATATTGAACATGGATGTCCATCTAAGGTTTGAATAATTTTTGACTTATCTTGGCAATTTTCTTCCCCCCTCTTGAGATTCACTCTTGCTTATGATAAAGTCTGTGCCAATTTGCACTCATATGGTAGGAGCCATTGGTTACATTGGTATCTTACATTCTTATATATCTTGGATACCATAGTATAATATACTAAGTTATTTGAGATTGTCATGTTATTTATTACTATATAAAAGTTGACAAAAATTTGGGGATGTGAGATCCCAATGTTTTTTGGGTGGTATTATTTACCAGCAAAATGGAGGCTCCTATACCTCTAAGTAACATGGATGCCTAGAAGCAATTTGGTGGACTAAACCATAAGTATATTGGATGCCTCCAGACGGGGTACCAAATTTATTGTACCTGATTTTTTTTCTTGTTTTGTCGTTCCTCCTTTGTTACTAAGGATATCTTATCCTCCTCTTTAAACATACTTCTTTCCTCTCTCTCTCTCTCCCCCTCCCTCTCCCCTTTTCTTTTACTAAAAAAAATCAACATAAAGTTAAATTGAAGCAAATTCAAAGAAAAATACTAAATAGGACTCTTGTCCAATATTGTTATAAAATAAAACAGAAAGGGAAATAGAATCCATATTATCAATTGTATTTGCCTTTGTGATAAAATCCTTTTATCCATTAACAGAACCTTATTGTAACTCCCATCGTTTTGTTTAATGAGGAACCAAAGATTATATGAAAAACCCATTAATGCTGCTTGCAGGTTCTTATTTGTAGATTGATTGATAGGCCTCTACGTCCGACTATGCTTAAGGGCTTCTACTATGAAACTCAAGTGTTGTCTTGGGTATGGTCCTAGAAATTTCTCTCCATAAATTTCATTGTTTATGTGTCTACTTGTGCTGGTCTTTCCCACTAGTGATTGAGTTTACTAAACTTTGCTTTATCTCACTAGGAGGTTTAATCATTGCAGCATTGTAAAATTATCATAGATTATGCTTTGCTGAATTGCATCTCACTTCAAGTATCTGGACAATCAGCTTTGGTTGGATTAGCACTAGCATCATTGGTTGTCTTTCAGCAATAGCTTTATGTCCATTCTGAACATGTGTACATGAGGGTTATGATATTTCAAACTTCAAAGAATTCTCTCTCAATCTTCTACTGCCATATTTCTTTGGTGCTACATTTTTCTGCTCTAGGATTTTTGTACGTTATTTATATATTCAAGCTTCCTTCTTGTTTTACCATATTGCTTATCGAAAAACAAAAATTCTTTTGTTACTTGACAGAAGGTCAAATCATCATATACAAATGTGATGAAAATAAAAAGTGAAAAAAGACAAGTTGATAACAAAATATTCTAGGGCTTGTTAGGTTTTTTTTTAATCTATTTTTTGACAAAGGGCTTATTGGTTTTATTGATTAGCTCACTCATATGTTTTTCTGGGGCTTTTTTTCCCCTTCAAACAGTTGATTTTCCCAAGGCAGGTCATCACAAATTAGGACTTCTATGTTTTGCATACTCTTTTCTTGCAATCTGTGCTTCCTTTTGGTCTGCTTGAAAAGAAAAGTGAGAAAAATTAAAAAGGGATTTGTTTCAATACTCTGGTGTACTAACTTTAATGCTGGATATATTATTTTTCTATAAAAAAAATACTGGATATATCATGCTTTGTTTTTAGTGCATTAAAAGAGCAGACATCTATGACTGTGCCATCCTTGTGGAAGTTTTCACATTTCTACATGCTAAATCTAACTATGAATTTATGCTTTTAGGTTTTAAGCTATGATGGATTACACTCCCCTGATTCTTTGGCTGTCACTGCGGCTGGTATAGCAGTGTAAGTTGGTCATTTTCATTTCTTGCAAATCCCAAGGCATTTAGGCCACAAGCATGATTTTTTTTTTTAATAAGAGAAGAGAACTTGTTAAAAAGAAGAAACAAGAGGTACAAGTAGAAAGGAGAATAAGATATCTTATTAAAAAGTACAAAAGTAAAACACACATGCATGGTGCTATTTGTGACAGAAAGACACACATTCATGTATGTTACTCATTTTCATTTGCTGCCAACTTTGAGACATTTAGGCCACATGCATGATGCTATTTGACTTACACATGCACATATGCACTCTGAATTCTAATCGTTCAATTCTTACAGTGCCCTTTCGGAAGTGCCAACATCAAAAGCAGTTGCTGGAGTTCGAATTGGTCTTGTTGGTGATAAGTATATAGTAAATCCTACAACTGAGGAGATGGAGAACTCTGAGTTGGACTTATTACTAGCTGGCACAGATAGTGCAATACTGATGATAGAGGTAAGGTATCATCCTTTTTTCTAAACAATAGCTTATCAGGATTTGGGAATATGCCAATAGAACAGAAGCTGGAATATAGTATACAGAAATCAGTTGTAACTTTAGCTCCTTCCTATTCAAGAGAATATCATGTATACCTTCCCAATTGTGTGGGCAATAGAAGCTGGAAGCAAGTCATTAAGATAGAGAAGTTAATGAATATTAAGTTTACCTTGAAATATTATCTTCCATATGCTGTCTCCTTTTTTCTTAGCCACTTTGATAAACTCCAATATCACTACTACATCAAAGGAAGAGCTAAGAGGAAGACCACAATACTAAATAGGCTTAAAAAAAATAAAATATTGATCCAACATTTGTTAGCAGGGAGAACAGAATTCCAAATTTGTCTACTCTTACAGTGTTTTCAGTATTCTGGAAAGAAACAACTGTCACTGCTTACTTTGTGCCATAATCATGAGTTGGAGCATCCGCATGAGTGTTGGTAGAAAAAACATTGTGGCTACATCGTATCTTTCCATAATCATATTTTTTCCAATCTAAATACACTGTTTGTACTTTCATACTGGCTTAATGGCTGTAATTTTTAATTGCAGGGTTATAGCAATTTTCTTCCAGAAGATAAATTACTTCAAGCTGTAGAAGTTGGTCAGGTTGTTTACCTTATCTAAGTATGTAGACGAGCTTGCAATCTTTATTATATTTGATGAATTTTCTATTCATCCCCTAAAGAAAAATGGAACCTTTAAAAGTATTTTGGTTCTGCTTCATGCAAGATGTCAACATGTATAGCTGTTTAAGGGATATTCTATAGATACAGATAGGGTAGAAAGAAGGCTTCCAAGCCGGAACATAATTTTTTATATTTTAATCTCTAGGAATCTTAGTCTTGTTCTCCTCACTAATTTACCAATATTAAAATATTTTGGGGCATTTCTTTAAACCACCATTCTTCTGTACGCCTCTAAACATGAAACAGAAGGAAAACTACGTGCCAGGGAGGCCAAAAAAGAGGACAAAGGTGCCCCCCTTTTTTTTAACTATAAGTAATAGATATTCCCTTAAAACAGCCATGAGTAGAGCTCCAAAGAGAATCCATAAACGCGATCCTTTCCCATGATATATGAGGCCAAAGAACGACCCTTGAAAATGCAGGCATTCAGCTCCAACCATGTACAGCAAAGAACTGCAAAAACTGTCTAATTCCAGAAAATGATGTCATCCTTGTTCTTGTCAAAATCTTTGGAATGTGGAAAAGCCTTCTTTTTGAATTCAAGTTTTTGTTGTTCATTTTATATCGTGATTGTTGCTGATTTTTTTCCCCTTTTAAATCATTTTCTTACTTTTTCCTGTTACATACTGAAGTGTCAGCTGACATGAATGCACAGTAATATTTCTTACCTATTATATGTTGTGTATTAAAACATCTATAAACTCCTTAAAGGCTTTTGCAACATTAATTACTATAGTTTGAATATGGTATGTGGTTGTCTTTGAGGAGCTTAAGTCTTGTACTGTTGGAACTGCCCTATACCTAATTACTGATACACAATCCTTTGCCTATTGTCTAACATCAGGATGCGGTACGAGCAATCTGTAATGAGGTACAAGCTTTGGTCAAGAAGTGTGGGAAACCAAAGATGTTTGATTCCATCAAGTTACCTCCTCCCAAGCTCTATAAATATGTTGAAGTATGGTCTTTGCCTTCCTATTTTATTCTCCTTTTCTTTTTATAATCCAAAACTTCTGAATTGTTGTGAACTTGTGATTTGTAAATATGTGTGTTTGTGTGTCTGTCTCTGATGGTGTGATTTTATTTTCTCCTCTCCACTTCCTATAATACTGGAAAATCATTTTGTTCTTGTTACCAAGGTCCTTACACATGCTATCTGGTTTTCATTAATGGGAAATAATTCAGGCCAAAGTTTGATGATAAATGTTTAATAACTCTAAAGGAAGATAAGGTGAATAAAAATTTTAATTTGAATTATTGCTTTGTTGAAATAATTCAATTTTTAATTATAAACTTGAGGCAAAATGAGAGGTTCTAAGATTTCAAGAGAATGGGTGGTTATTGATTAGTTATTTTCTCATGGTCATATATTAATTAATATTAACCTAATATTGTTATCTGGTGTGTAGTTTTCTTTTCTTGTTTCTTTAGCCCTTTTTGTAGTTATTTGAGCTTTATCTGTTTCTGTTGTTGGTTTCTTTTGTGCATGTGCATGTATGAGGGATATTAACGCATATTAACTTTATCAAGTTTTATTGTAAAACATCGTGATTCAAGAATGCATTAAACATTTTTTTGTTGAATATGATGATCAGAATAGAAAGTAAAGTGAGTGGTAATGTGCAGGAAATTGCCGGTGATGAGTTGGTGAGAGTTCTTCAAATTAGAAACAAAATACCAAGAAGGAAAGCCCTTTCATCATTGGAAGAAAAAGTTCTGAAAATACTTACAGAAAAGGGGTTTGTCACTAAAGATGCAACACTGAAGAGTAACGCTGAAATGATTGCGAACATTCTTGAGGATGAGGATGAGGATGAGGAAGTAATTGTTGATGGTGAAGTAGATGAAGGTGATGTTCATATAAAGCCAACATCACGGAAACCACCCCCTTTGGTAAGTTCTATTTTTTGTTTTTTGTTTCATGAATGATATAGTGACACATATAGACCAAAGTTTTGATAAGAAGAAGGAGGTGAAAGTTGTGGCATTGTGCAGTTTCTGTGGTGCTTTGGTGTATTTAGTGTGAGAGGAATGCACACCTTAAAACTGATCCCTAAGGAAATTACTAAATAAAAACTTACTAAAATTACTAAACAAAAATTGGTCAATATGATGATCTCACTGTAATTTCCTTAGGGATCAATTTTAAGTTTTTTATTTAGTAATTTTAGTAAGTTTAGGGTAACTATAGTAGAATTAGAGTTACTTAGCATTTACTTGTTGACCAATTTTTGTTAGCTAATAAATAGGCCTTTGTTGTTTAAAATGAAAATACAACTCTTGTCCTCAATTGTATTGTCATTTCAATCAAGACAATATTTGTTGTCAATGGTTTTTACACACAACCATTACTTTGTCTTCTTACAGTTTGCTGAGGTTGATGTGAAGCTGGTATTTAAAGAAGTTACATCCAAGTTTCTGCGCAGACGCATTGTAGAGGTATGAGCCCTTCTATTACAATAATTAAGAGTTCAATGCAAACATCATTGTCTAAGTAAATCTATTTATCTATCTTAGTGGGACTTCTGTTCCCTAAACGTATCAAGGAAGAAATTTGTGACTGAGTATGGAATTACACTCCCATCAAATACACCATAGTCCAGCAAACAGAGCACAACTCCACAGCACCTTTTTGCCCCCGCTACTCCCAAAATCTCTACAACTTAAATTAGGCAGACAGACTTAATAATCTCCAAATAGCCAAAATAACTTGCTCCAAAGTTGCTAAGGTACCTTACAATGCAAAAAGAGGTGGCTGTTTATTTATTACAGAGCTTTTGAACACATACTGTAAATATCAGGATAAAGGGTCTGCTAGTTCCTAGGATTTTTTAATCACAAAGCATTTTAAGCAATTAGCTCATGAGGGCAAACTCGATGATTTAACATTAGCTCTTTATATGAAATGGCCATGACAAGTTTTTGTTTCATTTGTAATTAGAAGTTTGGGCACATTGGCTACAGTTGGGGATATTGCTGCACTACTTGATAGATTATCTGTATTATGGGTTATTCAAACGGAATGGATCCGTGTTTATTAATTTCTTTTCTGTGCATGTGACAGGGGGGGAAAAGGAGTGATGGGCGAACACCAATTGGAATACGTCCAATTAACTCAAGATGTGGCCTACTTCCTAGAGCACATGGAAGTGCTCTTTTTACAAGAGGCGAAACACAGGTTTGACTCAACTTTATTTTGTTTCTAAAATTATGCTATGGTGTCCTGTTATGCTCTTGCAGTTACATGGATTTTTTTTTTGCGCTGCTAGAATAGCTTCTTAAGCCAAGAAACATAAGAAAAACAGAAGAACAAATACATTCATTAATACAAAAGAGGTTTACAATCACACTGCATGTTCATTGAGTGGCTTTTTAAAGGAATCCATGAGCTACGCACTAGAGGAAGGCCTGAAAAATATCATTTTCCCTGGCATGTCTATGGACTCAAATTGCTGCTGCAAGACAAATACACCCATAGCACACTGGAACCAAACTTTACCGTCCTTGCTCCTACCAAATGCTCTGAAATTAATAGGGAGAAATTGCTCAAATTCAGAGGACAAACCCAAGATTCACCAAACCAGTCACACACCAAAAGCCTATTCTAGGTGGAAATAGCTGCTTAGTAATAAAAAAATTAATGGGAAAATGTTTCTGAGCTAGAGAAACACATCATGTACATATGTAGAGACAGAGCATTGTGGGGTCTATGAATCTATAACATATCATAACTATTAATCCTATTAAATACTTCTGTCCAAATTTAAGACCTGATCTTAGAGGGAGTTTCTGATTTGAATAGTGTCTTATTGAGGAGAAATTTCTGTTTATTTAGAGGATGGGTTAAAAAAACTGGAAAAATGACTTATTATAATACACACTAGAAGAATCAAAAGTTCTTATCCTGCTATCTTAATTGGGGAACAAATGAATAAAATCAAGCAAGAGGAAAAGGATTCTAACTTTTATCTATCATTATGTTTTCAGAAAAGTAGAAGTTTTATGAAATATCAAAACCCTGAGTATTGTAAAAATTCTGAATGGGGGATTGATGTAGAGAGGAAAGACGATAGAGATGAGAAACTGCCTCTGAAAAAGGATATATCCCACCTGAAGATCCTATGAAAATTATATCTTATACATGAAATGCTTTTTGCCTCTGAATGTATCTAATTTTTTACCTTGACAGTGGTTGTTGCAATTGTCCGTGCATCTGTCCTTCTGAGTTGTAAGGTTAAATGCGTGTCAAATATGTAATAGAAACTATGGGCTTACATGTGGGCAAATGGTGTCAAAAATTTTGTCCAGCTGTGAACCTGTGACCTTCCATCTATGTGTGTTGTGGCCACTTCCCCTGTTTTAGAACACGTGGGAAATGAGATCCCAAGATCAAACCTGATTATGCATAACTTTGCTGCACATGCCAAAGAAAATTTGAGTTGTATTTTAATGACAAGTAGTTAAGATTAAGGCTTAGATTAATTGGTTGTGTATCTGTATGAAATAGTTTAAAACAATTTGTTGCAATGTTGCTTATTCATGGTATTCCATTTCTACAACATTTTTTTCTTATTTGTCCTTCTTATATTGTAATTGTAGTAATATATTCCCTGCTAGATATAACCATCAATACTTTTTTGTTGTTTAATTTTTCAGTGTTTTTCTTTCAATATTTTTCTGGTGGTATTCATGCGTGCATCTTGACATGAGGGAGAAATGGCTGCCTATATTTCTGACTTCATTCTTTGACTTACTCCATTTTTTTCTGTTTGGCAGTCACTAGCAGTGGTTACACTTGGAGATAAGCAAATGGCACAAAGAATAGACAATCTTATAGATGTTGATGAGTTCAAGAGGTTCTATCTTCAGGTCTCGTTGGAACCTGACTACTTTTATCTTCTGTTATATTGTGTGGTTATCATCTGTTATGAGTCATCTAATGTATTGTACAGAAATTGTTGCTAACAGCTATAGAAAAACACATTGCAAAATCTAAATTTAAATTGATTGTTGTAAAAGATCTAAGTTTCCTTTTTGTTTTTTTCTCTCTCTCTCTTGTTTGCAAGCAACTCAGGCTCAAATCATATAAAAAGCTCAACTCAGCTCAATTAATTTATTCAATGAACAAATTTGAATGTGACAATAGTCTTGTGTATGATCACTTGAAAGTTTGGTTCTTGGCTCTTTTAGTTCATGAATAGCTTGGTTAAGAATAAAATAATTAAAAATTTTACATAAATAATGATAAAATAAAAATATTTAAATACTAAAAATATAATTGAGCTCATTTAAAGTCAAGCTCGGCTCAGGCTTGAAACATTTAGACTCTTTTTATGTGATCAAGCCGAGCTTGACCATTTTTTAGGCTCAATTTGATTAGAGCTTAGCTCGTATAAAGCTCAGCTGTATTAGAGCTTGGCTAATTTATAAACAAGCCCAACCTGAGATAGCATATACTCAGCTTTGCTCATTTACACCCTTGAGCTTCTCTCTAATAGGATTACTTCTTTTTATTTATTTATTTTATTTCTTTGGGATCCTGTGTAGTTTTTCAGCTAAGGTTTCTTTTGGGAGGGTTTCCCTATGGATGTGCTGAGAATGTTCTTTTTGGCTGAAGTTTGAACCATGAGTTGGTTTTGAGTTTTTTTAGGAAGATGTCTTATACTTCAATGTTCTCGTCTGAGTTTTTTAGTGTATTAGAAGGAAAAAGTATTTTGACTGGTGATTTGATCAGGTCTGTTGTCTGGGTGCCTACAAGTTCATGGATAAATATTGACTAGTAATTGTATGATTCTGTCTGGAAAGAGAATGGTTTAATCTCCTTTACCCTTTGGTTCTGTTGAGACAAATTGATGGCAACTGGTTCTTGGCTACCTAAAAGGAATGGCATTACCCATCCTATTGTGGCATGTATCTTACCTGTATAATACCGATTTGATCAATTCGATGTTAAAGGGAGTTTCCTTGTTTGATATGCAAGAGAGATTGGACAACTTTGTAGCATTTTCTAAGCTTTGCTTTTAAGGCTCACTGTTTTCTTTTAGTTTATCTGTTTAAGTGGATAATTTTCTCTGTGTTTCCTTGTTTGACATGTAAGTCTACATTCAGTTCTCAAAATATTCAGAATGCACTTTGTTGGGACTCACTAGATATAATTTGCAGTATTCATTTCCTCCTTCATGTGTTGGAGAAGTTGGCCGGATTGGTGCACCAAGTAGAAGAGAAATTGGTCATGGGATGCTCGCAGAGAGAGCTCTTGAACAAATTTTGCCTTCTGAAGATGACTTTCCTTACACTATACGTGTTGAGAGCACTATCACTGAAAGCAATGGCTCTTCAAGGTGCATGTTCTTAAGTTTCAGTCAAAAAGTTACTTATTCTCATTAATATTATGTTGTCAATATTTTGATTAAAACTATAAGATTTCAAAGGGGGCTTAATTCATCTTCCTACCTTATTACTTTCCAGCCTAAACAGTTTGTTGTGGCAGGTGTTATCCATGAAACCTTAAAAAGTGTGAAGAACAAAGAGTGTATTGAGAAAACGTTAGGCATGTGTGTACACACGTGCTCCCATGTTCACAGGGTTTTGCTCAGAGACTTACCAAACCAAAAAAAAAAAAACTTAATTGTCCTTACTTTTAACACTCAACCTCAAGTTGGTCTGTGAGAGTCAAGTGTAGTATCCTCCCTTAACCGTTTGTTGTTTGATACTGGCTCACTGGAACTACCATCCAGCTTTTTGTCTGTAATCATGGTTGTTAAATGAACAATTTCAATCACCACTTTTTTTGCCTCAGAATTTTCCTGTCTGTTCTTTCTGCTGTTTGTTCCTGCAGTAATCACAGGAAATTAGACCCCCAAGACAATCCACTCACTAAAAACCCAAAGACTCGGTAGCAAGGGAGTAGAAAAATCAGCACACAAGACTCCCCAAAAATTCAGAATGGTACCCCTTGCACTACAAATGGTGTGACCCAAAATACCAGACACTGACAAGAAGATGGGTGATGATTGACTGCCTCTGGAAAATGCACCAAAAAACACCTCCAACCACACTTGGGTTGCTCACCCATAGCCCCCATTGACCACCCCTGGGTTGGAATGAACTTTCTAGCCACAATTCACGTTTTTAGTACATAGATCAACTGGAAAGAAAGGGGAAGATTAAAAAGAAGAGGAAAGAATGAAAGAAGAAATAAAGGAATTTAGTATTAAGGATTTTCTGTTCATATTTTAGGGATATTGCTCTAATACCATGTGAAGTAGATAGAGTAAAAGAGAGATAAATATACTGAGAAGCTATAACCCAATACTTGGCTAGGCATGTGTATACACATACATATTCACAGGGTTGTACACAGATATACACAAATAGACTTAAAACCCTTACTCTTTATGTCAAGATGCTTGACTTTGTAAGAGTAGATGATCCATGCCTTTGCTAGCTATTCCTTGTGCAAACTACACCATCTGGTTAATATACAGCCTCTTTTCCTTGAATTTTGGTTTCTCGGTCATTAAAATTCATACCCAGACTGTGGTACAGGTGAGAAAAGCAACCTTGAGGGACGCCTTTCTGTACCAGACAGTTCTCCAGGGAAAGTTTTCTTGGCTGCCGCCAAACAAACCAATAAGGAAGCTATTTAATAGGTTTATTTCCTTGTAAAGGATCTGAATGAAAGCCTGAACTGCATCAATTACTCAATTATGAAAAATTCGACGGAGGTGACATCCTAAACTATTCCTACCTCAGGCATGCATAAGCAAAGCCATTTTTGCATCCTTGTCAGTACCATGGCAAAAGTTTCAGAAATAAATCCTTCAAAAGAACCCTCAAAGATATCTTATCCAACTAAAACCTAGATTTCATTATAGGCCAATTGCCCAACTCTATAAGAAATGAAATGAGAATATGGTTCCCTTTCCTTTTTTTAGTAGATGAAAGGCCCTTCCGAAGCCAAAGTCTGTTTGGAGTGTGGTGCTTAATAGGATTAACATGGATGTTCTATTACAAGTGAGTAGGCCGCCTAGGGATTTGTCTCCTGAAATTTGTATGTTATGAAGCCTTTTGAGTTTATTTACTGTTTTCTTGTTTCCTTTTTCAGTTTGTTTATCTTATCCTTCCACTTTATCCTCCTCCTCTAATAAAATAATCTATTATAAACAAAATTTGGTTTGCAGACTTAATGAACATGGATTTGAGGGATACTTTTGCACACAGGACTTTTGTAGTTCTCTTTTCCTCTGAAAATTGTGCTTTCAGACATGTTATATACTCTTTATATAGTTTCCCCCTTTAAATATCAAAATTTTTATTTTGTTCCAGCATGGCATCTGTTTGTGGAGGTTGCTTAGCCTTGCAAGATGCTGGGGTTCCTATTAAGTGCTCTATTGCTGGAATTGCCATGGGTATGGTACTGGACACCAAGGAATTTGGGGGGGATGGAACTCCACTTATTCTGTCTGACATAACTGGATCTGAAGATGCATCTGGAGATATGGATTTTAAGGTTTCACATTTCCAGAATTAGAATTACAATAACTATTTGCTCTCATGTTTTTCAATTAGATGAATAACTACTTCTGGGTGTTCAGTTGGGTTTTATCTGTATTTTGCTACTCCATTTATCTTAAAGCAACATGATAATGATATCATGATGCTAACGATGATGATGTGACAAATTATACAATGCAGGTTGCTGGAAATGAAGATGGCATAACTGCATTTCAAATGGATATTAAGGTATAACCATTTTAATAATAATTTCTCAATTTGCTTATTTCTTTTTCTGCTGTTTATTTTGGTTTCAAGTATCTGCTATTTTCTGTGAAGACAGCATTAATTTGCTTGTAGTTGTTATTTGTATCTATTTCCCCTTCCAAATCAATAAACAATAAAAAATTGTGTTTGTTTGACCTCTATGAGCTCTGTTATATACGATAGCATTAACTAACAAGCACAACTACTAACATTTCTTTGTTACAGGTGGGAGGAATTACTTTGCCCATTATGAGAGAGGCACTCCTACAAGCAAGAGATGGCCGAAGGCATATTCTTGGTAAAGTTTGATAAAATGCTACTAGATGCCACAAAATGGCTTTTACCTTTTATAGTTTGGAGGTATCCTTATTCTTGAGATGGATATAAATTGTCTGAATTTGTTGGTCTCAAATGGCTCTAGACTCTAGAGCATTTAGGGTAATAGACATGACACCATGAACCCTTTAAGTGCATTCTTCCGATGCTTTTTCTATATTTCTATTGCCAATACTTACAAAAGAACTCAGTTGCTTTCAAATCAAAACTATGGGACATCCATTAAAAGCACAAGAAGTGAAGTTAAATGAAGCTAGGGCTCATGGGATAAAAAATTTCAGTGAGGAGGATTTGGTAAAATATTTAGCAATCTTGTGGCCAACTTATTCAGTGTCTAATGGTGTGCTTAATAAATAATGAAAATAATGAATAGTTCAAAAAGATTTAAAATCACTTTATGTTTGTTTGATAGTAGAGTACAAGAAATGGGATTGTGAATCAAAGTTTTTGTCAAGAACCCAATGTAAGTGGTTTTATAACCATATTAGTCACTCATATAATTTACTCAAAAATTTTACATATAAGGACCAAACTGGTAATTATGATTAGAAGTGATTTTCCTTCCTCATATGTAGTAATGGAGGTAAAAACTTGAATATTTTCTTTTCACTATCTTTGCAGCTGTAATAAAATAGGCAACCACTCTATCGATCTATCTATCTATCTTCCTTTTCACTCCCTTTTTCCATTTTCATTCTGCTTATTTTTCACTCTTGATGCTATCAGACATAGCCTGCATGGTTGATATTGGTAGTCACTGTTTCAAAAATTAAGAATTTATATCTGTATTTTGGAAGTTTTCAATAAGTGATTCCTTGTCTTATCTTCCCTTTCTTCTGTTCCCTGATCCAGGAGAAATGATGAAATGCTCACCTTCTCCTGCGAAAAGACTTTCTAAGTATGCACCTTTGATTCACGTTATGAAGGTCTGTTTTTTATGTTCTTTTTTTTAAAAAAAAAAAATTCTTCTCATGTCTGTTTATCATTTATTCACCCATTTTGTGACATCTGAAAACTGTGAGCTGCTACATATTCCTCTCTCACATTTATATATTTGCACAGGTCAAACCTGAAAAAATAAATCTTATAATTGGTCCTGGTGGGAAAAAAGTGAAGAGCATCATTGAAGAATCTGGAATAGAAGCTATCGATACAGGAGACGATGGAACTGTAAGAAAACAATGACCTTGTACAATGCTTTTATGTAATTATTGTAGTTAAAATGTTTCTATTGCAATACCATGAGTATGTCATGTGACTTTGGCAGGTAAAAATTACTGCAAAAGATTTGTCAAGTTTGGAGAGGTCTAAAGCTATTATTAATAATTTGACAATGGTTTCAACTGTTGGTGATATATATAGGTATCACGTTTTTCTGCTTATTTCTGTTGCATTGACTTGATGAAGCTTTACAAAGCTAAAACATCTTTTTTTAGTTAAAAATCTAAAGAAAAAATGTGCTAAAAAGATTCAGACATCTGCAAGGGATTTGTAAAGTTCAATTGCTTTATTTGGCTTATCTTATGTTGCAAGGAGTGGCATCAGAAGCATGTAATAGGCTATCGGGTAGGGTTGTTAATCCTTAGTGTTCAATTTTAAATTTTATGTTCCTTTTGGGATGTACATGCTTTCACTTTTTTCCCTCGGTTCTTTGTGCCCAAAATATAAGAGCTGCTCAGCTGCATGCTTTATTTTTATAATGCATGCAAACTATGGATCAAAACTATTATACTTCTGTCTTGTATATTTCAGGAACTGTGAAATCAAGTCTATAGCTCCGTATGGAGTATTTGTAGAGATAGCACCT
This sequence comes from Gleditsia sinensis, assembly GCA_037074535.1. Lineage (NCBI taxonomy): Eukaryota > Viridiplantae > Streptophyta > Magnoliopsida > Fabales > Fabaceae > Gleditsia > Gleditsia sinensis. The sequence continues at coordinate 9,715,909 of CM073473.1, forward strand.
GGACGTGAGGTAATTACTTCAACCAAGTTGCCAAAATCAAAACTATATGATAACTTGGAACAGTTACCATTGCATTGCTTCAGAACATTTGGGTTTCCTTCTGAATTGTATTTTATTAGCCAGTTTATTTCGTGAATCTCCTTAATGTTTGAGAGGTCATACTTGCTATTGTCGTGTTTATAGTGGAATACTTGGATTATTTGGAAAATGAATGTAGTAAATATCTTTGCGATTTGTTTCATTTCACTTTTTCTTCAGAAAGCGCTAAATAATTGAAACAAACAGGAATTTCTTCTATATAATGTTGGAGATTCCTAACTTCATAATTAATATTTGAATATTTCACTTCACATTTTATGTAGGGACTGTGCCATATCAGTGAACTAAGTCCAGGTTGGCTAGCCAAGGCCGAAGATGTAATCTTACCTACTTTTTATTCCTAATTTTTCCTCTTACATAAAAAAAAGTTAGTCACTATATGCATATAATGATGGGGAAATATTTGACTTTATTTCTCCAGGTTTTCAAAGTGGGAGACCGTCTTGATGTCAAGCTTATAGAGGTATGTCACTTTACAATTTCAAATTTTGAATCCTGTTCAAAATTATCAAAGGTTAAGTACCCAGCTCTGTAGTTGCCTATGTTTTTTATCTTTCTGGTGAATCGACATTGGTGTAAGTATGTCTAGTCCATATGCTGGGTTATTTTTTGTAAGTTCAATACATGTTCGCAGTTGAGGTTGACTGCCAGAAATATATTTAAAAAATATTACCTGTTAACTAAGTATTTAGCCATGGGTTTGCTCAAATTGCATTCCATTTTCAAGATGTGGATACTTTTCTCATAGGGCTTCTCATTTCTTGGGATTGAAATAAGATTTGAGATGCAATTATGATGGATCAGATATAACTCATATAAACTCTCCTTTCCTATTATCTTACAGGCACCAGTCCCTTTCCCTTCCCCTTCTCTTAAAACAACCTAAACAAGTTGTAACTTTTTATCAGATTTAAGGAGAAGATTTTCTTTTGATCTGCTCTTTAGACAGTGTAACATATTAAATTTTCTTCTTTCATCAAAGAAGAAAATTTTGATATGCTTTTCCTCTTCATAGGAGCTGTATGCCATGGTTATTTCAACTAGTTATTTTAGCCGGATATCTGGTATTTATTGCTAAGCTTATTTTCTGATTACTTTCTATTTCAATAGTTAATTTAATGTCTTGCTATAATTTTATTAATTATACCATGTGCTAATTGTTATATCTTTAATGTAATTTGAAAGACAATTATTTTCGTGTTACCATACCAGTTTTTATTATTGAGGCTCATATATGTTATATTCATTTGTGATGGCATGATTTGCTGTTTTCTTTCCTTTCTTATCCTCTGAAGTCGGGATCAAACCGCCCCAAGCAGTTCTTAAGAGTTACAATCAGTTCTGACTTGATCAGAATCTAGAAATGAAAATTCTCATAGAATTGTGAAAGAAATTTTCATTTTGTATGGGTCAGTTCATGAATTATTAACTGCGTTTGAGCTCCAAAAATATCACAATTGTTTTGTCAAATATCACTTTTAACTCAAAAGTTGAAATTGTTAAATGATGACTCGGGAATAGCTTTATTATTATCCCTCTTACGTCCCCTCACACAAAAGCCATTTAAGCTTGAAGTTTTGTGTGGGCAAAGCAAAGACCCACCTACCTTTGTGCTGAAATTTCATTTAGTTATAAAGAATGAGGGAGGGTCGATCTCTTTGCCACTTAATTATAGAAGTTCTCATATCATGTCAAATATCACTTCAAATCAAAAGCTTAAGTTGTTAAATGAAGTCCATGAATAACTTCATTATAATCTCTACTGTGTCAAATTTTCTCTTTTTGGAATGAAATATTTACAGGAACCCCATGAATAAAACAAAACCTTATGCTATGGTATTTAAATGAATAGCAGATATATTGATAATTTTCATTTCTTTTCTATAGATTCTTTCTCCAAATTCTGAGTGTAAAGTTTACTTTCCTTGCATTTGAAATTTTGGCTGAAATTGCTTGGTTACCCTTGTTTAATTCAACCACCCTTTGGTCAGTTGCAATTTCAATTCCTGCTCCATATTCTTTATTATGAACTATGTAGAGGTTTATTACATCTTGAGGAGGTGATTCTTTTGTTTCTTGCTTTCATGAAATTTGGTTTTACCATATTACACTCTAGACCTCTCTAATGTTTGTGGGCATGATCTGCAGATAAATGATAAAGGACAGCTGCGCCTTAGCCACCGAGCACTGCTTCCTGCTACAGATCCAGATAATCTAAATGTGAAGCAGCATACTGGCAAATCCACTGAAGATATTGCAACTTCACAAAAATCACCTGGTTCACCTAGAAACCTCACCAACATGCCAAAAGATGGTTTAGCTGAAGAGAACAGTGAACAGCCTAGGGATAAAACTAGGACTCCCAAGGTTACAGCCTCACCTAAAAGGAGTTCAGAAGACGACACTGTACTTCCACCTAAAAAGTTTAGCAGGAAATTGGTTAACCCTACCCTGGATAAACCTTTAACTAACAAAGACAAGACAAAGAAGAATAGCAAGAAAGCAGTTGGTAGTGTCTCTAGCAAAGATGAAAGTAGCTTAGTTAGTGGAGAGGCATAAAAAGGGTGGCCAATATATTTTGAAGGCGAACATAGAATATTGAGGTTTATGAGAAGGAATTTGTTGGTTTCATTTGCACAGGCTGGACAAAGTTGGAGGCGCTTACAAACTGACGGATGAATGGTATGAGCAACCTGTGTCTATCATTATCTTTTAATGGAATTTCTGTTTTCGTAACACAAGATAAATGGGAAAAAGGGGGAAAATGGCAGAACTAACAGCTCAACCCTACCATTTGCAATTTAGCAGCCACAGAAGTGAGGTTATTAAGGATGATAATTTCTTTACCTGGTTGGCAGTTGAGCCTATGGTTTATCATAAGAGCAATTACTAATTAACCAGTCATGATTATAATTATCTGATCCAATCAAAATTTCTAGTTACTTCTCACCCTTTCCTGTCATCCACTAAGAGAAAACACCACTCCCTTCCTCCCTCCCTCCTCAAAGGTTTTTGCGTGGGGGCAGCATCATGCGGTGACCACCCATTGTTACTATGTGCCTCTTGACCTAAATCAAATGCAGTTGTTGTTTGTACGATTTTATTTTATATATTTTTGTACCTTCAATGAAGGATTTGACTACCAAAAAACCATTTGACATATCTCTTGGAAACCTTGTAGAAAGTTGGAACCTTGTGTTTTGGCATCCATTATTATGTGCCTTTCCGCCTTCAAATCATTCTTTGCATGGTGAGATAATAATGATAACATTTGTAATTGATTATTTTCTGGTGTTTCTTTAAGTATTTGTAATGTGAAGTACACTCTCTATTACTTTGGTCGGAAAGGCCTTTTGTTATCCTTCAGATTTACTGGTTTTATTTAGCTTTCATCATGAGAACACTTCTTATGTTCCCTATATTCATGCTTCACTTTTTCTTGGCATGTTTTCCATTATGAAAATGTTTACTCATGCAGCAGAATCTACAGATCTCAAGAAAGATTTCATGTACACATCTGTCTTCTATTAACGATAACTGGATCCTAATGAGATGTGACTTTCAAAGACAAATAAAAACATTTCATCTCCCAAGCTTCTTTTGTGTACGTTATAAAAGTCGAATGCTTCAAATATGTTTATGTGATGATATTTGCATGTTTTGAGAATTTTGTCTGGTCTCTTTTCTGATGAAATTTTTATATCTTCATTTTGTTTATAGTTTTTCATTTCTTCCGTTATTCCTTGCTATGATGCCTTCAGCTTTCCCTTATGTAATTGCTTCTATCTGGAAAGATCAACTGTATATCATAGTGCAAAGAGTAATAAGAGGGGGTAAAATAATATTGCACATTGGATTGTCTAGCTTATTCTTTCTTTGGATAGTTTAATACTACTCCATTTACTATAAATTGCAAGACATGCCAATACAACTGCAAAATTGTGACATACAGTTATAAACTGCGGATCACTTTATGTGGGAGACATAATGTAGAGCAGAAATTTTGGATTATTGTTCTAAAATGTTGATTCGAGATTTATGTTTAAATCAAGTGAGATAAAATTCAAATTTTAATACTTAATATTTATTAGTATTCTTATAATCCGTCTTATGCTTTGGATTCGTTTGATTTTACACTTTATATTAACGTGTTTCTAAAACAATTTTAAGAAAATAAATCATCGAAAATATTTATAAAAAAATTCATTTGGAATAAAAATATGAATTTATAGATTAGATTTACAATTCCGTCATCAAATATTTCATTGGTCACAATTTTGTATGAGAGAAAGATAATATCCAACTGAATTTTTAAGGTTATTTTAGGAGTTCAAATTAGTCTCTCTTTTATATATATATATATATATATATATATATATATATATATATATATATAAATAGAAGGGTTAAGTTGATTCTAAATTAAGAATTTGAAGATTCAATTGAATATTAACTTTTAAAAAATAATTTATATGTTTTATTATTTTTCTGAACAAAATGATTTTTTCATTCTTGTTTCAGTAATTTAATAATTTATATGTTTTATTTTGATACTTTCGTATATCTAATTCTTTCAATGTCATGAAAGTGAAGGTGAAGGAAAAGATCGAATGAAAAGTAAACAAATATATTAAGAGACTCAATTGATAAAAATTATAAGTTGAAAGACTAAATTGCAAAAAAAATCTTCAAAAATATTTATTCTTCATCACGAAACTAGTATTTTTTTTTAAAAGGAAATTTAAAAAAAAAAAAAAAAACCTACAATATGTAAAGCTCTCCACACGCTGCAAGGCTCCAACCTTGGTTTCCCGCCATTAAACCCTCTACAGACTCTCACGCGGTCCTCTCGCTCCTCAGCGTTTCCTGTCTGTGTGTTACCTTGAAGGTAGAAGAAGTTCGAGAGGATGTTGTGGGTAGACAAGTATCGACCCAAAACGCTAGACCAGATTATGGTCCACCAAGAGGTCGCCCAAAATCTTAAGAAATTGGTACACTTTCTGTATTCTCCCTAGAGCACAGTTTAGCTTCTTCAGTGTCTTTTAGTGATTGATTTCTGAGTTTTTTTTATTCTTTTCAATGTGATCTTTCTAATTCTTGCTGCAGGTGACGGAGCAGGATTGCCCGCATTTGCTCTTCTATGGCCCGCCTGGGTCTGGTAAGAAAACCCTCATCATGGCTCTTCTCCGACAAATGTTCGGAACCAGTGCCGAGAAGGTCATGATTTTTCTTCAATTTTTCAGTTTGCTATTGTCCATTTGTTTATATAATGAGATAATTTGAAGAAAGAGAAAAGATAAAGCAAAGATATTTGTTGTGTGTGTTTTTTGGATTTGGGGGAGGGAACTAACGAAATTTGCGCCGAACTTTGGGTTTATGATGTTTGTTCCAGTCGAAAAAAAAAGTCGAATGTTTGGCTAATATTTAATTCAATTTTGGTATAATCTCCTTCTGGCATGTCCTGAAATTACAATTTTATCGCTTGCTAAATTTTCTTTATTTTATATTGCAGGTGAAGGTGGAAAATAGGACATGGAAAGTGGATGTAAAGATTCGTTCTTTCTGACTGATGTGATCATTAATGCATTATTTATGTTGTGATCTAATTGAAATTCTTTATAGTGGTATTTTAAATCTCACTCTGAAGGAAATATCTTTATATAATCATCCTAATTGCAGCTGCTTAGGCATACTTCATCAAGGTAAACTGAAGTATTGTCATTTCTTATAATTTATTCTAACTATTTAAGAATTGGTTCCAGGCTGGGAGTAGATCTATAGATATAGAGCTGACGACATTATCGAGTGCCAATCACATAGAACTGAGTCCCAGTGATGCAGGCTTTCAGGACAGATATGTTGTTCAAGAAATAATTAAAGAAATGGCTAAAAATAGACCAATTGATACTAAGGGGAAGAAAGGATTTAAAGGTAGCTAGCAGTCTTTGTTTTACTTTAATGTGCTAATAGCTTCTTTTATGCATCTTTTCAGTTTTATCGTTATCTGTTCTGTTAAACGTTTTCGCTTTGATTGTGTGTATTACTGTTTGTTTGGTCTGGTAGTGATTATTTTATTTACAAGGTCTTCTTCTATATGGCTATGCCTAATATAACTACAAGGATAACAGGCATAGGTTGGTCTTTACCTTTCTACTTGTTCTCTTGCTGTTTGTGTACTGATGATATCTATTCTTGTCCCATATTAGTACTAGTGCTCAATGAGGTTGACAAACTCTCTAGAGAAGCCCAGCATTCTCTGCGCAGAACGATGGAAAAATACAGTGCTTATTGCAGGTTAATACTATGCTGCAATAGTTCTTCAAGAGTCACAGAAGCAATCCGCTCTCGCTGTCTAAATGTGCGAATAAATGCACCAAGTGAAGAACAGGTCAGTAAAGTTGTAACTTGCTACAATAGATCATGTCATGACTCAGAAAACATAGTACGTTCTTTTCTTTCATTTTCTTTTTTGCAGTGTTTTCAGAACTGGACCAACCAGTTGAACTGGGAAAGGGTCTGGTTTGGTTCTGACCATGAACAATTTATGTTGAAAACCGGTCAACAACTGCTTGAACCAGCTGGTTTTCACTGAACTGGTCAAATCGATCAGTGCAGGCAGGTTGACCGGTTTATTAATGGCCCCCTTTTTTTGTAAAATTAGGTAGCTTTATCTTTAAAAAGGGTGAGAGTTCAGATTTGAACTCCTGCACTTGTGTTTAAGTGACAACTCCACTAACCAATAGACCACTTTTTGGTGGAAAAAGAATCATATTAATGGTCAGATGCTTAATTTTAAAATTACTCAATAAGAACAATGAGTGGTGGAATATGATAAATATTTAATGGTCAGGTCAATTACTTCCATTGAAGATTAAGAAAGTCTTGGATATAATTAGGTTGTTTTTCTCCGAAGTTGTTCTCTCCCTCCCTCGCTCTCTAGTTCCTCTTTCCCTTCAAATGAGGCATACTAAAGCCTTCAAACTTTTAATGATATACTATGCGACCGATCAGCATTAACCAGAAGATAGTAAGAATGGATATCATATATTTTATTTTAAATATTTTTCTGGCTTATCAATTTTCTTATTTTAATATTATTTGCATTTGATCTGTGGAAATATTGGGCACTATGAAGAAAGTTGTCTTGTATCTGCCTGAAGTGTCATTGTACCTCTTGTAATAACTTGTACTAATTCTATCTGCCAGATTGTTAGAGCATTGGAGTTCATTGGTAAGAAAGAAGGACTGCAACTTCCTTCTGGTTTTGCTACCCGCATAGCAGAGAAATCAAATCGGAATCTAAGGAGAGCTATATTGTCTTTTGAGACTTGCCGTGTCCAACAGTAAGCTCCATATTAATCCTCTCATTTATTAATGAATGCATCACCATGGATCTAGGCCTCCTTTTCAATGTACTACTTCAAATTTGGGGTCATGGAGCTATTGACAGCTCTCTTGCATATTGTCATATGGTTTGTAGGTATCCTTTCACTAGCAAACAAAATATACCTCCAATGGATTGGGAGGAATATGTTTCCGAAATTGCATCTGACATAATGAAGGAACAGAGCCCAAAAAGGTTGGCTTTTAGATTTTACTGCTGTTTAACCTTTCATAGTGAATAAATTATTTCTGTTGAAAGTTTAAAATGATCAGGCTCATGAATTGCCGGTCCAATCGAGGATTCAGCCAATCTTAATGTGCTACTGTTATAAAAACCTATTTTCCAGTTACTGGGTGATCTGTGTGGCCTATATTGTCTGCGTTGCATCTTCTCTCTTTCTATCTCTCTCTAACCTTGGCATATGCTTTAGATTGTTTCAAGTTCGAGGGAAGTTGTATGAACTGCTAATCAATTGTATTCCCCCAGAGATCATCTTGAAGGTAAATGCACTCCTGCAAAACGTCCCAGTGTATTTTCTTTCCCTTACTTGACTTCAAAATTTATATTTGATGGCTCAGAGGCTTCTATATGAACTGTTGAGGAAACTGGATGCAGAATTAAAGCTTGAGGTCTGCCATTGGGCTGCATATTATGTAAGGGCATTATAAATATTTTTTTCATTTCTGCATCTGGAATTGACTTGATAGTGCCTTTTGCTCGAGTTTGGGCATGCTGCATTTGTCTTCTGTAAGTCTGTTACTGGTTCAATTTTGCAAGACTTTGTGTTGTACCTTTGGTGCATATGATGAACCCTGGGAAGCATGGATACCAGAGAAAAGTAGTCTGTTTGTGTGTGACGCTTGTTGGACACTTGCACCAAACATGATGCAATGCTTCAAATAGTACTTAGACACGTCAAAATTCTTCATTTCTCCTTACATGTTATTGTTCATGCTTTTTTTTTTATGAACCTAATATCAACCAGACACAGAGACAGCGGATCAAGCAAATCCACTTTATCTGCATTGTTGTTTCTTATAATTCTCATAGGGTTGGAGTTAGCTATTTTGCCAAGTCATTTTTAATGTCAAGTTTTCTGAGCATGGAGTCTCTGATTCTTCTCTTCCTTCATTGGACCAGGAACATAGGATGCGTCTTGGACAGAAGGCCATCTTCCACATCGAAGGTATTTTGACCTGAATATACTTGGTAGTCGAATTGACCGACTTATCTTATGATTTTAAGTTGCTGACATTTTGTGTGTTTTTTATGTTCGAATTTGCAGCGTTTGTGGCTAAATTCATGAGCATTTATAAAGCCTTCCTCATTGCAACATTTGGCTGAAGCTCAGATGATGGTTTGCCGTTCGAGCAACATGTTTTTTGTACTGGTCCTAAGTTTTGTACTGAGCAGTATCTGTTACTATGTATTTATGTTGCAATGATCGACAGATTTTTTATATTTGATATTTAGAGTTGTTATGCTTTATTGAATATGCAGTCCCTACATTTACCCATTCTCATGATGATTGATACTTCACCCCGTTTGATATAATTTGCAGTATAAAATTTTACAAAACGAAATATTTTGACAAAATTGCTCTCGATTCTTCACATTATTAGTAGCCAATTTCTTATTAGTCGTGTATTGGTTCATTTAGCAGGTAATCATGATTGCATTTTTTCAATCTCCTACGCCCGACATGTTATTTTATCTGCTTTAAGGGATGTGCGCTTAGATATGGCGGAAGAAAACAGTTGTCTAGAGATGTAACGACGTGAACTATATTTATACAATTTAGCTTCTTCCATCTCTTGAGAGAATACTACTTTCGTTGCCCTTAGTCAGACTCGAGAATCTCATCCAAAATAACAAATGCAGTATACTAATGTTGATTATAACTCAAATATATGGTTTTGGAGTAATGAAGTGCTTGGATAGTGTAGGTTGTTTCTAAGCATATCAGCAAGAGTCCAGCAAGAAAGAGAAAAAAGGCGTGGTGCTTTGACAGTTCAGATCTTCCGTAGTTGAGCCAAATGCATCTGTTGCTTGAGTTCAAGACAAGGCTCCGCAATCCCATTACAATTGGCTCTAGATTGATCGTCATTTAATTCATACAAACGTTTCAAACAAGAAAAGCGAGCACCATTTTCCCCAGTTCCATGATAATTAGCTATAATGACTCGATAAACGATATCAGTGTGGGAAGGTTTTCAAGAGCCAAAGAAAAAATTGCACCCAGTACAAAAAGCAAAATAAAAGCCAACACTACTTTAGCAATATACAGAGAACTGATTATTGGTTCGGATCTCCTCCTTTCAGGATGTGCGCCAGCTGAAACCTGGAGAAAGTCAAAATGAAAATATATAAGCTTTGCTCTTGATTAATTTATGCACGATAAGAGAAAGTATTGCAGTACAAAAAGAAATACAACATCCGCAATCAGAAGAACAGGTGCTTCCCCCCATGTAGCAATCATAATTTAATCAATGATACAAAAACACCACAGTATAATCTCATGAAGGGAAAAGAGAAGAGAATCATCTGCTGTATAAAACTAGGATCCTTCTCACTACAGTATCAAACACAGCACTTTTATCCCTAAAACAGAAGAACAAAAATAAATGGAGAATGGCGTTTATACCGAGGAAAACAATTAAAAAGATTTCCTTCTTATTTCCCTAGAGAGAGAGAGAGAGAGAGGGAGAAAAAAAAAACACTTACTGGTATTGGTTTCCGCTGAACATTTCTTCCGTTATTGACACCTTCTGCAAACAACCATAGGGATATATGTGAATTTGAGCCTTATAAGCAGAAACGAAAGCTGTGAACTTACCTAAAATTAGATCTGATTCGGTCACTGTCTGCAACTTCCAGCCATCACCATAATCGGCAAGGACCGCATTGGAACCGAAAGCGATTGGCTCTTCGCCTTCTTTAACAGCTTCTATATGCAAAGCAAGAGGAATTCCTCCCTTCAACGTTCTATTTATCAAAGAAACTGCAAATCCGGAATCGGTGCCAGCCGCAAACCGCCGAGTTTTACCGGAACTTTTGCAATTCACCTCCAAACACTGATCCATGAATGAAAATCGAAATCCACATTCAATAAAGTTGGCATATACAAGTTAGACATACACAAACAGACTCAGATAAGGAAACCACAGGCGGAGTAGTAGGAGGTTGCGGTGCCGCTTCTATTTCTTCAGCCATCAATGGAGTACGCAGCTATCAGTACCAGCACTGAGTCAAAGGTCAAAACTGTAAGCCGCGACATATATGTATGTATGTCAATAATTTTACTGAGAAATGGAATAGAATATTTTAGACATAGGAAAAGCAGTGAAGAATATTTTCAAAATCAGGAAAAATACATAAATTTTAAGTGAATTGAATTTTTTTTCTTAAGTAGAACTTCATGCTTCGTTTCTTTAAACAGTTTATCTTTTTAGTTGCAATAATTTTAAGTTATTTTTTTGAAATATCTATCTTAAAAAAAACAACTTTTTAAAATTGAATTGTTTGGAGACTGTTAGCCTTGAAATCATGATAAACTAAAATGCCAGAACCATCAACCTAAAATCTAAAAGTGCAAGTGCAAATGAACAAATAAAAATGGAGGTAGATGGAACAAAAAACTGTATTAACATGAACACAGCTTGGTGTGGTTGCAAATACCATCTAGTTAAACTACGGAACATGGACGTTATACAGTTTCTCTTACTAGGTTGGTGACGCAACCGGCATGGGGCTTTGTAGTCAAGACCATTCAGAAAATGAATAAAGAAATTTCTAACATGTTCCTCATGTAGAAAAAAAGTGAAAAATCAATTTCAATTTTCATACTATATTTACATTGTTTGAAGTTGATCGAGATTCAAGTCCCAGATCACCCACAATATCATACAGATGGTATGTCAATTCCCCACCCCTTGTCAAATCAAGTGTCCAACAACAAAATAAGGGGAAGAATTGAGGCAATAATTTAAATTATACAACAATGGCATTCTTCTGTAGAATAAGATTAACCTACAATCCTAGCTACCAAGCTTCAGAAGCATTTCCTGTACAGGGATGGCAATATTTCTTCAGCCTGAGCTGCCACATATTGGGGTTTGGCCTAACAATTCTCTCGTGCAGAGATTAAGCTAGACAGCTTTTGGAGGTATGATGGATTTCATTCACATGTGTTGCCCGCACATAAATTGCATCTTTTAGAGAGCTGTGGGTTCGGCCATAAAATACATAAACAACTACTCCTATTGCCAGCCATACAGAAACACGAGCCCACGTATCCGCTCTGCAATAAGGACACACAAAAGTTAGCCAAATCATGCAATGTCCACTTCAAGAAACAGTCCTCAACAAAATACAGCAGAGCTAACTCATACTTTGTCCACCTTTCCCTTCTCTTTTTCAACAAAAGTTCGTCATTTTGGTTCCGCCAAGTAATTACTTTAACAGAAAATGTAGCTGTAATAAGTTTTGATTATTCTATTATGAAAATGGGTTATGAACAAAGGGGAATTTTTTCTTTTTTCTTTTTTGAGGAATCAAACAGGAGTTTTTCCGAACTAGAACCACATAATAGGTTCAAACTAGGTGTTATTACGCAATGTGGCTCTTGCGCTTCTTTCCCATATATTCAACTGATCATCATGAAGGCTAACTAACATCTTGCAGGAAGAGAATATCGTCCATATTCTGATATTACTTCTTTAGAGAATAAAGGTGGGTAAAGCAAAATATTTCATCTGAATTAATTACGTTCAGATCTTGAAATAAAATCTGCTTACCATATGGATACCTCTCATTCCATCCAACAGAACAAATATTAAAAAAGAGCGCTTGATTATCTATCAACTATTAACTTGGAAATTTGAGTATTATATTACTTACCCAAGGTTTATAAGTAAGTAGCAATTGATGAGAATGCAAGCAATAGGCAGCAGCGGCACTAACGGGCAAATGAAACCTGAAGAGATCAATGATAAAGTTATTTCACATTAGAGTAGTTGCACAGCAATGAGACACCAACTCACACTACCCTCAAAAATTTATCAACCATAAAGATGTAATTTAAGCCAGACCTCCAGAATGCCCAAAGTTGTGTCTTGCATCATCTTGGTCTATACAGGTTAGGAAGACCAGACCCGACAGAAGAAGAGTACCACCAACTCCACACATTGTGTAACGAACAGAACTGGAAATAGCAAATAAACAACGCTGTAAACAACTAAGAACATCAAAGAATACCTAATTGACATGACAAACATTTTGATAAAGTGGATGCGTCATGGTTCTGGACAAAACCCTCGTTAGGTCTGATGTATCCATTATCATATAATATCAAATAAACACTCCCCTCCCGGAGGATAAGGCCAAGTCCCTAAATGTTCCACTTCCTTTGCATTGCAAATCAGCAGCTAAACTATCTAGGGACTTGATAGTGTATAAACAAATTCTCATTGTCCTTGAATCTTGAAAAATGCAACAAAAATCTGTAACTAAACCTACCTGAGAAGACTTAAATCTGAGGCTGCATATGTGAGGACAAACACCCCTAAGCATGTCAATGCTATGATCCACCCAACAACTTTTCGCCTATTACTTTCATTTACATCTGCACGCATCAAAAAATGAGTAAGGAGAATAACAACAGATGCCAAATGACTGAAAGAAGGGCGAGACCGGAAATCAAACTAACTAGTGACAGACTGCACAGAGTATTTTGGTGTTATTTACTCAAGAAACATAGATTATATATCTTGAAAAATGATTTTACAATTTACTCTCGATAGATAAATTTACATTTTTACCGATTTCTTTAGGCCAAATAAAAATTTTGATTCTTTTTTTTTTTTTTTTGCACAAGCATAACCAAGATTTATGTAGTACATCATCATAGAGAGATTGGTAATTGAGAAGGAAAGGCATACTCACAGTTGCCTAAGGCAAAATATTTAGGAATTAGAGGATAATCAATTGTTACATCCTCTTTGATAATTAAAGGTTCAGTGTTCCCCGAAGTGCTAACATTTGCTTCTGAATCTTTTTCATTTGTCTTATCACTGCTCCAACTGTACCTCAATGACACATAATCAATTGAATCCTGGAGAGAGGGTGGCAATGGGACCTCATCTGGAGGGATATATCTTAGAATTAATATAGATATTGCTACCATGGTGAATGCAAGAAGAGTACCCACACTAACCTGCAGGAGACAAGCTAAATACATGTTACTATACATTCAAGACAGTAACTATGTCATAATTATGATGTTCAAAGAACCTACCAAGGAACACCATACATTCAGTCAGAACTACCTAAGACACAAGTGCACGTGTTATATCCTAATCTGCATCCCATCACTTCTAAATGTTTTAACAATTTTTAGAAAAAAGGGGAAAACAGAAAGAAAAGAAAATAGTTGCTTCGATATCCATTGGAATAGTCAATGGCTTCCCCAAATGGGTTTCCATAAGTCTAGCCAAATCGTATTTGACATCAACTATGATTATAGCTATGTTGACAAACACTGGGTTCGGCGTCGTTTCATTAGTCTCGGATTTTGAGACATATTCACTATGTACTTGTAATTGAAGAATATACGTCTTCCTCATCTTGACATGTCCATATAGTGCCTCACCCTACTATTACTGGTATGCAGAACATGTCAAAAGTACTGAAACTTCAACAAATACATTCAAGCTCAAGACCAGTGAATGGCTGTCGCAGAAGTAGACTTACCATCCCTGCCAGTTGAGAGACATCCATAAAAAATGCCAAGGCTGCAGCAACAAGGCCAGTAACTATTGTGCTCTTAACAGGAACCTGGCTGTGCTTATTTATGTCAGAAAAAAATGGTGGCAGCAGCCCATCCCTTGCCATAGCCATCAAAATTCGTGGCTGAGAAACATAAAACAATTAGCATTCATAATTTTACAAGGAAAATAGAATACTTCAAAGGAAAGGGGGAAAATAAAATTGTGATAACTTTACTTGAAATCAGTAACAGAAAACAGCAAGAAGCAATGCAACTTATACTTGGAACATGATGATCTCAATAGTTAACAGAATAACAGGACACTGCACCTAATTCTTCTAGTCCATTAAATTTTAATCATAGGAAAATGTTTAAGCATCCTTTCGTTAATCCCAACACCAACTGTAGTGCATTCATGTCAAGTTTCATTTCGTATCTTCATCTAAAATCCATTCTAATTCAACCAATACAGAGCTCATGAAACAAATAAACATATATGTAAGTCATACTTATTAGGCATCAGAAATGTGATACTTTAGCGCTTGGCATATGTCCAACATAAATGCTACACTCCAACCCACCACAAAGGTTTATATATCTCATCACTTATTTAATTAGTGCTTCATCGATATGTAATTTTATTGTTCAACTGGTAATATTTGTGACAGATCCTTACATATGTACATGATATTGCAAGTTGACGTCAACTATAACATATAAAGATAAGTACTTGTAATAGCAGGATTGAGCATAGCCATACATATCGTATTCAGCACAAATTTAAGCATGTTGTAGTATATGTTTCCACAATATGATCACCCGTAATCAAAAAAGTTATTATTAATTTGAAATTCTTTTACTTAATTAACAGTAGAAAAGACACAAGCATTGCGTTTTGAATGCGTGGTGACTGGTGGTCGCACAGTAATTCCAAAAGGCCGATATGGTGCCAATGCAAGCACTATAAGGCGTCTAGGACTGCATATATAAAGCACGGCATAATAAGCATTCAATTTGAGCACTTGATATGCAGCTATTGGCCTTGGGTGGTGACAAACTTTAGCCATAATTAATTCACAATTTAAAGTCAAACTATATCTAACTTATTTACTAGAGTAAGCAAAATTGTATAACAAATAAATCTCATTGATATTGAGGGAAGAATAAACTAAAACAATTTTAGAATTCAATGCACACAAAAAAGCATATAAAGGTTCTCATGAACTTACCTGCGGAAGTATACCACCCATCAACGCTGCGCAGAGAGCCGTAAAAGCTCCAGCATTTATTAGGTAACTGTAATCACAATCAGAAGTGACTTCAGCAATTATAACATCTATTCTTTTGTCTAAACTTTATGCAGAATCAGATAGCCGAGAGTTGCAAAATAGTACACTTACGCAGCCCATTGCATCCCGTGGCTAGCAAATGCAGAAGATATGGGGGTGTCAGGATTGATCGCATAATAAGGTACCAATCCAACGACAACAATGGAGACCATCATATACAATGCACAACAGAGAAACAGTGAAGCACCAATACCCAGTGGCAAATCTCGTTGAGGATTTTTTACCTGTTAATCAAATATGTTATTATGAGGAAGTTTAAACATCACAGAAGAAATCCAGAATGAACAAATTACGTGACATCATCATTTATACCTCTTCAGCAGTGCTGGCAACTGCATCAAAACCTATATATGCAAAGAAGACTGTTGCAGAACCAGCAAGCATTCCATCTACCCCAAAGGGAAAATACCTATCAAAGCAAAAGAGACAAGTCATTAATGGACACCAAACATACATGGGAAAGTGCATAACAAATATGGGAAGTACCCTGTAGGAAGTTCATAGCCAACCCATCCAGACTTGAATCCAAGGTAACCACCAGCAACTATGACGAACACCAAAGCGCATGCGTTCACTGATGTTACTATGCCTTGTACCATCGTACTCTGCAAATTTTAAGCATTCAAAAATTGGCAAAATGGAGTGACTAGTGATAAGCGGTTCGCATAATTTGCAAAAAATCTAAGGCTAAATCTCTATGCCCTCATTAACAAAAAAGTAGGACACTTAAAAAGGAGAATGTTTTGGATACCTTATTGGAAGACAGAACTAAGAACAGCATAATGATATGCAATATTTCATTAGAAAAAAATTAATTACATCATTCATTACTTTTATTAAATTAACAATTAGAACACCATTTGTCTGCACTACACACTACCTCATACAACTTTCTTAAACTACGAAGAATATTTAATTTAAAACAGATTCTTATTTTTTTTTGTAATGAAATGAAAAACAGATTAGAAGAAAGATTATAATAGAAATATACCTCCTTGATGCCAACGCACAGGAGCCCAGTAATTATAAATACTAGAACCGCTGCGCATGGGTCCACAACAATATCAATCCCAGGAATACGCTGACGGGCTAAAAAGATGGGCAAACTGTCCGGACCTCCAAAAAGTGCAGCCTAAGAAAAAAAAAATTATGTCCACGTTAATAACTAGATCTAACAAATCTTGCTATTCAACAAATAAATCTGCTAGTAACATCCAATAGATGTTCAACTTCAAAGAGACTAACAAGCATTTTACTGACTCTAATACAGACAATACATAATCCCACGAGTTAAAAAGCAATTAAGTGAGATATGAATGCTTTCTTGGCTTACTTTTAATTTAAAGGATTCACTAACCAGGACATCTGACTCGTCATTTAAGATAAATTTTTAATGATGCGATTAGTATACTAATGACTCGAGAACCTCGAACAGAGAACTTCAAAGAAAGATAACCATAGAGGATATAATTAATCATGGACAAACAAATAACTCGTTAGAAGAGCTAAGAGAGCAGCGAACCATATTGGGGGATATGCCACGAGCAACAGCAGCTCCACCAATTGTATATTCCAGTATCAAGGCCCAGCCAATTAACCAAGCGACCCTGCAAATAAAGCAACCATTTTATATTGTTCCACATATCAACTCCCAATTGATGATGATGGAGAATTAGACACATTCGAAAACAACAAAGACCTCAAGTTGCCAGATACACTCAACCAGAACATGTCAAGTGTCAACTACATATTCACATAGGGTCATAAGTTTGTCCAAAACGATATACTATCCCAGTTCCCCAGTATCTATAGCACCATACTTTGGGGAACCAAATCGTTAGCTATGCACTAGTACTTCAATTTCGATAAGCAAAGTCAGCATGAATATTTAGAAGGGTAAAAACAAGCGAAAGGATAAAAATCTTCAATCAAATAGCAAAAGAAACCTCTATGTAAGGATCTCGAGAAAGTACCCTTCCCCAACACATATGTACGAATAATGATATGCACTCCCAGCAGAAGGGCAACGACTAGCCAGCTCTGCATAGCAAAAAGCTGAAAGACCAGCTGCTATTCCAGCTATTAGAAAAGAAAACGCCAAGGCTGGTCCAGAATGCTCTCGAGCAACTGTTCCAACAAGCACATAGACTCCAGCACCGATTGTAGCACCAACACCTAATCAAAACAACAAGAAGTCAATTTGCAAAACAAATATAATTAAATATGAAGTTTTAAGTTTGATTTGAGAGAGGAAGGGAGGGATCAAAACCCAACGTACAACCATAAAACAACAGAAAGCACCAAACTCAGTTCAATAGCTTACTGTTTTATCCCAAATGGAGCTACTATCAGTCCTACAGAAAGGAAGAAAATAGATAGAGGTAGAAACAGACGATCAAACAAGAGAGGAACCATGAGCAGATTACTAGATCAAATGAAAAAGGGTACATCTCCGGGTGAAAGACTGCTATACTGTCCGCCACGGCAGTAGAGGGGGAACAAGGCTCATAAGATAGGAATTAAAATATGAAACCGATGACTGAGGAATAGAGGTGAGAAGACGGAAGTCCGACAATTAAACACAGAAACCACAATTCACATATTAAATTGATTGGTTAGCAATGAACAGATCCAAGCGTATTCATAGGACACCAAAATTCCTAGAAAATTAACAATAATACCCTACCTAGAGAAAAAACCTGATTAAAAATGAAACCCTTTTAGAGAGAATTACCAATTGCAATCAGATGGGGAACAGATAACTCCTTGGCAAGCTGACCGTCAGACTTCTTATGGGCAGAATCGACCCTTTTCCTCCTAGTCAAAAAATTCAATGAACTCCATGAACCCTGTCTTCCATTTTTACCACTCTCTTGTGAAACACCCATCAAAGACCCCGCGAACTTTACCCAACTACCAATACAATATCTGGGAATCACAGTTATAATTGTTCCGAGAAAGAGGACACAAAACTAAAGTTGTTTTCGTAAAACGATTATCAGACAACCTGCCCGCGCTCCCAGCTCAATCTACTTCAGTCTTGGACAGTATTGTTATCAAAGGGGAAACGGGCAGATTCAGAGAGAACAAGCAGTTCTCCCCGGTCCTTGAGGAAAAAGGAACGATGGTTCCTCCTGATGGCTTGTTATTTAGAAGTCGTTATCTTTCTATTGCGGTCACCAGGTATGGAACTTATAATAGCAAAACAAGGAGGGTGAGAGGAGGAAGGGCCCGCGTAAAATGTAGCACGATGGTACGGTGCGCTGCCCGGGGCCCGTGGGCAGACATGCCACGCTTCACGGTATGGTTTGATTCTTGGCTTGGCTAGGTTTGTGCAGTCAGAAAGTGCAAGTGACGCATGGCGACGGCACCAGAATTTAGAATCTTTGAAAAAGGGTGCAAGTGGGGGAGAATTGTCATTCTCCAATCACGAGTTTGCTAAAAGAGCGAGGCAGGATTCTGATGGGGTCCACTCGAAAATAATTGACCCTGCTTTTTATTATTTTCCCGAGAAAGAAAATGAAATAGCTGTTGATGGTGGGAAGCCAAAACCCAAAAAAGAGGGTAATTGGGGAGATAAGGTCGGATATGGCAAGAAAGGCCACGTGACGTTGATTTTTTTTTTGTATATCAATGTGGATGAAGTTGGTTGGTTGGCTGGCCAATGGATGCGCGGCCAGTCACCAGAATATTATATCAAAGGCATGGCGTGGGCGGTGGTAATTGGATCTTTGTTGAACATAGTCTGTTTTCAAATCTTCAAACTCGGTAAATTTTTTTTTTTTTGGGTCAAACATTTTCTTAGTATTTTCATACATATGGTGTTTTAAAAAACGATATCTTATAAATTTTTTCCTTTTTTATTTTTAATTAAGATACTGTTAGAAATTATATGAACCCTAAGAAACTTCTTGGTTGAATAATTTATTAAATTTAAGATCTATTATTTAATGAATGGATGCACGTGATTTATCACACCGAACTTCTGCTATCTCCATGATTGAGTCTCGTATACGGTCATGATAGTTCACTGTTCATAGAATGACACCCGAGAGTTTAAAATCAGCGATTAATAAGTTTTACGAATTTGTGAAAAATGGTCGTGTCATAAACTAGAAACGCACATGGGCTGTATTTTGCATAAATAATTTTATGGAATCTTATCTTTGCCCATTGGTTGTGCGGTCCAACGAACACGGAAAGAAAAAGATGCGCTGGGAATCAGTGAGTGCGTATATATAGATGGATGCAGCTAATAGGATGGAAAAAAATCTTGAAAGTTATATATACACAGAATATTCTTATTACTTTTCTAGGGGTTTGAAAATGAGGCCGCCCACACTTTCCTTTACAAGAACCACAATAATTTCCATCCCTCTTTTCATTGCTTAACGGAACAAAAGACGTCCTTTTATTATTATTATTATTATTATTATTAGAATTGTCGTCCCTCTAAGAAATTAATAAAAATAAATAAACAGAAACATTGACTCTCAATTTTAAGTAATAAAGCTCATCAATTTTGGAATTAGAAATAAATATTTGAATTTTTTTTAGTTGTTAATAAGATGTTTTGTTTTTACAAGTATTATTTGGGATGGTTTTAGTTCGAGTTTACTCATAATTTTTTTATATGATGATCAATATTATTCGAGTTATTGATCATTGGGAATAATGAAATTTATCACAAAAAAAGTTTAATTATTAAAAAATGACATAATTTGACTTTGAATTTGTAAGCAAGTCTAATCACAGGTTACATTTTTATCTCTATCCTTTCCAGGTTCTCAATTGTAATATTAAGTAATACAAAACTTGCAAAAAAACAATTGTTATGAAAAAAAATAACGACTAATTAATAAGAAACATGGTGTGACTATGAATGAATCAAAATTTATTAGTTGACTAATTTGACATTTCTTCAAGTAATATAAATAGTCAAACATTAATACATATCTATAATTTACGTGTATCCACTTTCAGTTGTTTAATTAGGGCGATATTTCTATACCCTAACGATGACTTCCCCGTAGGCAAAAGGTGTCATCATGTATCTCTCTTTTGTCAAAAAACAATTATTTGACCACTTCCGAGAGATATTCCAATCACATTGTGAAGAATAAAAAAAACATTGCCGGAAAATTCTTCACATTTTGTTTACGATAGCCGTTGACTTGTAGGTTTCTTTATTATCTTTTTTGCTTTTTATCCTAATTAATTTGCAAAAAGCACAATGTAATTATTCATTTATAATTCATTTTCAGGTTGAGCATTTGAGTGGTAAAATTTTAATACCAAGTCACAAAGAATTGCATGATACCAAGTCGCCAATCTAACTATTATTTCATAGAAGGAAAAACATTTCGGGAGTAATACAATTCTACGATTTTTGGGTAATTTTTTAAAACTTTTTAAACATCTGCCCGCTCCAGTACGCAACCCGTCTCACATTCCTTCCTCTTCTTTTGGGTGCAATGATTCCTTTTGTTGTGAGATTTAAAGAAACCATTAATTATGTTTCCCTACCTCAATAACAAAACCATCTTTGTTTCTTTTTTTTAAAGCTTGTCCCCACTTAATACCTAGTCAACCTCAAACTCAGTTTCATGGAGACTCAACAAGTAATGATGGGATTTTGATTATGGAAGCAATTGCATTTCCTTTCTCTTGTCCAAAACGAAACCAATAATTTGAGGTAACAATGGGTTGACTCCAGTTCGTTTGACAACACTGTTCATTATGGACAAATTCCACGTAACAATACAGGTTTTTTCTTATTACAGGCAAACCCAAACCAATACAGAAACTTGTGATCGTGTGATGCATCAGGACCCACGTCAATATAATAAACCTAGATTGTGAAGCAGTAATAAAGTCATAATGAAGGTTGATCTCCATCTCGTAACCCATCCACACTTGCCAACCACCCCCCAACCCCGTCCCCATAAAAGAAAAAACTACAAAAATAAAAGGAAAAAGCGAAAGAGAGACCTGATAAATTTTCCTCTCTTCTGTCTGGTCTTACACATGTCCCAATATAAAAGCTTGGCATATAGTAAGTAGTTCTCAGTTTCTCATCACATCTGAACCGAACTGGGAGTTTATTAAAACCAAAAAAAAAAAAAGGACAAGCATTAAAAAACACTGCTCATTGACAACATAAGTGAAGTTCTAGCTTGAACATAGTTGTTTTCCCTAAACTACAACTCTATCAAGCAAAGCAATATCAGTACCAGAAGTTCCCCGTACATTATATACCAATTGTCAATGCTGCTACTTCGTCCTCGTCCAGTCATATTAATTCAGGAGCTAAACAAGCATCTATGAGGCCTGTTACATGGCGGCAGTTTTTCAGATTTCTTTTCCATTGGCTTGCATTCCTCCCACCTTCCCCCAACCCCACCCCGGGTTTTTTGTTGGCCTTTCTGTAGTGTTTAATTATCAATTATACCTGTCACATCAACAAATAATGTAACTTACCTCATCAAGCTTCTTGCCCAGGACTACCGTCATTGTTAACACCATCAGAATGAACCCATATGCTTTGACTTCTTTCAACCCCATTTTCCCAGGTTTGTTGTCTTACACTCCTATCATTTGTATCACCGCCATCTGAAAACTGGGCCCACACACTTCGACATTTACCCTCGCTAAATTCTTCCCCACACCCTGCCACCGTCTTTAGTAGTTCTGATTGTAGCAGTGGGCAATTTTCCTTAAGATACTCGAAACCATCGGACTGCATCACAGCTGCATCAAACAAAACAAAGAAATGATATGAAAATCAACTACTTATAGATCTGAGAGACACAGCTGGGCATTTTCTTGATTTGCTGTTTACTAATGAAAATGCAAGAAGTCTGGAAGACAAACAGATCTGTGGACAGGATGAGACCATGCAACTGTTCAGAAGCAGATATGGGCAGCAAAAATTGATGTGTATGCAAAATCTAGTAATATTAACAGCAGTGCAAGAGCAACATGAAATTTTGCCAGGTTTTATAAACATCATATTGAAGCACATGCAGTGGCACCAGGTAATATGGAGTACATAACATGCTTGAGCAAAGGAAAGAAAAAAGAATAAGAAGTCAATAGCTACACATTGCTCCTAATTTTCTATCCTACTCAATAAATAAATAAATTGAATTCTTAAAGAGTAACATAAATTCCATCCATGGATAAAACAAGGCTCCATAACAACGCAAAAAGTGGATTTAAGTTGAACTCTCTAAGAAGCCTTTTTACCCCCAAGTTATTGCTTCAGACATTGCAATACATGTACATCACCCACAGGAGATAACAAAAGAATAACAAGAATCAGTTTCTGTTTCCCTGAGTGGCAGAGTTAACATGAAGACACATTTTCTTAGAAGCCTGCTGAGACGTTAAACTTAAGTTCAAAAATATATACCATTAGGATCCCTCTTGCATAATCCTCAATAAAATTGCAAGAATGCAAAGCAGGAGGTGAAGTAAAAAGAAGAAAGATACCAGGTAGCTTTTTCAACATAAACCTCCAAGGATAGCCATACTGAAACATATTGTGAACTATAAAGGGAGAAAATATTAAGGTAAGCATCTTAAAAAAATTAGGAAATGATGGAAGTAGAAAGTAGAAACTGGATACTAATGCCTCTGCAATATTTTTTTATCAGAAATGAGTCCTAATATATATCAGCATTTAGCAGTTAGAACTGAAAGAGATTAATTATGTACAATCACTCAAAATGTACAGAACTTATTCTTCCAGA
Source organism: Gleditsia sinensis (assembly GCA_037074535.1). Classification (NCBI taxonomy): domain Eukaryota; kingdom Viridiplantae; phylum Streptophyta; class Magnoliopsida; order Fabales; family Fabaceae; genus Gleditsia; species Gleditsia sinensis. The sequence continues at coordinate 9,739,261 of CM073473.1, forward strand.
AAAGGATATTTTCTTCTTCGATTATTAAAAAAAAAATGCTTGTTTTACAATAAACACTTGCAATTTGAAAGATAGGAAGTTTTAATTTTCTTGTAGACCAATGGATATGAAGATAGCATGCAAAAGTGATTTAATCAAGTTTATGCTCCCTAAATGCTGTTGCTTCACACACACCTAATATTGAGAATTAGCTTCCATATAACAATGTCTGCCAGTGATTATAAACATATTACTCGACATTTTTCTTCAACACTAGAATTCAAAGATTGACAAGTATGCCAATGTATAGCATGCGAAATATAGTACATCCTCAGAAGTTTCTATCATACCCTGTTGATATCCACATTCTGAAACACTAAAGGAGATATGTAAGAAAGTTAAGTCATTATACATACCACCTGTCTTATTAGAAGTGAATTCCTCATAACAAGCTACTGTTAGAACCAGTCAACTAACAGTACTTGATCCTGAAGGTTTGGTAATAGAGCAACTAGTACCTTCTTAAATACTATTACAATGTCAAATGGAGGCATGGTTTACTGTTTTTTGTTTTTTTTGCCAAAGGCATGGTCTACTGGTCTCTCAGCTAGAAATATATCATATGCTGACTATAGATATAACATCTTACACCATTGAAGGACATAGAAAACTACCAAAGGATGCCAAAATATTACACGCTAAAAAATAGTTGAACTTGAAATCTAGATCTAGACTTGGTTTGGATAATTAAGCAGGAAAACTTACCAACAAGGTTCTCAGTGGAAAATTTTAGACAAATGGACTTGAGTTCTGTAGCGTGATAACGATCAGCAAGGGCCAGAATATAAGAAACAGAATCTATAGATATATCTTTGCAAAGTACAGACTCGCACATCACTTTAAGTCTTGGCAAATCATACTTTTCTGCAGCAGCTAACAATTTTGCAGCAAATGTGTCAGATACTGATGGCAAGAATGATGAATGTGACATGAAGAGTTCTTCGTCTTCTATAAGAGTGTCTTTATAAATAAAGTGAAGCAAAGCCTGCTCAATAATAGGGCTCAAGAAGCTTTAGATAACTAGACAAATGATATGTTTAACTAGATGGATTAGCATGAAAGCTGCATAACATCTAAAGAAACGGGAAAGGAAAGAGAAAAATGAAAAATTTTCAGGGAAGTGCTACCTTGAAAACCTTAGGTTCCATGTCTGTAACAACAATCTCATGATTATCTTCCTCCATCCCACTGAAAAATTCACTCTCAAATACAGTAGACCGTGCAGCCAAAACAAGCTTATGTGCATAAAACTTTTCCCCAGAGACAGAGAAAGTAACATCTGATTCTTCCTCGTTCTCTAATAGCATGCCAAAATGTGCTCCAATATCAGATTCAGGAACCTGTATCGTGTTTAATTTTGAACAATCTATGGATGAAACCACAACACCAACAGTACAATTTATCTTCAAGCAGTCATCCTTAAGGAAGTTTGATACCTCCAGCTGAGCTCGTTTGAAAAATCGTTTGTAGCCCCTAACAGAAAAGTGCAATATATCAGTTGGTGGAAATTTTTTTTTATAGAAAAAGAAATATTATTAGAAAGAAGAGAAGGTTACAACTAGGAGGAGGATAAGATATCCTCAAAAACAAAAGAACATAAACTCAAAATAGAAACATTGTAACTGAGACCCTCTAAAACTTGTCAGTGCAATAATGTTGTCCAATCTCTTTGCATATAAGTTAAAGCAATTCCTTTAAAGAAACATGAGCTGAAAACCAAAGGAAAGTCATATAAATAATTTTATTCCATAACACATCCAAAGGAGAAGATAAGCCTTTAAAAATGCGAGTACTCCTCTCTAGATAAACAAACCAAAGAATCCCATAATCAGCACATTGTCACAAAGCTTTGTTTTCCTTCTTACAACCAAAACCTTTAAACCAAGTTAGAAAGTGGATGAAATAATTAGTGAATGTGGAAGGTACAAAATGGACTTTGCCACTCTAACAAACTCAGTTTTTTTATCCAAGAGACTGGAAAGAAACGTTCTAAAAAGATAAAAAGTAAAAACACATCACTACTAGCTGCATAATATACATATTCAGAAAGGAATACAAGAATACTACACATTGCCGTACAGAAGCACATGTCTTTCCAAAATAATTATTAAGAAATACTAAAGCCCTTGTCAAGATAGAGACCAATCACTTTGAGCACCATAACAGACACATGTATGCACACCCAACACATACAATTCCAAATCATAAATGGCAAGCTATGAAGTACACAAACATGGACATAGGACACAAGAAGGAAACATTAACACGTCAAACTTTCAAACTTTAGAAGACATAGAAGATGTTATGGTGTGTGTACCAATTTAAAAATGAATGATAAGGTTAATTATTGAAGATAAATAATCAAAATCCAACACTACACTCATATAATTGAAAATTACTAAAGAAGGAGATTCATAGTATTATATATGGCATGTGTCAAACCGAAATCTTAATTTTTAAACTTCCGATTCAATGAAACCCTGCCCAAAAAATAAAATAAAATACAAAATACAAGAGTTATCATTCTCTATTATAAGCACCTTATACAGTCACTTCTTTATATTCTTTTTCGGCTTTCCTTTCCCCGTTTTTTATCTGCTGTTTCTGAGCCATGTTCAGGGCATGTCCAAGCCAACAAACTAAAACTAGAAGTCTAGAACAGATATGTGTTCTTAGTGTAGAGCTGCAGCATCCATCTGTCACACTGACACACCTAAAAACAGGGTGTCCATGCTTCATCGATGGCAAATCTTCATTCTATAACCAATATCACCCTCATGTTTTGGTCTCTTGTTGAAGGATTAAAAAATTGAAATTACACATCCCTCACAGCTTAACAACCACATACCTGTGTTGATATGGGCACTAAATATGCATAATGGATTTATAAGAGACTAAGAGGAAGATAAGATGTACCTCATTCAAAAACTTGGAAAAATGAGAAGGTTCTTGTTGGAGAGTCGGCAAAAGTAAAACACCAATGGATCGAAGTTTTCTTGGTTCTTTTGAGAAAAAGAAAAAGAGAAGACATCAACAAATAGCGTAGTCTAGCTTTATTTACAGAGATATGAGACAGAAATATCATCCTCAACATGTGGACAACCCAGAAACTAAACGAAAAGGTGGCTCGTAAAAATGTTGCCTTTATTAAGACATTATGCCAACCAATATATATTTGACATGAATTAGTAAAATCTTTAAGAAACTCCAATAATAATCTCCAGTGAATTGAAAGAAATGGTATCATGACCCAGATACGATCTTTTGAATGAACACGAACATCCGCAAGGGGAAAGCAATGAATGAACCGATGCTCAAAAGGAGAAGGCTCAAACTAGAAAAGAAAAACAAAAAAGGAAACTCACCACATGCTGCCTCTGTACTTGAGCGTATAAGGCCCGCTTTCAAGCGAGCGATCGAAGTGGCTATGAACTTTATGCTTACCATTTCCGCTTTGGTCGACCAAAGTCAGCTCGAACAGTGCTCGCACATCAGTACCCTCGCTAGCAAGCGCAATGAAGACTGATACATACGCGGAATTGTCCTCGGGATTCTTGCCATCAGGATAGAAATATATAGCCCACTGGTACCCTCCGACCGTGAAATTATCGCTGGCTATATGCTTGCCGATGCCGATCCCTTTTGCAAGAGAGAAGCCTTGGATTACGAAGTTGTGCGAACCATTCACGGTCTCGGTCACAGAGCGGGAGCTAGTGGGGGAAACCAAACGGCTGCTGTTGGGCGAGTACATCATCTTCTTCTTCAATCTGAAACGAAGATTATCATGGAAATGTAAAGCGAGAACGAGGTAAGCGGATGGATCCCTAAAGGGAAACGCAAGTCATTGGAAAGCTCATTCTCGTAAGTTATCTTTCGTGAGATATTCCGGCAAAGTGAAAGAGAAAATCAGCTACAAGCCTCTCTAATCCTCTTTTTGTCTTTTTATTTTTGTTTTTAACGGTGGTAAATAGTAAAATACTGTAATAAATGCCGAGAACAAAGGTTTCACTAAAATGTGAAATAGGAAAGGAAATAGTGAAGTTACCGGTTTACGTGTCGTCAATCCTTATCGTCAAAAGTCAGAACTTGACGATAGTTTCTTGAATTGTACCATTGAAATGCTGACATTAACTAAGATTGTTCAGGCTGAATTTTATATATATTCCTTTTAAGTTAAGCTAAGTTAAATAAGTATAACTTACCGAATAAAAGATTATTCTAAGTTAAGATGCGTAAATACGCCTCTTATTTATTTAAAAAGGTCAACTACTTGAGGTAGATACTTTTTGGAACAAAATTTCTATTTATAAAAACAAATCAGTTTTTAAATAATTTAATCACAAACTTTAAGAATATTGTATACTTTTGAGCCTGTTGTTTTCGACCATTTTGTTGTGAGTCGATATTGCATATGAATAAAATCAATGATATCTTACTTCAACCAAAACAAAAAAACAAAAGCAACAAAACTAATACCCTACCGGAGTAAATCCAAATGAATGTAATTCTTTAATTTAAAACAACCTCTCTACCCAAAATAATAATAATAATAATAATAATAAGCTTTGATATTGTAGACAATAATTGAATTTTGCATCAATATCTGCAAAATTGATATATCTATGAACCACCTCTCTGAGATATCAAGTCCAAACTCGAGTGTCAGAGAGGCCTCAAATATGTTATTTAATGGCGTCAATTGCAGTCTTCTGCTTGTAGCCTTATAACCCAAAATTGATACATCTAACATCGATGTTTGATACAAAAAGCCAACATCTCAATTTCCTATTCAAATGGCAAGGAGAAAGCAAGCAACCGAGAAGGCACCAAGAGGTGGAAAATTGACATTGGCCCATTGGCGTCGAAATACAGTAATGGCAAGGAGGCCAACAACACGAACTCACAAATTACGCTTGCCAAAAATTAATCGATTACTCAATTATTGGGAGACTAATATAAATAAACTCAGCCAATTTCATTTGATATAAAGTTAAATCATCTGTTGATCCAATGGTATTCATAATATTACAAAAAGTAAATACAATTTTCCAAGATTTCCTAGGCAGGCTTACAGTCTGAGTAATTCAGGGAAACTGCTATGAAAAAACAAAACTACATGTCAGTTGTAAAAAGCAATTCTGAGCTCCTGACTAATTTACACTCGCTCAATCTTGTCACTGCATCTAACGAAATCTGAAAAACAAAAATGAGTGCCAGTCGGTACAATCTAATCACTGCCAATTCAAAAGTCGAAATCCATTTCCACTTCCTACATCTGTGGACTCCGATTCACCTCCCTCTGTCTCATCGGAACTTTCACTCGGAAGGAGTTGTATCCGGTCTGCGTGGTCCATGATCCATTCGGTGAATTCTGGAGATGCTGCCCATTCTGCTAGCGCTTGCCTAGTAGAATCTCGTGTAAACTCATCCCACTCTTTCTTTGTGAACTTCTTTCTGTTGCGTGTCTTGTGAAAGGTTGAATAATAATCCCGTCCTGTTTGTGCTCTAGAAGGTGGTGGTGAGATCCCAGTAGAAGGTGATACGATTCCTGAAACAAACAAGAGGATTATACAACATATCACAGCAGAGTTATTGAAATTCTGAACACAACAAAAATGCTATAGAATAATCAAAAAAGAATTTGCATCGTTTGGACTAAATTTGAGGAATTAAAGACAATCTCAGAAGCAGAAAAAAAAAATCCCAAAAGATTGGAGAAGTAAAGCATTGCCCCATCACAATAAACTAAATAAATTGGAAAGTTAAGAAATTTAATCTCCTTCCTTCCCTTAACCTGCAGCATTAATTATATTCATACATCAGAATGAAATGAAATATTTGCAATCAAATGCAAACCCAGGGGTATAAAAATGCTTTACTCAGAATGGACCAGAAATGCATACATATAATTATAAACTAAAAGATTAAGTAAAAGACGTGATCTCGAGGAACAATCCTGGATGATAGTCAAAATATGGTGCATTATTGCTTGAGTTGCCCTTAAAATTGTAGGCAATAATCTTCAGGAAGCAAGACACTGCCTTTATTATTGTAGTCTGAATTCATATTGAAAATCAGAATTAAAAAAAAAAAGGACCAATAAGGTGTTCAGAGTGCAGCTTCTAGAACCAGCAATTTGGCTGTATCTCAACGGGAGGAATTTATCTAGCTTGGTAAAGCTTAGAAAGTTAGAATCCCTTTCATGCTTCTGAACTTATGGCAGACTTAGTATGGATAAGTTAACTCTGATATGGAACAACAGCCCTGTTAAGAAGTATTTCTACATTTGGCCAGTATACCACAGTTCCACAGGATTGAGATACCATTAAACCTGCATAAAATCCTGCCTATCTCAGCTGAAACATTTAATTGCTTTTATCTAGAGTTTTAGACTATTAAAAAGGTAGAAACATTAGAACAATACCTTTTACAGGAGAATTGGACCATGCAGACCGACTTTTAGGGCTATTCCACAAATTTCCTTTAGGGCTTGATTTGCTCAGAAATTCAGCATGACCATGCCTTCCTCTTGCCCGGCCAGCCCGCCACAATGTATAATTCTCATTCCCTGAAGTTTCATACCTAGACATGGAAAACATAGAAGGATTTAAAATTAACAGTCAATGAAAGAAATAAAAACCCATGAACTTGTCCAGCAAGCCATACAGACACCAAAATAGAAAAAAACCCGCATATATTAGTGAATCCCACTATCTTAGTCCCCATATGATCTATACAGACAACCCATTCCCATTCCCTACAATGGGATTTTGTCCTTTAATATCTACAAAAGCAGACTCACAATTCATGGAAACATCCAAAAAAATTTCCTAACAACTTGTTGGGAGTCATGACAACCATCTTATACAATGTTTCTAGATGAACCCAAAAGCAGAGAAATGTAAGTGCTTGAAGTGCAAGATGAACAACCCTTCGGGTTCACAAGTTGAAAAGATTGAATGAAATTATACAGACAAGGCAACTGTCTCAAGTAAAATGCTTTGACATAAATAAAATAAAGCAGAAAGAGAAGTTATAATTAACTTACCATCCACTAAGAGACCTTATAGAAGATATAAGTTTGCAAAATGCTCCACAAGAAACCAGCGCTCCTATTGCTAGAGGAGGATCAAGAGTGCTCTGACAAAGAAAGGAGAATAAGAAAAATTAGGAAGAAGAATAACAATCTTAGGAAAATAGTGCATAACAAACCAAATTGATCACACCATATACATGATATATTGGTTAACAAAAAATTCAACTATAAGAAAGATATAACTAGGTTTGTCTCAGCACCATTGCAAATCTTACTAGATCCAATAGACAATTTTCATGGCTTTTTGACCAATAAATACTAAAATACAAATTAATATCCTAATCTAAGCTACCTTTCAAAGTGATTCCAAATCTAGCACCACTCTGGTGGCGTGTCTACTTTCTTTTTTTCATTTTTTATTTCTAAATCATCCTGTATCATCAAATAGTTTGCCAATACAGGATTGATTTCTTAACACTGTATTGTCAAAACCCCTTTAACAATACAGGGGCATTTCTTCTTTTAGGAAAAAAAAATCGTCCCTGTATTTTACCCAAGTCCTCCCTCAAAATACTCAAAACTCTCATCCTCTCCCTATTCTCAGTGGGTTTCAGCAATGGAAATGGAGCTCTTGGTGATTTCATAAAATTACTCAAAAACTCTAATCCATCATGGAAAGAAAGAAAACCTGGTTATAGCTTAGTCAAAGTTGACAACAAGATAATATAGGGATGTGACAGAAGGAGCTTTCCCTCCAAATCTGCAGTGAAAGCTTGCCATGATCAATAAGTTTCTTTCTTTTCATGGAAAATGAGAGTTTCTGCATGATTTAATGAAAATACCGAGAGGGGAGAGGACAAGAGCTTTGAGTATTTTCCTAAATGGAGGAGGACATGGGTAAATATATTAATATAGGGAAGCTTCTTTCTCAAAAGAAATGCCCCCATATCGTCAAGGGGTTTTGACAATATAGGGTCAAAAAAAAAGTCCTGTATTTTTATCAAAAAAAAAAAAAAATTCTCATATTGCCAAACTATTTGACAATTCAGTATGATTTAGAAATAAAAAATAAAAAAAGGGAAAAAAAAAGGCGTGGAAAAAGTGGTGCTAGATTGGGAATTACTTTAAAAAGTAGCTTAAAATATGATACTAATTTGTATTGTAGTATTTATTGGTCAAAAAGCCCAATTTTTCATCATGCAAATAAATAAGAACAGGTTTTTCAGAGTCAAGATCAGATTAGAACCAGGCTAGAAATATGCAGTGGCTTGATGAATCATGCTGTTAAATGAGATATGAAGCTTTCTGCACCCACTAATCTATTTTACAAAAAGCACCAAGTATACAATATAGAAACTTAAATTTAATGAACTCATCAGCAGAAAGCAATACCTTTATTAGCCATGCAGTTTATTCAAAATTCTAAGTCCAACTAACAGGAACAAGTTTAATAATATCCACATACAAAAATCTCTTCATCTTGAAGTGGTCACACAAGAACAAAAATAAATTACTTGAGGCAATCCTTAATGGCCAAGTAGAACTATAACATATGCGACATGGTGACCATTAAATGACAGGAATAGTGCATTTCACATTTCCTATTTACAAAAAAAAGCTGTAAAAAATGCAAACCTGCAAAACAAATGTGGCTCCGATGATGCGCATTGCCCATTTCACAAACTGTGCAACACTAGCATCCACACCACCATCTTCTGAAATTACAAATCTCCTAACAATCCAGTAGCCTAATGCAGCTCCCGCCAAGATAATCCCCATTAGTACAAAAATAGCAACCTGTAAACCAATAAGAACAAGAAATAATGAAAGAGCATAGATGTTATGGGAGTAGCATCATTGAAGAGGGCAGGAATGAGAAACAAGAAAAATAATGCTGGAGGATTCTCGAGTATGACATCACCAAAGAAATTTTTTAACTAAGTAGTCTGAATTTCCACAGCTCAATATGTGCATAAATTTTTTGTCTAAAAAAAGATGTGCATAAATTAGCTTCAAAATAGAAAAATGAACTAACATTGGTCGAGCCAAATCCCCATAGGATAAAATAACACATAACAGCTAGTAGCCAAGCAAAGATGGCCAGTAAACATCAAGACTTACGCAGCACAAATGGAATACACCACAAGCCAAGGTCAGAGATGAAAGGTTCAAATCCCCATTCCCATATCAGGTAAGGGTTCCCATTCTTCCTTGCGTTAAATTAGGAAATAGCTACAGTATAGACAGGCACTAACTAACCACAGGTGAATGACGGTTGGGATAAGTATCAGGGCGATAAGTATCTAATTATAGATAGAAAAGAGGATAAGCTTGTTTCAGAATATTGAATTTTCATATTTAAAAAGAGGAAACCATTTCCAGCTTTTAACATTTATTTTGGGTTAATCACACTATTATTTTTTCTAACCCAAACAAGAAAATAACATCTCCCAAAAGTTATTCCACATTTTAAAAAAAAGGCCAAGGAACCAAACAAGCTGCCTCGTGATATTTAAAAATAACAACTACAAAGTAAGGGAAATATTGATGAGTGAATAACTGCCTACTACAAGCCTACAACAAATAAACAAATGGAGAATGGATTTGAAAGAAATATAGATTCAAATGTGTCACAAATGCTAACTCATCCTAATCGGAAAGAATTTATGTATTAAGAATTCCAATTATCATCACTACTGAAGCAAACAACTACACACAAAAGAATATGGGTTTGAAGAAAAAGCTGGGGAAAAGGATTAAGAATCTGAATATGCATATAGAACTTAATCATTCCGCTTGAATCTAGAACAAAAGATCAAAATACAGATACTCAAAACTTATCCAAGAAACTTACAGGATTGTGCATCTCTTCGCTCAGCCCAAAACTCTGAAGAATTGAATTTATGAACACAGAAAAGTGGTGCAAAAGGAATGACCCAGCTCCGACCTAAAGCAGTACATGAAATAACATCAAATGTTTATTTTATATGAAACATGAAGAGCTACTTGCGACTAACAAAGTCCAAGATTAAGGTAAACTCACCACTGAGCCATATATGGTAAGGTAAAAGATATTTTTTCTTCCAGTTGGCAACAGTTTCATGCCCTACATCATAATTAGAAACAATTAGCAAATATATATAAAAAAAGAAGGAATCCTAAAAGCAGTCAAACAAAATGAAAATCATGTAGCACAAAATTAAATTAGACACCTGAAAAAGAAGGATTATGATAACAAGAAAGACTCCTATAGCCATTGAACTGCTATAATAAAATGGAACCCAGCTGCTAATAATGGGAGCCAACAACAAAAGTACAAATCCCATTGCAAGACAAACAAGGCGCCATTGCTGAAAATCTGCAAAAATATATGATTGTATGAGTATATAACTCTTAAAAAAATTAATAATAAACAACAGGAAGGAATACAAAAATAAAACACAAAATGTTTTCTTTCTGTTTTTTTGTTTTTTTGGAGATAAAGGAACTAACCTTCTTCAAGAGCAACTGTAACAGAACCTGGTATTTCACCAGTGAACCTCACATCAATATATCTTTTTCCATAAGGTGACATAACAGCACTCCAGATCCCCTTCTGGACACTTCTCCACTCATCTTTTTCACACTGGCACCATCCAAGTGAGTTATTCCTGCATGCGTTTCAAAAGTGACAAATGTCAATCTCAACAAAAATTTGCAAGCTGAAGCTAGTCAAACAGATGTGAGAGACTGTGCCAAGCCTAGACCTGAGAGAGTGGGTGAAGTGACAGCTAGCATATTAAGAATACCATGTACAGGCAGCAGATCCAAGTTATGCACTTACCTGTGGAAACAAACCTGGATTTTGTTATGAAACTTCTCCGGGATTACAGCAGAAGGAGCCAGAGTAATGCGGAATGAACTGGCATAACTCCCAAGTTTCAATCTTGAGATACCAGTAACATGAACACGCTCACATCTTAAAATGTCTTTAACATCTTGAGTTGATCTTTGCCCAGAAAGTGGCAAAGGGGAGACATCCAAAACTGGCCTTTCAAGATCAATACCTGCAGTTGTAACATGCTGAGACTCTTTTGCAACATAATGAAATGGAACGGGAGATGCATGAACAAGTTCTTAATACAAAGAACACACATTGAACAAATAGTGTGAATATTTGGGTATTACTTACATCTTAGCTGACCATAAAGAATATTGATTCTTATTATTCCCTAGGAAACAAGCACAAAACTCACTAAGTTACTGCATGAAACCTATCACAATTAGCATTATGCTAAGACGAATATACTCCAAAGTAGTTTCCATTTCCATGTGTACCTCCAAATACAGAAGTATCTACCAGTAATTTTATCCCTCTTTTACTATTGTTACTACTTGTAAGAATATTTGGGTTGCAATTTTATTTACTATAAGAGGGAATTAATTCTTTGGGAAAAAAATAAATTCAGGTGGTTCTCAAGTTCACTAAACGCAAAAAATATTGATAAAGCAAGCTAAAAATCTGAAATTACAATAAGGGGGAAAAAAGAAGAAGGAAGAAGCCTATTTTTTGGCTTTATGTTCTGCTCATCCAAAATAGAACAACATGAAAAGCAAACGCAATCCTTATCCACACCCAACTCCAATGGAAGATTAGAATAAACAAAAAGATGTAGCTTACAATTACATAGCTTCTGTTTACAACAATTTTGACTACATAATCTAGTACACACTATACTAGGGCATAAGCAGACCGTAGGATCACCAGATATCTGAACCTCAAACTACTAGGACTGAAATTGGACAATTGGAAGAAAAATTAAGTCAAGTGAGATTCAACCATAATGACCTACGAGAACATGAATGCAACACTGTCAATCTTCTACAAGAGCTGGACTTATTCATATTACATATCCACACAAATCAATTATTACACAAAATATACGTCGTCACAAACCAAGTCATATATCAGCCCATTCTCCCAAGGACAACACATTAGTAAAAAAGCCAAACGTTTGCTAAAATTAAAGAAAAGCCCAGTATTCAGAAAATCGTTTCCGCCCATAAGCAATCAAAAAAGCAAACTTAACGAAAAGAAATTTCAATAACAGTCATAACCGTCCGGCAAAGCGTAGGCTCCCATATAATCCAGTAGAATGTGATAATAGAGAAACCCTAAGAACCGTTAGAAGAACCCATTATTTGCAATTTCCGATCAGTAATCTAACACGACGAACTCAAAAACGACAAATTCAGTGAGTGCGAGAAACAAAAAGAAAAGCAAGAGACTCACCTCTGAGCGTGGTCTGGTGATTGCCAGCTGAGGATGCCAAAAAACTGATAGAGATGAAGAACAGAAGAGTAAATAAACCCATAGTGTGTTGGGACAGAAGGAGAGCTGGGAGGGTAAAATGAAAATCCCGCGCACTCTGGCTTCGATTTTCCTTTTAATTGCATTCGCCGGTTTGTTTGTGTACTAACTCGGTACAGATGGAACGAGAAATACAATTTATTTTGTTTGAATGAAGACTTACAAATTACGCGGCGTTTATTTAAAGCAGCTCGCTCTTCTTTTTTCTTTTTCTTTTTTCTTTTTTTTTTGACAAAGAAAGCAACTCACTCTTAACGCGTTTATTTAGGCACCCCACCGACTTAAAAGGAAAAGGCCATTGGGCCCTAAGAATTCAAGAGTCTATATAATCCACATAACTTGGCCCATCCGGAGGATGCAAGCCCTTTAAGTTAATAGATTATTAGCATACATAAATTTATTGTCAGCCAAAAATATAAAAAATTACAAATTATTAAAATTATTCGTCAACTCAAGCTTATAATAAGTATATTTGTATAAAATAATTTTTTCTCTTAAAAAAAATATGGAAGGATGTAATTTTTATATTCTTTGCTCTTAGTAAAGAAAAAAATAGTAGAAAATTAGTATTATGGCAATATCTAAAAATGAAAGTATATAAAAAAAAAAAATTTACTCAATTTTTTCGAGTATCTTAAAAACATAACCCATACCAAACACCGCCTAAGGAAATCTTGGTGTTGTTGACAGGGGTTTGATTGTGGACTCTAAGGTAGTTGAAGGATAGATTTTGCAAGTTGGGTTGCACTACCTCTTTCACAACAGAGCTATGGAGAATTATGATGGTCTCGATTTGGTACTGGATAGGAGGAGGTTTTAAATTGGTGGGTACATGTAGATAAGGCACCACAATCACTAGTTAGCGCAACAAATTCTCTCTATTATTTTTGCACACAGCTATACGTGATCTTTCAAGCATACTTTTTTTTTTCAAACAAATGAAAGATAATTTAATTCAATAATCAAATAAAAAGAGTATAAAATTTACATAAATAAGAAAATAAATATAGATTAAACTTGGACTTTAAAAAAAATAAAAATCTTAAATTAAAAATAACGTATCTCTTAATTAATATTAATTAAATATTATAATTTTTTTAATAAATTTGATTAAACTATAATCTGTTAAATCTTTTATAAAAAAATTTTTTAAAGAAGAGATAACACACATATCAATTTTTAAAAAAAATTAAAATTTATACATTCAAATATTTTTTTTAAATTTGATTGAAATATTGTAAATTTGAAAAATAAGTTAAAAATATTATAAACTTTTACATTATTATTGATTTTTTTTAATAAAAAAAGAAAAACTTATTTTAAAAAAAAAAAAAGAGAAAGACTTTACTATTGAAAAAATAAAACTACTCCAAACAAAGAAAGATATTCAAAAAATTCATATTCAATCAAAAACTAAAAGAAAAAAAGAATCGAGTAGGAAAGGCGAGGCCCTAAGTTGTTGCGGTTAGAGCGAGAGAGCTTCGAGCATACTTATCGTAAAAGAAGTATGCAAATTGAATGGCTTCAAAAGCATTTTCATTTGGAATTGGTTTATGTATCTATGATCTTCCACCTACCTCTAGAGGTTAGCAGGATTGTGATCGAGGATATCGGAGGAGGTTCTTGGTTCAAATTATGAGACTCTTTTTTCTGTACCAAAAAAAAAAAATCGTAAAAGAAGTATGTGCCTAAACTGGCATACTCAATTTTTTGGCGGAGTGACAGGATCTCGGCTTTTTTTACTTTTTTGGACAACATTTTGGACAAGTAATCTAGGCTATTTGTTTTACGGTGATGTTTTTGGGCTCTCCATTCTCTGTAACTCTATAATGTAGTTTCTTTCTTTTTTTGGGCTTACAGCCCATTTATTTAGAAACAAAAAAATATCTTCACTAAAAATAGAAGGAAAATAGTAAAAATATATATATATGTAGAAGGAAAAGATATTTTACTACCTGAAGCCGGGAAAGAAGATATGCTGCCACATCCAAAGGAGCTTGCAGTTTCAAATGCACTCTAGCTTACTCATGCTCCGCTGTTCTATTCCACGCTCATCTCTCCATGACAGTGTAAAGTGCTGAAATTTTAAATTTTGAGTTCTTCTCCAAATGCTGCACTGAAACGAACGCCTCCTCCAACCATTCGTCAATCTTTTTGGTTTCTCGTTGAATGGGAACTCTCACAAGTTGTAGCTTTATACCTTTGAATCCCGAATTCCGTTCTATTCATGTTCGACGCGCTTTCAGAGAGAGAATTCAATACCATGAGCTCAAGAGATTAAGGGGTTCCTGTTATTTATACCGAGAAAGATCAAAATTGGGGAGGTATATTGATTTTGGCAGGTTTATGTGTTTTAGCAGTATTAACGACGATGATAATGAAGGGGAAAGCGGTAGTAATGCGTCGAAAGATTCTAACGTAACGACCACACTACCTGAAGGGGACGAAGAGAGACATGAAAATGGGTTCAATTCGGAGAAATCGACGTCCCCATCGGCTTCTTCAAAGGTACATAACTCTCTCTATCTCTATTTTCAGTTTTTTGCCCCTCCCTGTATTCTTACTGTTTTATGTTGTTTTAAATGTCATGAGATTTTCGCTTCTCTCCCTCTACTTTGATGGGAAGAACGCGTTGACAGGAAGCGGAGGCATTTTACTTGTTATGCTAAAATAAACATGAACTTCGTTTTATCTGGCAAATGCAAAATGATTATGGGTGCCCAAGTGATAAAATTTACGGGAAAATCGTCGTGACTTTTGAAAAAAAAAAAAGTTGTTAGATTATCTAGGGAGCCATGCCCAAGATACCGTCGTTGGGCCGAATACTGTATATCGCTTCGATTTGCCTTTATAGGAGTTGAGGCCAATACTTTCTTTCTTTTTGGTACAAAGAGTTAGGAGTTAGGACCAATACTTTGTTCGTCGTTAATAACACTTGCCTGGAAATATTTTTTTTATTATACTTGATTTTAGTTCATTAACAAGAATTCAAATGAGAAAAAAAAAAGGTCTTTTAATGACGGAAACTTGTACTTATCATGCCTACTCTACTTCATCTGCTGTTTTTATTTAGTATGATTTTATACCTATGAGAGTGAATTGTATGTTGTCATTCCTCATTCTAATGTTCTATTATTTCACTTCTTCAGCCATCTTTATCTTCGGTTGGACCAACATACAACAATTTTCAAGTTGACTCTTTCAAACTTATGGAACTCCTTGGACCTGAGAAGGTTGATCCTGCTGATGTAAAGCTGATTAAGGATAAGCTTTTTGGTTATACGACCTTCTGGGTGACCAAAGAGGAGCCTTTTGGAAACCTTGGAGAGGGCATTCTTTTCCTTGGAAATTTAAGGGGACAGAGAGAGGATGTGTTTTCCAAACTTCAAAGTCAGCTAGTTGAGGTCACAGGTGATAAGTACAACCTTTTTATGGTGGAAGAACCAGATTCAGACAGTCCTGATCCGCGTGGTGGGCCACGTGTTAGCTTTGGTTTGTTGCGGAAGGAGGTTTCAGAGCCAGGGCCAACAACACTTTGGCAATATGTGATTGCTTTGTTGTTGTTTCTTCTTACTATTGGTTCCTCAGTGGAGCTTGGAATTGCTTCTCAGGTAGGCTGATTGCTTATACTCTTTAAACATCAGGTGTTGATTGGTAACTGTTGGTAAAAGTACTGTTTCTTTTAATATATTTATCAGCCGCATCAATCTTAGCAAAATTTTCTTCTGTCATTGGAAGCCATTTTGTTGATTTCATGTTTTCGATTAATCAGATAAATAGACTTCCTCCAGAAGTTGTAAAATACTTCACAGATCCCGATGCTATTGAACCCCCAGATATGGAGCTGCTATTCCCATTTGTCGAGTCGGCTTTACCCGTAGCATATGGTGTCTTAGGGGTTCTGCTATTTCATGTAAGCATTAACTCTTACCCTTTGTTGAATTTTGGTTATATGATTACATTTCACTGAAACATCTTTTTTGGTCAGTATGACGATATCTTGGAGTTTGTTTTATTCAGACCAGTGTCTGATTTCTTGTTTTCAATTTTCATTTACCCTTACTTCTTTGTAGAAATGTAGGCTTTAACTGATTTAATAAACTTACTTCTTTTCACTATCCACTTTGACAAGTAAACTTTAGGTTGGTGTAAATAAGTTGTGCAGTGGTGCTGTGACTAAGATGAAATCCAAACTGATTATTTAAGTGTAAACAAATTACATAATGCTGTCTTTGATCTGTCACTTGGGGACAATAACTGATAAGAAATATTTTTTGGACTCACTCTGATGACTTGGAATGATACTTCACCTCATTAATCTACTTATGAAATAAAAACATATTCATCTCATAAACTCTATGCTTCTGATGCTATTATGAAATCAGCATTCTTGTCACATATACTGACTTGCTAATGTAAATTATGGTAGTAGTCAAAAGTTTCATGAGCTAGTTTGTGGATTCAGAAGATTCATTTTCCTATTGACCTATTGTACTGTAAAATACCTGCCATTTGTCCTGGACCAACTATTTATTCAGTATTTTTAAGTTTTCATGCCAAATATGTTAATTATTATGTGATTAATATTCTCTCTTGACAATATCAAATTTGGCCAATTACCCTTTTTTTTTTCTTAGATTCCTTGTATGTCTACCTGATGGATTTGGTTGTATGCAGGAAGTTGGACACTTTCTAGCAGCTTTTCCAAAAAAAGTAAAACTAAGCATTCCTTACTTGATTCCAAACATCACTCTTGGCAGTTTTGGTGCAATTACTCAGGTGAACTTATCTAATTTTTCCTGCCTATCAATTTAATTTTACATGGAATGTTTAACACTGTAACTGATATCTGAAGTTATTCTGAGTTGAATCTTGTCAATTATTTTTTAAATTTTGAGAATGAGCAACATTATAACATATCTAGCCAACTGATGTTCATTTCTTAAGTTTTAGTGTGTCTATCCAATTGCTGATCTATGATTGTTTATTATAGTTTAAATCCATTCTTCCTGATAGAAGCACAAAGGTGGACATATCGCTAGCAGGTCCATTTGCTGGTGCCATGCTGTCTTTTTCAATGTTTGCTGTTGGTCTGCTGCTTTCATCAAATCCAGATGCAACAGGAGATTTGGTGCAAGTCCCTAGCATGTTGTTTCAAGGTTCTTTGCTTCTTGGACTCATCAGTAGAGCCACTCTTGGTTATGCGTATGTTCCTTTTACTTCCAGAGCTTTAATGTGTCAAAAAAATTATTAGCTTTATATAGAATCAGTTCTTGTGATATCTGTTCTTTAATTTGGTAGATATTCATTAATGGATTATAGTGGAAATGCTAACCAAGGCGAGGCATAGACTTTTGCACTGGTTGGCTGCAAATTTCCAGTTGGTCTCCAAGTGCTGTGCTTACTGGGCTTGCAAGCAGTTTAACCAGTTAGTTTTGAAACTATCAAATAAGTTGAATTGGGATGTGATTAACCATCTTTTGTATTTGAGTATGTGTGGTTAGAAAGAGAGCGAGGGAGAAGAGATTTTGTCAAAAGCCAATGGAGTGAATGGGCCTTTTTCTTTACACTAATAAGTTCCTGCCTCTTCTAAGTAATAATAATAAATTGAAGAGAGCTCGTAAATTAAATGTTTTGTATGTAATAATCTCACTTGCATATTAACCACGAAAAGAATCCTCATTTTTTAAATAGAAGCATGAGTATATGCTTGGGGTATTTGATTGCAGCCTGTTTGTGTACAGTAATTAGAATTGTTAATGCTATGCATACATTATAATTTGTCTCCTATTGACGTTGATGCATTGCTGTTCTCAATGTGCAGAGCAATGCATGCTGCAACTGTTTCAATTCATCCTCTTGTAATTGCAGGCTGGTAATGCACTTTTCCTGTTCTAAATTATTCACTTTATTCTTATTTTGTAATATGCATACTATTATGTTTTTAACTTCGCAGGTGTGGCTTAACAATACAAGCTTTTAACATGCTACCAGTGGGTTGCCTTGATGGTGGAAGAGCAGTGCAGGTATCTTGCTTCACCTATTGAGCTTTAAATAGTGAAAACTGCATTGTTTGCTCTAGATTACAGATTATCCTGGCACAGAAAAACTTTCTGAATAATCCTATTTTTGAATTGGACTGTTGACTGGGATGATGTGAATCAAAGGAAACAAGTTTCACTATTTTAAACTAAAACTGTACCATGCTGTGGGCCTTCATCAGTCCTTTGAGTATGACGAGATACGTAGAGTGGTATTTTCAGATATTAGCGTTCATTGAGGTCAATGCTTCATATGTATATTGTGAATTAAAGCGTGAGCATTATAACTTAGATCCTTAATAATATGTAAAACATGCATGATAATTATGTTACGTATTTTTGCAGGGTGCTTTTGGAAAAAGTGCAGTAACTGGCTTTGGTTTGACAACTTATACATTGCTTGGATTAGGAGTGGTATGTCTGAACTTTGCTTAGATATCATACGATAAAAGCATGCAAATGTTTGTTCAATCATCAATGGCATCATTAGTTGCGCATCTAGAACCTAATGAATAAGTGATTATAATTCACCAGACGCTGTTATACTGTATTATGGCTCCATTGGCCCATGCTAGCCATCCTTCTTATTGTTTACCAGTTTACTTGATTCAATATAGAAATTATTAGTTACATTTTGGCTTTCCTTGCTCCTACAGCTTGGGGGACCTCTTTCACTTCCTTGGGGACTCTATGTTCTATTGTGTCAGGTATCCAATCAATTATGTTAAGAGGAAACGATTGAACTGAAGAAGTTATTATTATATCTGAACTCTCAGACTGAACTTTGTGTATTTTCAGAGGACACCGGAGAAACCATGCTTAAATGATGTGACGGAGGTTGGAACATGGAGGAAGACACTTGTGGTGGTTGCTACTTTTCTTGTCGTCTTGACTCTTCTTCCTGTTGGGGATGAGCTTGCAGAGGAACTGGGTATAGGTCTTGTAACAGCTTTTTGATGGGCGATACGTATAGTAAAGCCACTTCTAAAGTTCAGCAGTTAATTGGCTGAAAAAGTCGTAGCCCTCAGCAAACCATGCTCAATTTCTAGCTATATGATGCCACGTGATGAGCCCTTGTTTACTTTCTTTGGCAAAAAATGTAAAATCCAATTTTACCCATTCCTTGAAGAAAAAGAAACATTATGGTTCATTATTCTTTAGATGATTGTAGTTGCCTACCATGTTCTTCATGCTAATCTTTCACCTCAAAAGTAAATGATAGTTTTTACCTGATTAAAGTGATACCAAGCAATTTTACCCAAAAAAAAAAAAAGTGATACTTAGCAATTATGATTAGAGGTATGATGATACTGTGAAGAAAGTGCTACACGAGAAGCTACTCTTCTACATATTGCTTGGAGCCAAAAATTACAACCTAGAGTGCATGATCTTGTTTATGTCTATAAGAAGGTAGTGTCTTTGGGAAAAAATAACTATCATAAATACCCTTCTGTAATTATGAAAGATTCGATTCTTACAATTTAAATTAATGGTTAATAGTACCAAAAAATGTTAAATTGTATCTTCTGTCAAGGAAGGGTTTAGAAGAACACTGTCGAGGTGTAGCATGGAAACCAAGAACCGTGGGACTCACCTTTAGCCTTTGCCAGTGTGCATTATATTTGTAATTACTATTTTTTTTTTTATACAGAATGATTGTAAATATATACAATTTATGTTGGAACCCGAGTTACAAGTTATCTTGCAAGATCTATGAACTACCGGAAGAAGGAAAAGTCGACCTATGGTCCGGTTTTCCTTCAATCTGGTCTTTCCATGGCTGACATCATTATAGAGCTGATGAAAATCGAAACAATTAAACCCTAGATTTAAAATTATTAAAAGTTGAACCCTAAATCCCCTATTTTAAATACACGATCGACTCATATAATAATAATAGTAATAAATCTTAACCCCTTGTACTGCAACGCATGAACTAATGCTTTTGAAATTAGTTCAATTGTTTGCGGTATCGAAGAGACAAGTATCACGACGCACCTCTTCTTTGTCGAAGCACATAGACGTGGATTGTGTAAGATTTTGGCTCTTTATCTTATGTAATCTATTGTTCCCTGTTTTCCTTAAAAGAACGCAAGACTTTTTATGTAGTTGAACGACATTGAGTAGCTGCTACCTACTTATTGCATTGTCAGTCATATAAATATATGCAACTTCAGGTGAATGAAGCTTCCTATACTCGTATTCTTTTTTTCTTTTTTTTTGGGCTTACATCTTCAAGTTAAAATGATGACAAGTGTCCTTAGTTAGAGGTAAGAATTTGTATAATATACTTTCGTAGTTCAGATCAGCAGGACAGAAACTGGGACATTATTAACAGGCCAAGTTTATTGTTTTAGTGCATAAGAATTCATAAGTATTAGAAAAAACCTTGTGTCCAATTGCATGCACAAATAGGGTCAGGCTTTCCAGGAGAGGGAGCTGATGTAATGTACAAGCTGAACAAAGAGTCCTTTTCTTTTTTTCTTTGGTTGCTCACAAAAAAAATGAAAATTAAAAATTAAATAAAATATAATATAATACTATTATTAAAATTTTGATATGACATAAAATAGAATATAATTTCTTTATTTTTTTTTATGTTTGGTATGCTTTAAATAATATAAAAATAAAATAAAAAACTAATAAAAAGATAAAAATATTTTTAAAAAATAAAATTATTAAAATAATTTTATTTTTATATGAAAAATTATTTTAAAAATAAATCAATAATAAAATAAATAATTGGTAATATAAAATTTTAAATTATATTTTATTTAAAATATTAATAATATTAACAACTAATTTAAACATGATTTATTTTATTTTATTTATCAATAATAAATAAAATATTTTAATCTTTTTTGCTCACATTTTATTCTTTTATTTTTATTTTTTATCACTTTTTAAATATAAATCACATTCTCATATATAAAAGAGAATGTATATTTTATAAAAAATTATTTTCGTCAATTAAACATAATTAATTAAATGAATAAAAATTTTATTTTTATTTTATCAATTTAATTTCAAGTATTAAACAAACCTTAATATTTGTCGGGAAGGGGGAGGAGGGGGTGGAATAGTGCATACTGCAATTGTACTTCCACATGGATTTGCCAATAGAACTTTCATGCACAAACATCTGTCTTTTTTACTTTTAAGAATTTGCAGCTATTTTTGTCAACAAAATTAAGCAAGGTTCAAACTTTTTGTACATCTTAAACCCTTCAAATCGGTTTTTCGTACTTTAAAAATCTTTCATCTTCATTTGAGTTTGTACATACCAAAAATGCAAATTTACTGAAATAAAAATTGTTTTTATTTTATTTTAGTGTAATTGCTCTATCCAAGAGGGCTTTTTATATGGCCATATCTCACCCTTAAAGCCTGAGCCACTCAGAGAGAACCCCCATTAATTACCATTCACCAAATATCAGCATAGAAGGATTCTGCGTTGCTCTTGTTTTACATAATGAGAAAATCAGAGAAGCACTGTCATAAGATATGGTCTGCAGTTATAGGCAGTACGTAGTCATTTATAAACTTGATTGCTCGCGTACAGTATGTATTATAATGGATGATGGATGGAAAGTAAACAAAAATGGGAATTCATCAGTGACGAAGTATGTCTTGGTTGAAAAGACGGGGAATCCTACTTTCTTCCTCATCGTCTTCCTCATCTTGGGACAACCGAGAGAGTTGAAGGGGCTCTAAGCTATGGGATGAGGCAAGGTCGAAACCTGCAGGGTTGAGGCTGCTCATGCTCATAAGATTGGTGGAAGCAGATGAATTGTTGGAGTACGCTGGCTGCATTGCTACATTCATGTTTGGCTGCTGCTGCTGCTGTTGCTGTGAGCTCTGTACAGCACTTGCAAATGCAAACCTACTATTTATCAGCTGAGTTTGCACCATAGTCAGCTCCGCTTGCAGGGATGCCACCTGGGTATAGTTTAATTAATGAGTTCTTCTTCAATGATGAATAAAGTTCTGCGCAAGTTTTTTTCTTTTTTTTCTTTGTAAGCTGGAGAGGAATTAAAAGAGAATGCTTCGCTGTAAATTGTAGGCTTCATAAATGATCTAATTAAACTTATCCAACGTATAAAAAGGTTTCCGTTTTCACAAGTTGTTATAGAAAATAAAAATAAATAAATAAATAAATAAATAATATATATATATATATATATATATATATATATATATATATATATATATATATATATATATATATATATATATATATATATCCCTTGATAACAGAAAGTAAAGGATGCATGTAGGAAGGGAAATTAGCATATTTTATGGTTTTTTAAGCTAGAAAATAGGTGCATCAAGTCCAAATTATCTAATTTCTCCTGAAACAAAGTACATGATATAGAGTGTAATTAGCAGCAAGATATTTGAATTAACCTGGTGTTGCAAAGCAAGAATGGTGGAGACGCAACCATAAACAGGATCAGAGAGCCTTGCTTGAGCCTCGTATGATATAGTAACCGCCGCTTCCTGGCGGCGGTTGACCGGAATATGCAATAAGAGCTTTGACACATTGCTGGCACCGAACACCTTGTGCACAGCTGCAAAGCGGGCTGCACCCTGGTCCGAACCAAAGTGGGGTTGCGAAGATGCACCCACTAATGCACTTCCTCCTCAAGAACTTGCAGGCTCCACAGGGAGGTGCCGGTGACGCCACTGCTGCTGCCGCCACAGCACGCTTTGCAGCCGTTCCTTTTCGTCTAGTTCCAAAAGTGCCGTCACCTTGTGGCTCAGCCATAGTGGGTTATGACAAGAGAGTAAAAGAGAAAGGCGGTGCTTATAGGGAATGAAATGTGAAGGAGAGCACGTTAGTCTCGTGACAGGGTTGGCAAGGTGAATGTGGTAAGCTTTTTGTTGACGTTATGGTTGGTGAGGGACTGTGTGAGGAGCCCGTGCAAAGGCAGCCATCCTAATGTGCCGCTAAATTCTGTTATAAAGAAAAATGGAAAAAAGATATATTAAACAATTAATATTGAATAATAAAATTTTAATTTATGTAACGCGCGCGGTTGATAAAAATGGTAATTAAATCAGATACTTTTGGTGTTAAATTGTTAGAAGAAAAGAGTAAACAGTGGTTGTATAAAACTTGAAAGATTGTCTTTGTGGGAAAGCACAAGAACTGTGTTGTTATTCGCGTGGGAGATGGTAAAACCAGACATGCATGTGTTTCATGGCCAGGCACTCGTCCAAGAGTGCCTTTTTCAATCTTTCTTCTTAAACCAATAAAATGATAGATAATTAGTATCTTGGGGACCAAAAAATAGGAGTAGAGAAAATATCGTAACATGAATATAATTTCTTTTTTAGTTATCAGTTTTATATATATTTCTCCTTTTTAATTCAGATCCAATTCTCTTCAAAAATCCCATTAATTTTCCTAAAAAAACCTAAACTAATGGAAAGACTATTGTTATTGTTTCCTTAACCAAAACAAAAAAAAACAAATTATTGATTTCGGTCAACTTTCATAAGGAACTGAAAAACAAATTACACTGACTTCTTCTAATGTAAAATTTAAGCCATTTAAGTCATCTCTTTTCATTTTTGTCAAATTATTATGATTAGAATATTTATATTTATTTATTAATATATGTATATAATTTACTAAAGGGACCCCTTCCCTTATTTGGTATCCGTCTTTCTTTCATTTATTTTCCTACAAAATTCAATGGTTTATTTTAATTATAATTAAAAAAGAAAATTATCGTTGGAATTTAATAACTTAGACCCACCTCTTAACGCTCATTTCTTGCATGAAATTAATGATTTATTATTCACTAACCACGAGTTGGATTGAATGCATCCGAGGGTACCATGTCACTGTCAGTCAATTTTGGTGTTGATTTTTTTAGCTATCTCAAGAGGCTTACATCTCTTAGGTTGTACATCTTCTGTCTTTCTTATACTGTACAATTGTGTCCGTACGTAACTCTGGGTCTGGCATGGGTCTACATGTGTAGGGATGAATGGGACTGCTTTTATTGCACTCAGCTACTCACCCTGGACCACCATCTATTCCACCTTCTCAGTAAAGTACTCGAAGAAGAAAGGGTCTACAATGTTGGCCCATAGAAATTAAATTATAGAGTTGACATACACGCCTCTTTCAACACTTCAAAGCTACTAAATGGCTGTGATCTCAGTACAAAAGCAAGATGCAGAAAGATTGACAAATAGTATGCCTTTGAGACAGTTTATTAGTGTTGAACTGCAATTTTCCACGGAAAACCTTCGCAGTTCTTAGGCAGGAAAGTAATAACACAAAGAACTTGTACTATTCTGATGCTGTCAACTACATCGCTCACATTCTATAAACTTTAACCTTTATAGCTTATAGTAAAATATACAAAAAATGTGAAAACTTCTGTACTGACTTTAATAGAAGGCTAGTCGTTGAGGCTCTAAAGGCGAGCCTGGAGATCCCTCACTACTTTGAGAGTCGCCTCGCCAAGCATCCTGAACTTGAGCAGCAAACTGCAAATTCCACAACACATCCTCAATAGAAGGCCTGTCTGCTGGTTCTTTTACCAGGCACCTCACGCAGATCTCCATCATTGTCTTCACTGATTGATCCAAGCATGACTTTCGAACTGCTGGATCTACTACGCTCCTCCGAACATCATCGTCAGCTACTATGCTTGCTTGAAGCTGTCTCAAGATCCAATGAATGTCAGAGGAATCATAAAATTGGAAATGATTTATATTAAAAATAAGTTATTGCTGACACCCTGAGGATTGGTTTGATACCCCAGAGCATTTGAAATTCTAAATATAAATCTGAAAATTGCTTAATCTTGCGTATCATATTCAACCAGGATTTAGACCAAATTTCTGTGTCTTTGTTTGAATGATGAATTATCAATATATAAAAGACAACAAAAAGGGGGAAAAAATGAAGTATGCTGAACAAAAACAGAATTCCCATTATTACCAGATTCTTTAAAGCGTCTACATCACTAGTTGACTTCATTGTCCGTCCAAGAATGATTTCCAGTAATATTACTCCAAAGTCGTATATATCAGATTTATCTTCATGTTTTACACTGCAAAACAGCATAGTTCATTGAATAAACAGCTTGCATAATATTTTACTAAACAGTATCACAAGTATTTCGTACATATCATATAGCATGCAAAATTGCGGTATGATGGGTCCTCATTTTCCATTAATCAGAAGATGTTCATGCATGTTCAGGGAGTTTACTGGAAATTAGATTAAATTTCTACCACGCACCTTGTGTTAACGCTAGGACTCTTGGATTTACCGGAAGGATTTCCATGGCCAACCTGCAAGGATGAGCTGAATATTATCTGAAGCTTTCTTTTAGGGCAAGCTTTCTAGGAAAACGTGACTCTTTCTTCCTCAAAAAGAAATCATACTAATTCAAATTGTTTTCTTAATACCTTTCCCACGTTAGATAACAAAGGCAGATTATAGCTGCTAATTTTTGCTGCAAGGTTCTGATCTAATAAAACATCTGTTATTCTGAGATTGTTTGAATATACACCAGGGAGAATCCCTGTATGCAAAAACTGGATGCCCTTTGCTACTCCAATTGCAGCTGCTATGCGTTGGGTCCAACTAAGTGATTTTGTAGGATGTTCATCTGCCAAAAGAGCATGTAAGACTTCATTAGTTCATGACCAGCTATGACATAATTGTAGAGGGCAGAAAAAAAGAAGTCAGGCTGGAGGATATCAAGATTGGCATGGTTGTCTCTATTCTCCACAACAATTTCATGGCATTGACATAACTGGTTTAAGAGGAAATCTGGATTATATTGGCTACCTGAATACCAATTCAAAATTTCATGCAAGTGATTTGTAGTAGATATTAAAGGTAGAGAGATATGATTTGCAACTACTAATGGAATGCCTCCATATCCGTTCTTTTCTATTTCCTGATAGGGTAATATCGATCATTTGATGTTTCTATGAATTACCAGAGATCCAGCTCCTGAGAGTGCCATTTGGTACATATTCGAAGACAAGAAATATCCTGCTGACACTTGAATCATCCAAGCAACATTCAAAGCAGTGTCCAAGAGCACTGACTAAATGACGATGCCTAAGTTTTGATATCAGCTCTATGTGCTGCATAAAGTTTTGCGTACTGTATCTTTTTCTCATTTTTTCACATCTAATAGCAACAAGCGAACCATTCTTCAGCTGACCTCTGTACATCTGAGACAGATAAGAAAAGAAAATTATTTTAAAAAAGTATATACACTTTATACAGATGTTAGATAGATAAAATTTTGGTTTACAATTTTGAGCGACTTCAGAGTTGTTGAATAATAGCTGTTTGGCCAAATTACTTTCCAATGCAGGTTATCACATCAGTGCCAATTAAAGGAAGGAAAATTGAAAAGTTCCAGCTCAATGATGGATTTATTTGAAATATGAGGCTATTTAGTTGCTGAGAACCGATGATATTTTCTTGGGTCCGTTGGAGGCACACAAGGGGGTAGCCTATCCCCTCCCATAAATCTCAATCTACTCACTTTTAATGGGATTTGAAATTAGGACCTACAAGATGTAAACCAATATATAACCATTAGGATGGTTACCTGGCACAGAACCAGTAATGGCTTAGCTGCCTTAAATTTGCCTGTCATACTGTATTTCATAGCACAAGCATTAAGTCAGAAACTTATCCTGTATCCATCCCCCAAAACTAGGCATGGACTAGTAATTTATTGAATCCTTGAGTGCTGGAACACATTTAGAAAAGCTCAAGCATCCTAGCATAAGCTGTCTCTATGTAAAACTCAATATAAAACTAAGCAATATACCTTCCCCTGAGAACCTTCACCCATGAAAGAAGCTGTGTCGAAGTTGTTTGTAGCTGCCTCAATCTCCTCCAGTGAGAAAGTTCGATACGTTGGCAGGCCAGTTCCCAACTTCATTGTCTGAGATATATACCCTTTAAGTGAATGGAAAAGAAACGGTTGTCATCTATCTTTATTGCGGAAGAATACAGAGGAATTTATTAATGAAATATAATTCTTCCATATCATCTTCTCCAAGAAATTATTAGCAACCAATCATAAGCTCCATTGATAAGCAGATTTCAATCACTTGCTAAGCTGCAATCAAACGACTCTTGTTTCTTTTCTCCAATTCAAGCAACTATGGAGTCCAAATACCTATGGTTCAGAGGTGGGAAAGCTAGCTTTCTATTCAACCATAAGTAGTGTAACTTTTTCCTATACCCAATTAATGACTATTAATTAGATTAAAGTAGTTTCCTCATATTATCCTACTTTTCCCATATCTGTTACTAATAGAAGGCTCAGGGCAGCATGCTAGAGATGGGTGTAATTCTATAATTTCAACTTTCAAGAAGGCAAGAACTGCCTAAACTAAAGCACATAAAGTAAATTGGAACATTTTCTCCTTATATGTGAACCGGAAGAAAAAAGAAAGGAGCTGGGAACTGGGAAGGTGACTCTAATACAGGTCCGGCTAAACTCTGATCGTGCCAATGTGTGCAGGTGTAAAAGGACGGTGCATTAGGGAGCAAGTAACACTACTCCTTAACAATAGACTTGTATGTACCAGATTTTTCCAAATACTCTACATGTAGAAGGTGGCCAGAATGTGCCCAGAGACACAAATTTGTGTGTGTGTGTGAGAGAGAGAGAGAATCTTACTTGCATCAGAAAGCAACTTAGAGGTGTATCCAGAAGCTGCATTCTCAGATATGAATCTTGTTGGAGGATTCTTCATTTTGCTTTTGGCATTTCCTCTTTTAATGACAAAGAGAATCATCAGAAGAAGTGCTACTCCTCCAAGAGTCCCACCTGCTATTCCAAGGTAAAGGACTAACTTGGATAATCGTTTGTGCTTGTTTCTCTCTGGCAATATCCCGACTGCTAAGGCTTCAGTGTGGCAAAAGGGTGGTGGTAGCTGATTCTGATTCGCATCATCTAGACAATTTCCAGCATAAAGGACAGTTCTATAACTGGGATTTGACAGTAAACATTTTGGTAAGCTGCCTGTCAAAAGATTTGATGATAAATCTACGAATTCAAGTTCTGAATTGCAAGATAGATCCTCAAAAATCATCCCAGTTAATTTGTTTCCAGAAATGTTCAGGTAAGTAATAGAAGGAAGAGATAATAATGCTGGCTGAAATGGCCCCACAAATGTATTTGATGAGATATCCAGTCTCTCAAGCTGATAATATGAGCTCACTTCAGAAGGTATGCCAGACCTAAAGCTATTGTTTCTTAATACGAGAGTAACCAACTTGTTACCAAGTCGAGGAAACTGAGGTCCAAAAGCATTATAATCCAATTCCAGCACTTGAAGATTCGTCAAACGGCTCAAATCAGGTACCACTCCATGAAAGTGATTATGGGAAAGTGAAAGAATTCTCAGATTTTCCAAGCTACCCAATGAATTAGGCAAAGACCCGTTGAACAAATTATTTTTCAAACTTAACACTGTTAAGGCTGGAAATGAATCCAACCAATCTGGAAGCTGACCAGCGAACATATTTTTATCAAGAATGAGTGTTTGAAGATTCGATAGTGAAGAAAGCTCCTGAGGGATGTTCCCGTATAGAAAATTCGAGCTCATGTTAACTATTTCCAGTGATGACAGATGAGCAATTTTACCAGGCAATGGACCCCATAAACCAAGAGAAACCAGCGTGAGGACTTTCAAATTGGGAAGTGTAACCAGTGCTGTGACAAAGGAATCTATTGAGAAATTTCGAGGATGCAACGGAGTTGTTTTTCCGCCTATTATATGCAGCTGGGTTATGGTGTCTTCATAGCATACAACAGTGAGAGAAGAATTTGAATCACTGTTGCAGATGTTTGTGTTGTTATTCCAGCTGCTTGAAACAGCAGGGAAGCTCAAAAGTTGTTGAATTTTCAGAAGGGTCTGAAACTGGGAAGATTGCAGCTGCTCCGACTGATAGATACAAAGTAAAGTTGTTGCCAAAACCAGAAGCAGGGAAGGGTGGAATTCTTTTGCCATTGTCAGGGATGCAGAACCGGCGGCAGAGGCATGCAACGAAAGAAAGTTCTCTCTATATTCTAGAAAGTGCTCTCAAGATAAAAGCTTTATTTTCCAAGACCACGAGCAGAAGCCCTGCAACTACACCAAGGCCAGTTAGTCTAAACAACTATGCGAAAACAGCAAGAATATGTTGAATGAATTAAGCATTACAAAACATAGATTTATAGTGCCAAATTTCTTCCAGATTGATGACTCAAATGAAATTCTATATTTCAAGGAAAATCAACAATAATGTATAAACCACTTAAGAAAAGTGTAGGACTATTATTCAACATCATGAAAACTTTACCTCAACAGAGTGGACGAACAAATCAAGTTTGAGTGATGATTTCAAATATGGTTCGTTTCGCAGCTCGATAAATAGCAGGGAGAGTATATATTCATCATTTGCTCCCAAAATATCAAGAGCTCCCAGTGAGTCCTCCACAAACCCGACCTAACCCAAATTGAAAAAAGTAAAAAATTTCATCTCGTCTCGTTCTTGCGCCAAATTCAAAATCGGACGACCAAACAGAGCGGGGGAAAGCTGGGAAGAAAACAAATTTCAAATATCATCAGAACTTGCAGACCACCCGATTCAACAAAATCCAAATTGAGAAACCTGTCGAGAACAAGTCTCCAAATCTTACGGACGCATAGAAACCATTTTCCCAGGTGCCAGATTTTCTCTGTCCATCCCAAGACAAATTGCAGACACGAGGCGAAAGAAGATGAAAGGGCCAAAATTTACACACTGGACTATCTCACAAACCGACATTACATTATTTTCAGTCATAAATTGACAAAATTTCCTCCATTTTTTTCCCCGGGAAATTGTTTTGCTTTCTTATTTTCCTGGAAGGCCTAAAGGGAAGCCATGGCTTCAGAAGGAAAAGCAAAAGAAAGATTCTTGCAGAGATGGGAACCCTTTATTCCCCTCTGCGATATCATGTATCTTTTAACAAGAGCATGTGGAGTCCATCAGATTTAGTTAAAGGAGCTAATTTTGAACTTCTCACGTAATTTAGAGGAAAATTTGCTAAAGGTGGCTTTGGCTCAGGGTCTGAGTCTCTGAGAGACTGTAACGTAAACTTTCGCTTTCTGGGACCGGTAAGGCTAAGCTTTCTCTCGCTTCACTTTTGAGCGTGGCCCCTCCATTTATATCTGTTGGTTTTGGCGCCTTCCCTTTCCCTCTTTAACTTACCAGCTGTGGTTGCCCTTTCACTTCAGTGTCAATTACAGAATTAAATGAACCATTGAATTTGACGCTTTCGTGTAATGCGCTCACTCACCCATGAAGAGTTGAGAAACCCACGTCAGAGTAACAAACAAGCTCCAAGGATAAGGAAGCCGACCCAAAATTTTATATTGAATATTCTAAAGAAATAGCCATGATACGTGATGACTGAATCCCGTACTTTCTGACAACCCCTCTAGAATTAAGAATGGTTAAAAGTGTAAATTTGAGTGTATCTCAAAATAGGTATAATATCACTGTTCAATATTATTCATGCCCCCTTCTTGTGTAAGTATTGTCTTTCACCTTTGGTACCTTGCCTATTTGCTTAATCTTAGCACCTACCTGCTATACAAACAACGGATGCTTTTGCCAATTGCATAATAATTGTGTAATAATAAATGAATATTATTGCAATTGTGGTTACAGCCTTGCTGGTATGTGCTTTTTTTTTTTTAAGCATCCCTTTCTTTAAGAGCTATTTAATTACGTGTGTTTTTTTTAAACTACTAAATTTCCTTCTCTCATATAAAACAATGCAGTTCGCTAAAACATTCTTCATTATTATAGGATGAGCATGTTATAAAAAGAATGAGGGAAGATGAAATGAAAAACTCTGAATATTATAAACACATGCATCAACTCTCTGCATTTATTTATTTACTTGTGGATGCAACTATGTTAATCTTAAATTTCTGCTGTCACCTAATTTCATATTGCAAATTTAAAATTAAAGTTGTGTTTTTTCTGGAAATATATATATATATATATATATATATATATATATATATATATATATATATATATATATATATATATATATATATATATGAATTCCCATATGACAGACGAAGCTATTTGAGCGCTAGTGAAGTTAGACTTGGATTTTTGTCAGGGTTACAGCTAAGAATATATACAAGCTACTAAAAATCTAATAATAGATCATCATCCTTCTCCAATAATTCATTGAATTTGATATGATTCTTATGCTTTGTGTTATTAGCAAAAAGAAGTTTAAACGGGAAATACAATCTATGATTAATAATGCTTGAATTATTTTGTCGGTGCTGGTTTGGGAAAAGCATTGTCACAAACACCCAACCACATCCTAGGAGAGAAAATAGGGCTCAACAGAAAAAGAAGTTTAGGTAAAATGTATTGTGGTTTTAGGGGCTAATGGCCCACCAATTGAAGCGACAGAATCAAGCAACAAAGGAAGTAACCCACCATGGAATTGAGAGCTTTATGATAAGAGATATTAGAGATAGAGAAGAGGGGGGGGGGGATTTGAAAGGTGGGAATATTGGTTACCCCACTTGCTTCTGCATCTGTGTCATCTGTGTCTGCTTCTCCCACCATCTTTTTTAACATTTTTCTTACTTTTTTCTTCCTTTTGCCTTTCGCTTTCAAAAGTGAATTATTTTCCCAGGAATTTTCAGAGGTTTAAACTTCAAACCCTTCATAATTGGGAGTTCGTCGCTGTATGATTATGAATGGATGGAAAATTTGGTCGTAAATGTTCTCTTATGGACCCACAAGATGGATAGGGCCATATATTTTGATCACTCTTCAATTTAAGATGGATCTTCCATTAGTAGCTGAAAACGAGGATTTAAGTTTTTTTTAATTTATAAAGAAAGTATGAATGGTATATTAGTTTTTTTTGGCCAACTGTATATCATATTAATTATTTTCAATTTTTTACATGTTATTTAAGAACATAATCACTGGGTTGATGAAATAAAGTAGGCATAAATGCCAATAATTTTAATATAGGCCGATTAAGATATTAGGTCATCAAAATTTTATATAAGAATCAGCTAGTCCCTTCGGGGACATCCGATATGAGAATCAACCAATTTATAATTTTATTAAATTGCCAACAAAATTTAAAAAAAGATTAAAAAGGAAGTTCCCTTAATATTTTTTCAATGTTATATTCTATATATGTACCATGAGATTCTTTTTTTTAACATTATCTGCCATAAGATCAAAGCATATATGTTTTTTGGTCAATGGATCAAAATGAATTTGCTATTTGAGACTCCTTTTCTTTTGGGTCCGCTATTAAGATGGGTTCATATTTGGTCTATTTTGTTTGAGATCCCACTGTAGAGGCCCATATATTAGTTTCCTTAGCCCAATAGTTTTCTCCCTTCTATTAGCCCAGGTCCAAGGTCTCAGAGACTAACCAAATTTCTTATGCCATGTGTTGGGTGTACATTATCTTTTTGAGATTCTTAAATAATTTATGCTTATATTTTTAGATAAAGTTATGATATTAAGCAAATAAGCTTCACGCAGCACCAATTCTAACGCCAGAACGCTATCTACCAGCTTTACCAAACATATGATTCATCGATTCTTTGATTTCTTTTTCTTTTTTCAATTAAAAAATATGTTAAAATAATTTTTTTTTAATTTATATATGACATCTTTTTTTTTTCTCAACCTACTTATTAATTTCCTATAATTGTATAGCAATTATTGTGTGGCATACTGCTAAGTTTATAGTAGAGGACAGAATACAAGGTCTAGTGGTAGTTTGGTTGATATTAATTAAGTTATCAACTTTTATTGTAATAACATAAAATTATATCACACTAAAAATTCATAATTACTGAAAAAAGATTAGTTAATTAATATAAGACTAAATGGAAAATCAACCAAATTTGGAACTCGAAAAGAGAGCCGAATATGAAATATATATAAATAGGCACATTTTAATTAATATTTTATTGTGAATTTCACTTTTCTTTCTGCATAATGCTTGAAGTGGACTGGAATTACTCCCCAAGCAAGTTTTCGCGCAGAAAGCATGGTTACTTCATGTTGCTTACAAGTCATAACCATGCCTGCCTGCGTATGACGCTATGAGATTTACAGTTCAAAATAAATTAAATATAATATAACTAAAGCCAGTTGCCATTAAATAACTACTGATGATTCAGACTTTGAATTATTAAAATTATTATTTTATTTTTTAAAAACTTGTTTATATATATATATATATATCAAAACCTTTCTTCAAATATTCTTAATATATTTTTTGTAATCTAATTATTTCATTTTTCCCTTGTTGGTTAACTTGATTGTCGGACTTTAAGATAAAGTAAATCGTATGCAAAGATAAAAATCTTATCCTCAAATATAAAGAACACCAAAAGAAATCAACGTGACGCGTAAATGAAGTCCATACAACGTAACTAGACTGTTTTTTTTTCCAGAAATATCGCGAGAAGCGATGTTTCGAGCGTTTTCCACGTGGATGACAACCTTATCCAAGTGAACCCAATCGCGCCTCTTGTTTCTGAGTTATTGGTCAAATGAACACAACTAACTTCGGTCCCCATAACAATAAAGTTATGCACCCACTACCAACAATGAATAAACCGGGGCTAGCTTTACATGAAAGAACACGGCCTAGCACATACAGTTGACTGTCCTCTTTGATATGGACTCAAAAGGAAAATGATTGGGGGGGATTCGATCTGTATATTGCCTGTGGTATACAGTAATGAAGACGAGCTAAGAAGCGTGTTATGGAAAACTTGGCGAATTAAAAAGCAGTCTCTGTAACTGGAGGACCCAGGTACTCAATCCCATACATTTGAGAGCTCTCTGGCATCTCGATTTCTTCCAACCATCCATAACCATCATTTCCCTCTTTCATCACGTCACTCTCTCCATCTGCACCATCAATTAAGATCAACACATAAACCTCTGCATCTATCAAAGTAAACGATAGAACAAACCAAACAATAGGACTTTATTCTTATGGAAATAAATTATGAAGAACATCACTAACACACTAGTTAATGTCTCAATAACTACACATAAAAGCAGTACGCAATTGCGGGGTTCTACTCACTGGAAAAAGCAGTGTAGGGGTGATCCCTGTAGTAAGAGCAGTCGCGGCCATCTTCTTGGGAATAAGGAGGCCCAAGAACGTCAAGCACAGCACATGGGGTTATGGCTGTGAATTCATGAATGTTGCCTCCGGTTGTCGGATACAACACACAAGCATCGCAGGGTGCAGTGAAGACTTTATCGGCTTTTAACCTCGCCAATCTCACTGCAAAACCAGCACCACAAAGGGTCAGAATTCAAAACCATTTTATTTCCGGAAAGGTTCATTTAGCGGATGGGCATGGGAGAGATTTGATACCCACATTTAGATGGTTGCAACAAATTGCCGGAGACCTCCGGATCAGCCCAGTCGTAAGACTTGATGTGCATTTGTCCCACTAGGAGCTTACTGAAAACAGTCATTCCTGGATGGTTGTGGAGGGGAATGACTCCGCTTGCAGGTAGGAAAAAGATGCAGAGCTGCATGTGCAAACAAAAGTAACCCAGAGTTAAGCACATCTAGCAATTGAAGGAAAATTTCAATGGTGAGCAGTAAGACATGTAAGGCTCACCGAGAAATTATCACACTTGTATATGGTTGTGTACGAGACTCTTGCATTCTCATTGCCCGTATTTCCAGGCTCGAAGAACCGTAGATCTCTACTTAGCCCAACGTCTTCTGGCTTCATGTTATCTGATTAAAGCATCAAAACAGCACTTGAAATGAGTATATCTGAATTCAGAAAGAAAACTCATATCCATTCCACAGCACATATACGAGAACATGGGTGCATGTTAATTAGTACAGAAAATGCAATTCTGGAAGGAATTAAACTGATATATTGTTTTTAAATGTTCCCCCTACTCAACGACAGCAGATTTTCTTGAAAATTTCCTTTTCTCCATCTTGTGTTCCCGGAGAAACTTTGATGACAAGTCATCATATATAAAAGCTGGTCCGGGAATGATTTTGATTTATATCTTCACTTTTCTCCACTACTAAGAGAGCTAAAGTATTTATCAT
Organism: Gleditsia sinensis; assembly: GCA_037074535.1. Classification (NCBI taxonomy): domain Eukaryota; kingdom Viridiplantae; phylum Streptophyta; class Magnoliopsida; order Fabales; family Fabaceae; genus Gleditsia; species Gleditsia sinensis. The sequence goes on from CM073473.1 coordinate 9,774,883, forward strand.
TTCCTTTAATTTGGAAAATAAACATTTTGGCAATGAATAAAACCATCCTAATGAACAAAAAACGATGCGGTGGAAAGAAAATGAGAAGGCACTGTATTTCTATCTCTAGAAAACAGTTGGTATTTGGTAGGGAGCTTTCTAGTTCGTCTGTAGTTTGGCGTAATTCAGGCCTAATTGCACTGCCACAACATGCAACGGAAATCACGCCATTTCCAGTTATACAAAATTGCAATTCGAATTTCATGTATGTCTGAACTTATGACCCAAAACTTGGCATTTGTCAACATCCGATCAGATAGAAATCAACGAATGCTACATTTTCTCTTCCAAGAATGCCAAGTTAGAGTTGAAATAAAAAGAAAAAAGAAAATCGTACCAAGGATGTGGCATAGTTTCTGAACATGTTGAGGCAAAGGAACCGTGCCAGGGCCTTTGAATGTTTCTTTGCATGACACAAACAACTCCTGAAGTACCGTTGGACACGCCGGCACCGGCTGCCTAATCCTGCGCCAAGACTTCCTCTTCTTACTGATAATTTTTCTCACATAACCAACCTTGTGCACATGCCCAACTCTGTCTTTCCCCTGCTCCACCAAACCTCCCTCCATTTCCACGGACACACCACCCATATCTCCCTTCATTTAGATCAAATCTTAAACCTTTCGTTCACGTAAATAGTCTATGTCTTTTCACAAAGACATTTACACAAATACGAAGATCAGAAGATTAAGCAGTCCTCTAGATCAACTGTTTAACAATCTTCAACTTTTGGATTGAGAAAAACACTCACACGAAATAAAATTCAAAACCCAGAATCGAGAAATTATGAAAACCGAAACTTTTGAGATGGGGAAGCTGGCCAGATTAAAAGTGCAAATGAAAAGGGTATGGTTGACTGAAGAGAAATAAGATTCTTAATATTTACAAAACAGCGCAAAAGTGGGAATTAGCAGAGGATGAGATATCAGGTAATGATAAGGAGGGCAGGGAGGAAGCCGGAGTTGATATTTATATAGACCCGAGGAGAGAGAGGGGATAAAAACGAAAGCTAGAAAACCAGGGGCCAATTGGCATGGGATAGTGATATGGTTGACAACTGTAGTTGGAAGTCCTATGGGGAAAAGGAAAAAAGAGAAAAGCAGTATTTTTCTCGGGTTCCCGCCCCCATAGATTGATTGGAAACTAGCGGTTAGAGCGACCCCTGTTTTGTGGGTTAAAACGGGGAGGGATTCTCGAATTTACCAGAAAGCCACTCGGGTGGGGCTGCCGCGATGATGGGAAGGGTCAAACTCAAAAGAGAGAGTGAAAATCAACGTAAGTTCCACCTACAATCACTAGTTATTATTCTGTATACACACTCTTAAGGATGTAGGTTCAACTTGCCTTGCGCCTTTTTTTTTTTTTTAAGTGAATGGAACAACGAGTGACGTGTCACAATCTGGTTCACGTTTCAGAGAGTAACGGTGCCAAGTGGCTCCCTCCTTCGTTCCAAGCGTGTTTCACAGCTGGTTATCATTGTAACAGAGAGGAAATGGTAAGGCAAGCCCTTTTGAAGGAGACATAAAGCTTAGCTTGCAAATATCTTTTCCGTGGATGGGGAAATTGGCAAGTAATTAATGACTAATGATGCCAAACTTACATGCTTGGTGTATAATAAAATTTAAAATGAGACACGGGAAATCCTAAGCAACGTAAATCATGACCATATTTTTACATAAAGAAGCCATGTTTCACGTGGCAGGCACATGTGGAGCTCGGTTCTGCCTCGGGAGAAAACCATGTGGCGACGCCCCGGCACGTGTGCTGAACCACTGCAATGTCATACTGCCCGACTCCTTTGGCAAACCAAAGCGACTGATCGGGCATTTTTTTGTGCGTATTTATCTACATATTTCTTTAAAATAATTTCAATTTTTTAATTTTTTTTTGTCTATAACTGTCAGATAACTTAGTAAAAGATACAGAGTTATATAAACGTAATCAAATAAATAAATAATTATTTCAGAGCGCAGAGCTATGCCGTATTTTTCCTATTTCCTTTTTTTTTTTTTTTTGCGACGTCCTCTCTGGTTTTTTAACTTGCACACTCAATAGATTAAAATAAGTTAAATATGCTTGTATTTATACACAAATCTCCAGTAAGATTAAGTATTAAAAATTAATTTAACACGGGATATGCTTGATAAGGGTTATATTTTGTGGGAATAAAATTATTTATGATATATTTGTGCATGTTATGTTGGTACCAATAGAGTTACTCAAATAAATAATTAATCAGTATTTAAAAAATATCTTAAAATTATATCTCCTCATAAGGAATTATTTTTTCTTTAAGATCAAAACCCTACAAAGGTAATAACATCCAATAAATTCGAATCCCAATATGATCAGACCCAAAACATTTTAATTTTTTATTTTTTATTTACAAATTTTTATTATTTAAAAAATATGTTTATTTTGTACAGTTAAAATTTTATTTTTATTAATTTTTAAATTTAATTTTGTTTAATAATTATAATAAAATCACTTTTAAAATAACAAAAATATCATTAATTATATTTTAAAAACATAAAACAATCTATTTCAAGAAACATTTTCGTCGAAACTCTATTAAATACTTTTTCGATGGTATTTTTTATTCTCAATAAAAATGAAAACAAAAAACAATCATATCAAACAAACTCTTCATTTCTAAAACCCGAAGCCGCTCTTTGATGGCTTCAAAATTTTGCTCTTAATAAGTTCATGTCAAGAAGTGAATCACTGAAGAAACAGATATGATCCTCATTTTGCTCAATCTGTGACAAGGTTGTAAAATGTGATAATCAGCTTCCCTATCCGTCTTGTACATTGCATAGTCTATCCTAAATGTATCAGCGGAAAGTAGCACTACGATTCCCAGAAGCTGGAAATGCCTGACGTCTTCTACCTTGCGGCAATTCTTGGGTCAAATCACTTGTTTGTCCCCTTCCTCCTATTACTGAACTTTTCTTCTTGCTACCTGAGCCACGCAGCCCCGTAAGACCATCATCACCCTGGAAAGAAGCATCTTCTGTATGTTCTCCAAATCTAACTTGTTGCCTTGCTGTTTCATAATCAAAAGGCTTCACCTGCAACAAGCCACTGGTTTCTGCGGCTTTCTTGGTCTCTCTGGTTCTATTATTTTGAGTGTTTGACTGAAAGCATTTTTGGAAGCTCGATGACAATTCCGAGAGGGACATTGGCTCATCTTCATTCTCTTTCCCTGAAGTGGACACGTCAGAATTTTTCTCCCTGTTCTCATTTGTGCTTTCTAGGTTATTGTGCGTCATATCCTCTGGATCTGTATCAGAGTCTAGCCTTATAATATCATCTGCAGTGGAGGTGGTAACTGGATCGGAAACAGGTTTCTCCACATCTGACGTTTCAGAGGCTACACTAGGATTTTCTACAACTATTTTTGACATCTCCCTGCTGCCCACAAATGAATGGAAAGGAAGATTGACTGAAGATCTAATCTGCTCTAGCTTGACCTCTTCCTTGCCCTGGAAAATAAAAAAGATTTAGGGGAAGGAATCTCAGGAAGTAGTTTCATTCCAAGTCACAATCTGTTGACACTGATGTAGAAAAACTTAAACTATATCAAAAGTAATTCAGCGGTGTGGGCGTGTTTTACATAGGTGTCCATGAATACTAAATCACTAAAAAATTAAGTAGACAGAGAATTAGCAATTAGAACATAACAATTCAGAGACTGGTCTGATGTTAAGTGCCTTGAAAAATTTCAGCACCAGCAAGGTAATATCAGCTTTCGGTCTTGCCAACATGTGAAATGGAAATGACAGCCAAAAAGAAAAAGCAGGTAAGAGGTTTGCCTCCTGTATGAAACGGACATCCTTTTAAATGTTCATTAAGGAAAGCTCACCTTTTTATTAGGATCAAGCTTCCGCTTTGAAGCTGAATTCCCCAGAAGAGCCCCAAAAACACCAGTAGGCCTTTTTAGCACCTGTACAGTTGCTGTGTTACCCTGTCAACAACTCAACAATTAGACTGATACCCTCACTAAGAGGCCAAAAAGTTAAAATAAAAAAATAACTAAATTTTTTTAAAACCATTGCAGTAGAGGATGTTCCGGCAGTGGCATCCCTGTCCTGCTCTAAAATAGTGAGACTGTGCGTTGGAAGCTTTGAAGTGAGACTATCTGATTCAATTGTCACTTGTCCATTTTTGTCTAGATGCTGAAAAGACTCCTGTTTAAGATGGAGAGAAACAGATGATTTTTCCAAGACATTAGCACAGGTGGCACTTCCAACTCCATTACTTTCTTTTCTTGCATTTGCAAGATTTAAGTTTGGCATATCAGGTAGGGGAGCATCAGTTCCATCCTTCAGAGGGACTACGTCTGATCCCTGTAAATCATCACACAAATTTTTTTGGGTGAGAAATCATCATTCGAATTAGTCAACAAAAATATCAGAAATTAGAACCAAATAAAATTCATAATCAACTCACACTGTGCTTGTTAAGTACTAAATAGTGGAGAACCATTAATTCCCTGAACATAGGAAGTAGGAAATTTTACAAGATTCTGGAAGCAGGTAATTAGACTTGGTGAAACTACTTAATACGTTTTCCTAAACTATCCATACTCTTATGACAGAGAGCCCATTCATTGCGATAACACAGCATTGGATCCTGGGAAGTTGATTTGTTCCTTTAGTAGATGAGTATAAACATTTAACTTCCACTTAAAAAGAATTCACAAAACTAAGCATCCACAGATCTAATCACACTTGAGATGATGACACATATTACTGATAAAGGTCAGTGATTTGCATTTTCTATCTAATTACTAGTTGCACAATAAAGGGCCAGCATACAGAGAAGAACTCCTGCCCAATCTATCTAGTGGAAGTTCTTCAAACACAAGACTTACAGTTGCAAAACGTCCCTCTTTCAGATGCTGTGCAGCAGCTTCAAAGGCAATAGCACTTTGCATAGAATGCCTAACAATGCTGACAACAGTATCAAGATTGCGCTCAACATATGGGTGCTTTGATTTTACTAAACGGCGTAGCTTGCTTGTAGTAACAGGCATCTGTTTAGCTTTGAAATAGGAAAACACAAAGTAAGCAGACATGTACCATATAATTAAATTGCTCCCTTCTAGAAGAAAGATGACACAGATGTTTGCACAAATTTCATTTACCGATTTCGAGAAGAGTTTTATTTGGCAATACATATCCAGTACTCTCATCCTCTCCACGAGCAACAACATCTCGCCATTCACAAAGTCCCTGCAAGCCATTAGTATAATATTTTAACTGCAATAGCTGCGGACAGGAAAGAAATCCAGAGTGGAAAAAATAAATGCCAATAACTTTTTTTGTTTTCATTGTTGGAAAGCTAGTCAATTTGGCATCCCCACTTAGTGACAAAAGGTTTGTTTGTTGTTATTGTTGTTGTAGTAGTTGGAAAGTTCTTTATTAGTAAAATCCTGACATGGTATTTGATTCATGTTGGATGCTTTTTAATATTTCAATTTTTGAGAGCACTAATGCCACAAAATACATCCGATGGTAAATTGTATAAAAGTGATTGGAAGGTCATTAGGATTTCTAGTATCTAACAACAACTGTCACTTTTTTGCAAAGGTTGTTCACTATGGAAACCCATATGCTTTGGCAACATAATCATGTAAAAAGTGCTAATGAGTGTAGGAGTTAAAGACTACAGCAGTATTTTTATCCCCCAAAAAAATGCAGCAGTATTATTGGGGATACCGCTGAAGGATAACAATGACAGTAATAGAGGTGGCGGGCAATGGCAATAATGGTAGCCACAATGGAGACTTTGGCAGTGGAGGAGGTGGTGGCAGAAGTAATCATAGAGAAAGTATATGAGCAAATCAGACATTTCATATGATAAAAAAACCAAAAGAAAGATTAATCAAAAAAGCCCATGGTAACAGGGCAGGAATCACTTTTCCACATTTGTGTGAAGTCGATTCTTGAGGAAATCCTAGACTCTAGAAATCAATAGCCCCAAAGGGAATTCTAGATTATCATGACATTATTAAAGAACTCTTTAAAATACATGAACCAAAGTCTATCATAAAGGAATGCTTTTTGAAAGCCATTTTTTCTATTCACAGATTGGACAGGAAAAAAGAGAAATGATTTCATTCCTTTTACAATTAATATAAGATGTGCAATACAAAAAAAAAAAGGAATTGATAAGCAGCTTACTGAAACAATTGCAAGCTGCTGAGCATTAAAACCAGCCCCTTGCAGCCTGCATCGGAAACAGTAATTTGGTTTAGATATACGTCCCATGGCAAGCATTAAATGCAACGCAAAAACTGGGATAAAAAACTACCCAAAATTAGCAGAAAAGTAGTCAAAAAAAGTTTAAATTGCTTTTTATATAAAATGCTAAAGTAATGAAAGATTGTTATTTAACAAAGGTAACAAACCCATATATATAAAGGTAAGAGTTCTCTGTCAGAAGCTCTTTCTCATATAGCTGCATACAGACTTCATAACTGCGCTTGTAGACCTGTCAGTAACAGGAAACTCCATTTAAAAGGAAAACAAATACACACACACACACACATATATACCCAGCCGCTCAGTTTTGTTATCTTGCCATCACATTAAAAATTTAGAATCCAGAATTCAAATCTTGTTTAAAATATTTTATTAATACAGCAAGGAAAGGTCAATCACATGTTCATCTAACAGGCTTGGTCTCAACTCGGCAACATACTAGCATACAACTCGATTTGAATTTAGAACCCCAATCTCTCTGATATGACTTAACAAAACCTTGAAGAAACTAAAAAGAGTATAAGGAATAGACAAAACAAAATATTACGATCTGCTTAGATACATCAATAATCTAGAGAACTTGCAGCAGTCATATGTTATCAAGTGTTTCTTCTCTTTCTAATATAATTTCTTCTTTTATCCAAAAAAAAATATATATATTACCACGTCTTAGAGAAAATACTCATCTAGGGCCAAGAATCAGAAGTACCAAACTACCGATATATTGAATGCTATAGCTTTAAGTTCTGGTGATGTTGACAGCACAAACTATTTGATAAAATTTTATAAAGGAGTTTCTTTCACTGCTATTTTAAAGCCATTTGGGATATGTTTTTTGAAGCTAGCGTGACTGTCAAAAATATGAACTACCTAAAATACCATCGACTTCTCTTCTCTTAAAATCTAATAATTATCCTTTCCAAATTTGAAAATATCAATTTAAACTTGTAACATCTGCTTTTGTAATTTTTAAATTCTCAAATCTGTAATATAACAATACATTTACCACTTGTTATTCAAAATGAAATTTATGGCAACTTTTATCACACCTTTACCAGGCAATATTTTAAAAGTTCTTACATAGTAGTTTTTTTCACAACCCCTACAGCACAATCCAGTCAAAATAAAAATCCTGAACGTTATAAGCAAGTAAGACTTATACTCAACACAATTTTGTATATAAAATCAATGCTATAGAATCTGAAGGCAGGAACTTCTTGGAATTTACAGATGTTTACCTCCACAAGAGGAGTATCAGAACTTTCAGGCTCCTTATCCAATGCAAATAATTTGATTCTCATTAAATCATATATATACAGCAGATAGTGCGTATCTTCTCTGGCATATCTGTCATCATAATAACACTTCATTAGATGGCAGTGATCAAATCCCTGGGACAGTATGCTAGTCATTATCAAACAACACCTCAAATTTATAATCAGAAGTAAGGAAAAAAAAAATCAACAGCAAGCTAAAAGACACAATTAGACTAGTGTTCTTTTTTTATGGTTGTGGGACCCTGGGGAGGGAGGGTCCACAAAGAACCCATTATAAGATGACTTGTTATTTGCAAGCAGAAAGGAAAAATATACTTGAACATTCTGTGCAGCAGCGAACTAACAACAGAATAGAAGCCTAATTAAGAAACTTATTTTCAAGAAGCAGGGCTGGTTCTGTTTCAAATATCCACCAAATTCTTCAGTACAAGGAACACAGCAATAGATTCAATCCAGGATAGATTAATTCTCAAGATTATTAACCTTTTTATGTTATAGTCGCCAGACACCTGGACTACTTACCTTGTGTTTATTTTTGGAGATTAAATGCCAGAATTACAGAGAAAAAAAATGAAAGCGAACAAGGAAAACAACCACAAGAAGAATCAAAAAGATCATGCAATGACACCTTAACATCTCATCAGGAAGAGGGCGTAGTCTCCAATCTGCATTCTGGTATCTGAAAGGAGATTACTTGTCAAACTTCCAGAACGCAAGAAAGAATAAAAGGAACAATCATGCTCAGGAATCAGTAAAGCACCCCAAAACATAAAATGAAAGAACAAATAAAGCATACTCTTTGTTTGCAGAAACTCCGCAAAAATGATGCAAAAGATACTCCAAACTATTCCTTTCCAATTTTAATACCCTTGAGGCCTGAGAAATGAAATCAACATATATTAGTCCCCTCTGATAAAAAACATAGAAGATCAATAGTATGAAATTGCTAACATGGCAAAAGAACTTCACATGCATCATTTCACCATTTCTGCCTTTTTGGATAGAAGAAAATGTCAATAGAGAGGAAAGAGATATAAGATATCCTCCTAAAAAAAATAAAAGAGAACAGAGAGCCGGAGAGGCTAAAAAATGCAAACAAAGCTGTCTAGTCTCACTTAAAGTTAAAACAACCACAAGCAGAACACCAATATTTTGAGACATGTTATCCACATTTTAGGAAGTTAAACAGAAGGTCCCAAACTCATCCTACATAAAACAAAATACTTGAGTATTACAGGCCTAATTAATAGATTTTCTTTTGATTGAGACTCGTATATTTACAGGCTTAATTGATTAAGAAATAAATAGCAATAACAATTTATATAAAATCACCGGCCTAATTTACCTGGAAGTAGAGAAATCAGTTCTACCTACAACTGTTTTTTGCAAACCCTTAGCATCAACTGACAAAATAATTACCTTACACAGGAAACTTTACCATCACAAAAACAAAATTCACTATACAATTTATTTTCCTAAATAATTAATAAGGGAAGGAATCTCAACATTGAACATTCAGATAGTTATGCATACCTGGCCAGTGTCAAATAAATTACAAATGTAAATGCCAAAATCCCGTTGAAGCCACACAATATCTCGATCTGCTCCATGCATGACCTGATCAACCATAAACAAAGTCAATGGATTGAAGTGAATCTGTGCAATAACAAATAAATATTCAGGTGCAAGCAACAGACCTTCTTTTTGGAAGGGTCCTTGAACACTTCCCTTAGATAGGGCCCAACATGAATGCGAAGCTTCAAAGTGTCCACAACAAAATCTTCAGTCCTGGTTGAGATCTGCATCAAGCAAGTCAATCCTTGGAATGACCGGTATTGATTATGTTCCAAATCCACCTAGACATTTCAAAAGAAATCAAAAGAATGCAAGGAAAGAAAGGTAAGAGGTAACTGAAAGAAAGGAATGATAATAATCTAGCACTTAAATATGTCAAAAACAGACAACATCCAGCAGAAAATAAGATCTAAAAGTACTCCTAGTACAAAAACAAGAGTAAACATAAAATACTTATAAAAATCATCACAATCAGCCAAAAAGCAGCACCAACACAGATCATGGTCACATCATCATAACAACAGAAACAGAAATGCAAACAAAATGCAACACTCATATCTGTGATACTACAAGTTAAACATAACCCTGCCATTGTACTGTCAATATTCACTTGTCACAGGTGAAACAGCAGATTAAAAACATAATAATGTGATACCAAGATACCAAGATACCAAGAAATGCAAGAGAACTTATACTACTCAAGATTAAGATATCAAGTGACTGAGAGAGTTGTTATCTTGTACGTGGAATCAAGGAATCACAGAAATTTAAAAAAAAAATTATGAAGTTATATACAAAGTTTTCTAATTGAAGTTTAAGACTGTGGTTGGGTTAGGGAACGGGTGGGGGTTGGGATAGTGCAAGGGTTCGATCCCTCATGATGTACCAAAAAAAAAAAAAAAGACTGTGGTCTGGAATCAAGTGCGAATGACATTCTAATTCCAGTGTTTCTATGTTCCACAAAACTATCAGAGCACCGTGTACTACTGCAGTTACACACACTAGAGGCAGGAACCTAAAGGGTGGTCATGCAGCTGACTTGGGGAAAACAAGCTCCAAAAATTGAATGTACAATCAGCTCAGGAAAAAGAGTCTAGTGGTATGACATAGCCATGCACAAAACCTCTCAGCAAACATCATAAACAGCATTCATGTTTTACCGCAAATTCATTAACTGCATGCAACTTAGCAGCCAACTCCTTCAAGCCCCTGACTTCCTCCACAAGCTTGAAAGGGGTGCATTCTATTGGGGGAGGGTTTATTGGCTCAAGATTCCCAAGATCTTTGTCAACAAAATCCAAGACAGAGAGTTTCTCCTGAAACAAGAAATTAGTAATTCATGGATTAAAAGGGAGGACTGCAGAATAAAAACAACCTAGGTAAATGCAAACAAGAAAACATAAGCAAAATGATGAAGGGTTTTCATAATCACACACACATAGAATATTTACAATATAAATATAAACGTAAAACCAGTTCAGACATGCAGAGGTTAGTACAGGATAAGAAGAACTCTGGATTTTAACCAATGTCTCTCTAAAATGTAGAGACTAATTTTTCTAGACAAGAGAAGCTTTTCAAACAGTTCCATGGGACTATACAAGCCAATTCTTTTAAATTATTTCTTTGTTATGGCATACTTAGTCTCAATAAGACTCATTGTTTTTTCCCAACCTCCCTATGAACTCAATTGAAATCTTTTATCTCAATCAACTCCGACAAGCAGCTCATCACTAAACACACCACATAAAAAATATATATACTACAACGAAAAACATAAACTAACCAGTGGATGAATAAACCTCTGGCCATCGTCACTCCTCTGCAACCAAACATGCTCAAAAGGCTGGTTCGAATTATTAACCAGTATTTTATACTCCTCCTGAGGCCTCCTAATCGTTGGTATATGAAACGGAACCTTAGGCTTCGACCCCATCGTTTTCTTGTCCTTTGTGGCCACTTTAACGCCCGATGGATTTGAATCTAGCTCCTCTTCTTTCTCTGCTCCCGTATGACTCGCCCCTTTCTTCTTCTTCCCATGAACCAGCTGAAACCCATCTTCCGAGTCCGCCAATGAACTCATTGGACGCCCTGTCTCCTCCTCTTTCTTCCTAATCCTTCGAAACTCATCGTGCGACACATCGAACCGCTCAAAAATCTCGTCATTCACATTAACCAACCAGTCGTACGCATCGTCGATATCCATGGGAAAATCAATTTCCTTGCCCCATACATGCGCCGAGGTACCAATGGTTTCCAGCATCGACTGAGATTTCTTCGCGATTTCTCTAATTGGGTTCTTAAATTCGTCGAAGTTATAATAGAAGTGAAAGTCTTTGTTGGAAGGTATGCATCGCGAAGAACCGGAAAGCTTGGCAACTGACGAAGACAAAGAACCCGCCGATAGGTTCTGCAACGTCTGCGCCTTTGTAGCGGGCTGAGCTTGATCAACGTTCATGGCGTCTCGACTCATTGTGATAGCGAAGATTGATGAAGGGTTTAGGGCTAGGGTTTTAGGCTTTAAACAACGCCATTGCTGGGTGGGGACTCTCTCTCTCTTTTCCCCTCTGCGTTTGCTTTGCCGTTTTACTACAAGCGCGGTAACACCGGGCGCGTCTCAAACATATACGTGTTATATCATCTGTCTGGCGTGACATTGCACGTGGCAATAAAATCCAAGTGTCACCAGCCTTTATTAAATTGTTAGGCTTCTAATTTTACTTTAAACCGATTCATATTTTGATAATATATTCTAAATAATACTATTAAAAAATAAATAAATAATTGGATATGAATAAAATTCAGAAGGAGAAGAGAAAAAAAACCGTGAATAAAGTATTGAATATAGAGTTTGATCATATAACACACAAAAAAAAGATAATGCTATTCAAATTTTAAGAAAATAAATCGCTATTATATTTATTGGAAGCAATAATCTCAGAGGATTAGTATATTTTAATTACTTAAATTTTAAATGTTAAATTAACGTTTTAAAAATTTTATTTTTAAAATTGTTTTAAAAAAATTTAAATTACAAATTAGCACAACAACAAAAAAGAAATATAAAGCAATACAATTGTAAATAAACATTATAAAATTTATCCTCACAAAAAAGGAAGGCAAAAACTTAGGAACCTCTTGTACCAAAAATGACATATAAAACTCAAAGAACATTCCAATCTTTAAAATTGTGGCAAAACCAAATAATTAGGGAGAAACCTATAAAGTGAAGAAGTACATGTAGAAAGCTATCATTAATAATTTAGATTGAGTGAAGAAATAAACACAACGATCATTGTTCATTGGTTAAGGAATGTCGCGGGAGGTAGAATACCAAGAGCTTCTTGTAAGGCATTCTTTTTTCTAATTGCTTAAGATTACTGAGAGGTGCTTGTAAGGCATTCTTGTCATCAATTTTGTATTAACATTAAAATTATTTGTATTAACATATTAAAAGCCATTAAAAAAATGAGCTAATTAAATGTTCGAGTGTATTTAAAAATCAATACTTGTCATCAATTTTGTGGCTACGCATACCGTATTGATAATTCCGGGGTACTCGGCACTGTTTAGCGATTCCACAATTATAGCATACAATTGAATATAATATTCCTCAATTAATCATCTTTCGTCTTTAACTTCTCTGCTTTAAATACCATTCATTCAAAGCTCTCGTGCTTTAGCCTTAAGATCGGGTCAAAACAAAAGCTCGAATATCACAAGGGGACGCCTCATCGTCATTCGCCTACACTTCATTCATTCAAAAGACGGACGGAGGTTCCTTTCTGATCTTCTCCACCTTCAAGAAAGATAGCTTCAAATCAATCACTAGTTGTGGTAGGTATTGCCGTTTTGGGCTTCGTACGGAGCCTTTCATTTGAGAACTCAAAGCCCACAATCAGACCAAAATGATGAAAGGCCCAGTAATTCCTGACCAAAAACAAAATAGAATTTCAAAATACCATGGTCCGTGTCTCCCTAGGTTGTTTTCTCTGCTTTACTGTTATTATTTTTTCCTTTTTTTCCCTCAATTAAGCGAGCGGTTTTGTCTTGACCCTTCCAATGGAAGTCAAGTCAGGCTGACTTTCCATGGTTAAATCCAATATAATTATTAAAAAGAAGAAAAAGAATTGGACAGAATCAAATCAAAGGAGCACGTCAAAAGAGGAAAAACAACGGCTACAGAACCCAGTTTTCCTCAGACCTCCTTTGAGCTGAGACACACAAAAAAAGCAAGCAACCTACAGGTCACAGCTACCTGAATCAAACTAAATCAGAGGCCTCCTGATTTAACTCCTCTCACTTTCTTAACCCCTATAAATTTCTAGAGACATAGTTTGAAACCCATATTCAGAAACGTTCTTTGCATTCGTTTTCATCTTTATAAGCCAGAAGAAATAATATTACAGAAACCAGCTTGCTCGAGTTTCTATGGCTTCGCTTGTACTTCTCTTTTCAGAAATTGTTCGAAATCACGAGGGGGGCGCTGCAGCTCTATTAGCAGCATATCCTCCTTCTGCAATTTCTTCACGTGCTGCTGCAACCGGGTCCTCTGCTGCGAGAAAATCCTTGAGAAAGCAGAACAGCCAGAGTACCGAAGAATTGGTGATGGAAAATCCATTGGAGTCAAGGGTCTGTGTTGATTTTGTTTGGCCTTGATTTGAGTCCTCGAGTCTCTCTGTACACTGTTACTGCTATTTTCCATTTAGAAAAAAGTTGCATTTGCCGTAATACATATTATTACTTCTTAGTTCTCTACACCAATTCTTAAAATTATTATTTTTACACTTTAGATCATTAAAAAACGAAGAAAAGGTTGCTTTCCTTTCAGGCAAGAATCCATCTCTGTGACCTTCTTTCCTGATATCATCTTCACGGGTCCTGTCTGTTCTGGTGAGTAAAAGAGAAAATACCAAGTCAAATTAAAATATTAGCTCCAAGTTTAAGGTAGTCTTTAATTCCAGGCCTACAATTATCAGGGGGGAGTACAAACATTTTATGGGCGATGCTTTGCCAAGTTCTGATGGGTCTTTCTTTTCGTAGGCTGTTTAAAGAAACTGATGAGAACTATTTGTCTGTTTCCGCATAGCTAAAGAAGAGATAGAGGAAGTCTAACTTTCACTCCCCACGAAATGAAATCCTTTTCTGGTGGGTGAAGTAAGCCGGGGTCTCTCCTACCTGATGCAGACTTTAAACTTGCATTGCCATTAGGATTACAAAAAAAAACTTTGGGACAGAACACAAATTAAGAAAGAGGAGGGGGATAGGATGAGTAATTTGACCTTAATTATTAACATCGGGGAAAGCAAGTTGTGGACAAAGTTAACCTTTGACGAAGAAGCCGATTTATAATCTGCGTTTTTTGTTGGGCTGGGAAATCATTGTTATTGTTTTTGCCTTCTTTCGGGAGAGCATGTCTCATTTTGCTTTCAACGAGTCAGTGAGGAGAGAGACAAAAGGGGTCAAACTTAATTTGGGTTGGCTTGTGCTGGAAACGGAAAGGTCAGGCTCACGAAGAAGATAGTGGTAGTAAAACGTAGCAATCGATGGTTGGTATCTAAAAGACTAAAACTTAGCCACCATGTTATGAAGATGATCACCCACCACGCACTCAAGTTTCATTCGAGGAGTGGGTGAGCGAATTTAGGTACTACTACTATTGTTTTTACACCTACTCACCACCAATCCCCTGTGTAAAAAATTAATATTAGATTTTTGTAATTATACCTTGTAACTTTTTATATCCTATATACTATGTAATTAATATTCCTTTTTTTTTTTTGCTTCAAATGATCAAGCAAGTGAGAAACATAAATACAAAAATACTAGAATAATACTTAAAAGTCAAACGTTTGCCGAGTTGAGAAAGAAAAGGGAATCTACCAACAACATCTTGTAAAATGCCTAGTTTAATTGTTTCGGACAGAATCTGAATGAACGTGCATGTCCAACTGCGCTGTCATAAGAACACCAGCTAACATAATATACCTCATTTCTGCATATCATATATATTATGAGATTCAGTTTACTTAAATGTTAAAAAAACACACACACAAATTATAAATAAAAAAAAGGGAAAAAATAAATGATAAGTAAATTTGCATTATAGTTTGTAAGTAAAATTTGTAAGCGGTTGAATTTAGTCTTATATTTTAAAAATAACTAAAAAAAGAAGAAGGGGTTGGTCGGGTGGTGTGACCCGCACACATCGATCCGATCAAAGATGCCGCGGCACCACCGACACACAACTTGGAATTTAGATTGGAAAAAAAAAAAAACAAAAAAAGGGTCTTTACTTACGCCTCAATCGCACTGGCATCTTCCTGCTTGCCCCGCCGCTCTATAAAATAAATCACGCTCCCTAGTTCACAGCCTTTCTTCCTTAAAAAATATTATTTGTGGACTTTATAATATAACCAGTTCGCGGCCTTTATTTTCTATTTTTTGTTTAAACCTGTAATCTAAAAGTTTGATGGAATATAATTTTGATATATACTATTTAATTCAGACAAAAAAAAATTACCATTGTATGTAATTAAGTTGGTAAGATTATATATACCAAAGTTTTGATTTTTGTCCATTCTTAGAAATATTTTAAATTTTAAGTCTAATTTACATATTTATTTTTGAACCGACATTATTCTATTACTAATTATATATAAAGTAATTAAATAAAAATAAAAATGTTTAAGAGACCTACACATCATTCTCTTGCTCTCTTCACTTTTTGAGTTTTTTCGTGTTATTATTTAATATTTCTTACTTTCAATCTCAGCATAACCACATTACTTTACTTTTTGTTCTTAAATTAATATTTTGACTTTTCTCACATGCCTCACCTCCAGAAGCAATTAGTATGTATGTATATATATATATATATATATATATGGGATTTAGGTAAATGTTTAAAAATTCAAGTTGGTATTATAATAAATTTTGAATCTGTATAAATTAAGGGTTTATTTTCACTCTTTTTTTTAATGATAATTTGATCAAGAATGTGCATTGACAAATAATGAAACAGGGGGAAAAAAATGTTTGACCCATTTATAAACTAAATCTTAGTTCAAGCTGGATATGGGGAATAAAAGCCAGCGTAGGAAAGCATATGGTCAACTCTCTATGGGTTGAGACTTGAGTACAACACATCCTAATTAGGAAAACCATATTTTTAATTTTTAATTATAATTAAATCCCTCACTAGTATATGAGCATGTCCCTATTGTTCATTATAAGTTAAAAAGTAAAAACACGTCTCTCTCGTAAAAGTTAGAAATTATATTATTATTAAAATTTAACAATACTAATTTTAAATTCATTTGTTACATTAAGTGGTGTGTAAGTCTAAAAAAAAATAATTAAAATATTATATTTTAACACTATTTTGGCTCGTATTCCGTACTCTTCCTTCTGTTCACGGTTTAATATTTGGTTCAAGAGGAGCCAAAAGTATACGGTTAATTTTCAAATCTTTGACAAAAAGATTGATGTAACGGGGAAGAAAATAGAGAAGAAAAACAAGTTGTCATTTACATCATCGATGTTTATTTTCAAATATACGGTGTCACAAGAAGGCCTAAAAATATTTGTATATGGATATGAATATATAAAAAAATTTGTTTTGTCAATATTCAACTATCTTTTTCATCACAGGATCAATAAATAAAAGCAAATGATTTTCATTCATACGTTGTAAATTTTTAAAAATTGTGTTTAAACAATTTTTCTTCGAATTTCAAACCTGAGAATATAAATATATATTTATAATGACGGAAAAAAAAAAAGAAACCCCGCTGAATCGTGTGGATTGTGGCTTCCCATTTCCCAGTTCCCAGTTCCCACCTACCACCCGCAACTACAGAAAGCCGTCCTCATTTCCGCACCAACTGAAGGGTAACATGGGTAATCTAGGAAAATGCAGTGAAAAACAAGTTAAAAGGTGTGGGAGGATGCCACCACCAATTCCTTTACCTTACCAACTTCCACCGCCAACCTCGCATTCCCGTTCCCATCATCTATTCCTATTTCAGGACAAGGAGTAATAAAATCGGGATTAATGGACAAAGAAACAAAAATTGATAAATATATTAGGGTGCGTTTGATTTATAAAAATATTTTTTATTTTTATTTTTTTAAAATAATTTTTATTTTTTTATTTTTTAGTTATATTTTTATTTTTATTATTTTATAATTATATAAATAATAAAATATTATATATATAATTTAAAATAATTGTAAAAATTTTATCATTACAATGCATTACAAAATTAAAAATTTTAAAAACATTTTTTTTAATTTTTTTTATTTTTTTTAAAAAAATAATAAATAAACACATTTTTATATCTATTTTTTGTTTCTTTGCAATCTTTACACAACACACCCATAATTTCAAAAAGGATATCGCATAAATGGCTAAGCATTTTATAAATAAAATTTCTCTTTTAAAACTGTTATTGTAATTGTAAATCATCATATTTATTATTGGATACAAAAAATGCTCACTCCGCCTTTAGTTAGATTTAAAAAATAATAATAATTTAGTGAATAGCATAATTTTTGCTATAATTTGATTCATTTCCGGGAAATTTCAACCATGCATGCATAAAATTTTTAATATTTTTAAACTGATTTCTTAATCGTAAAATAAAAAATGACATGAAAAATTTGAAAATTGGCTAAAGCGAGCGGCAGCGTCGCCTCACCATCTGAATGATCTTTAGATCTGGCTTTGGCCAAATTTGCTATAAATAACCCGATGACCACTCCATCTTACTCGCGCTCTTCCCTCTGCTTTATTTTCTATCTCAGAGGCGAGAACTGGTCTTTGTACACCCGAAAGGTATTGCCCTGCTCCGCCTTTCTCTCTTCTTTTTCCTTCTCTGCATCCGCTTCGTTATTTCTTAAATATCATTTGCATTTTCCATTATTAGGAAATTTCTTTACTTCCCTTTTTCTCCCCTTCTACTTCATAGAGTTTCTCTTCCCTGTTCCATCTTTTATCCCCCCCCCCCCCGGAGATCTATTAGTGTATGTGCCGCTTCTTTAAACACTCACTTGCATGAACAAAGGCTTTTTAATTCTACTTGCATCGAGTTTTGAGATTGAATTCACTGTCTGTTCACATGAAAACGGCGATAGTTGATGGGCGCATGCTTTTTTATCATATTTTTTATGCTGATCTGTTGTGTTTGGTTTCTCTAATTTGTGAATCTAATACCGGGTTTCGCTCTTTAGAGTGGATCTGAGCCCTTAAACTCCGATTTTTTGGTCCTCCCCTGTTTTGAGTTAAATCATGATAATGTGACAACCTTATGCAGATGCGATGATTTTTGAACTAATTATTTATGAAACTAAATGGCTCTATTTAATCTGCCGTACGTAGATAAAGGGCTATCGTTTGATACCAGAGATATATATTTTTTTAAATGTTAGCGTGAGTTTCCTGAGTGCGTACTCTGCTCTGTGCTATCTTGCTCATTATATCTTTAAATTTCTTTGATCGTGATTTGTTCTCCCACTCAGAGTGTTGTTTTAGGGGACATCTGTTAGGTTCCTATATCTCGTGATTAAAAAATTCCCAATGATGTGTAATGTTTTATGGGTTGTACAACCAGTTACCAATCGTAACTTCATATTTCCTCGAGCATTATTGTTTGATGAATGTTCTTTTCCTTTATGTGCTTTTTTGTTGTGAATGGTGTGCCTCTCTGTTAATGGATTAGTGATTCTTAATAATTTTTTCGATTTGACCTGATGCACCAGAAAAATGGCATCCCATATTGTTGGATACCCTCGCATGGGCCCCAAGAGAGAGCTCAAGTTCGCTCTGGAGTCATTCTGGGATGGGAAGAGCAGCGCTGAGGACTTGAAAAAGGTGGCTGCTGACCTCAGGGCATCAATTTGGAAGCAGATGGCCGATGCTGGGATCAAGTACATCCCCAGCAACACTTTCTCATACTATGATCAGGTGCTTGATGCTACCGCCTTGCTTGGTGCTGTTCCACCTAGGTATGGTTGGACTGGTGGGGAGATTGGGTTTGATACCTACTTCTCCATGGCCAGAGGCAATGCATCTGTACCTGCGATGGAGATGACCAAGTGGTTTGACACCAACTAGTAAGTAATGAATCATATTTTGTTGTATTTCCTTACTGACTTTTGATGATGCGATTATTTTAACCTAATTACCGAGCTTTTGTATATGCGTTTGTCCAGCCACTTTATTGTCCCCGAATTGGGACCCGATGTGAACTTCTCGTATGCTTCTCACAAGGCAGTTGACGAATACAAGGAGGCCAAGGCGGTATGTATTTATGTGTATTAAAATCATTCAAATTAACTACTTATAACTAGGAAATCTGAAATTAGGTACGGTGAGCCTAATTGAGCTGTCAGAAGAATTGCTATGAAAATATATTTGGATTGGATCCAAGCCCTAAAGATCTAGAACTTCATAAAAATGATTTTGTTAATTTGGTCCCTGCCATATATATCTTTTTCAGTGTTCTGTTGATGGCCATTGTGTCGGCAGGCTGTCTTGAGTGGTTCATTATGATAAATCTTAATTCTTAACCTTTCCACACGTATTTATCTATATCAACATCGTCATTTAATGTTTAGTTTTCTCTTGCAGCTTGGAGTAGATACCGTCCCAGTCCTAGTCGGCCCTGTGTCATACTTGTTGCTCTCTAAACCTGCCAAGGGTGTTGAGAAATCATTTTCTCTTCTTTCTCTCCTCCCAAAAGTCCTTGCTATATACAAGTAAGAATTTTAAGTTGCGCAAAGCATTTAATTATTTGCTCTGTATCATATTTGTCTTATTTCTTTAACTTGCTTAAAACCATGAACTCAGGGAAGTTGTGGCCGATCTTAAAGCAGCTGGTGCTTCGTGGATTCAATTTGATGAACCAACCCTTGTGTTAGACCTTGAATCTGACAAGTTACAAGCATTCACTGAAGCATACTCACAACTCGAATCTTCTTTGTCTGGTTTGAATGTTCTTATTGAGACCTACTTTGCTGATATTCCTGCCGAGGCATACAGTACACTCACAGCTCTGAAGGGCGTCACAGCATTCGGATTTGATTTAGTCCGAGGAACCAGGACTCTTGATTTGATCAAGGGTGGATTCCCCAGCAATAAATACCTCTTTGCAGGAGTGGTTGATGGCAGGAATATCTGGGCCAATGATCTTGCTGCTTCTCTCAGTACATTACAGAATCTAGAGGGCATTGTGGGCAAAGGTATTTTTTAAACATGTATTTCATGGAAATTTGTGGCGGGGGTGTGCAGTTAAAACAGTTTCTTGATCTATCTATTTCCTAAACTGTATGCAGATAAGCTTGTGGTGTCCACCTCCTGCTCACTTCTTCACACTGCTGTCGATCTTGTCAATGAGACCAAGCTGGATGCTGAGATCAAGTCATGGCTGGCTTTTGCTGCCCAAAAAATTGTTGAAGTAAATGCATTGGCTAAAGCATTGTCTGGTAACAAGGATGAGGTAACTCTTTCAGTTCATCTCACTGCCGAAAAATTGTGTTTCCGTTAAATTACTTGATGGTGTCTGACTGTCTGTTACCTGAACGGAGAGGTACTAGGTTTAGTGTAAGTACAAGAAATCGAGTGTGAAGCTGGAAATGTTGTAATGATAGTATTGTCAAATGACAAAATCACTTGACTCATAATTTGGCTTTCTCCCTCTTCAATTTTAGACGTCAACCATGAGAATGGAAGCAGGTTAACTTATGATTTGTTCTGGTATTTTATAAAATGTAGTTTGCAGTGGGAGTTTGTTGATATTAGTGTTGATGAAAAGCTAACTTTAGTTTATGATTTCCTGCTTGTTTCACGACATTATCCACTGAATCACTGTTTTTATGGTTTCGTGTCCAGGCCTTCTTCTCTGCTAATGCTGCAGCTCAGGCTTCAAGAAAGTCCTCTCCAAGAGTGACTAACGAGGCTGTTCAGAAGGCTGTGAGTGCTTATTTATTATTGGTTCTGCTCAACTGGATGTGATGTATAAATTATTCTGCTCTTACTAATGGATGCTTTTCTTGCCCTCTCAGGCTGCTGCATTAAAGGGTTCTGACCATCGCCGTGCTACTAATGTCAGTACTAGACTGGATGCTCAACAAAAGAAGCTTAACCTTCCTATCCTTCCAACCACTACTATTGGATCATTCCCTCAGACTGTGGAACTTAGGAGGGTACGCCGTGAATACAAAGCCAACAAGTAAGAAAAGCTCAGTCATCCTCTGCTTTCTTCACCATGCGGCTTCATTTATTGACACTGATATTCGTTTCTTCAGGATCTCTGAGGAAGAGTATGTTAAGGCAATCAAGGAGGAAATCCGCAAAGTTGTGGAACTCCAAGAAGAGCTTGATATTGATGTTCTTGTCCATGGGGAGCCTGAGGTCAGCTCTCATCTTCGTATAATAATGAAATATTAGAATATTTAAGTAAAGAATAAGAACAATTCTGAATTATGTGCACTTGTCACTAATTCTGGATGTCTTTCATTGCAGAGGAATGATATGGTTGAGTACTTTGGCGAGCAATTGTCAGGCTTTGCCTTTACCGTCAATGGATGGGTGCAATCTTACGGATCTCGATGTGTGAAGCCACCAATCATCTATGGTGATGTGAGCCGCCCAAAGCCAATGACTGTCTTCTGGTCATCCACTGCTCAGAGCATGACCAAACGCCCAATGAAGGGAATGCTTACTGGCCCTGTCACCATTCTGAACTGGTCCTTCGTTCGAAATGACCAGCCTAGGTATACGCTCACGACTTGTCATAGTATGTGGTGGAATAAGAAAACAAAAATAAATGCGGGCTAGAAAAAGAGATATTGTTCAGTATTCATCATATTGTTATTCTTAACATGATGGTTAAATTTATACGCAGATCTGAGACTTGCTATCAGATTGCTTTGGCTATTAAGGATGAAGTAGAAGATCTTGAAAAAGCCGACATTAACGTCATCCAAATTGACGAAGCTGCTCTGAGAGAGGGTTTACCTCTGAGGAAGTCAGAGCAAGCTCACTACTTGAACTGGGCTGTCCATTCCTTCAGGATCACCAACGTTGGGGTGCAGGATACGACTCAGGTATTTCTCGATTACAGACGAATGAGTTAGAAATTGGTTCTTGTTTATTTACATCGTATAAATATTTCATTAATTGTAACGAAACCAATTTGACAGATCCACACCCACATGTGCTACTCCAACTTCAACGACATCATCCACTCAATTATTGATATGGATGCTGATGTGATCACCATTGAGAACTCTCGTTCTGATGAAAAGCTCTTGTCAGTCTTCCGCGAAGGAGTAAAATATGGAGCTGGAATTGGCCCTGGCGTCTACGACATCCACTCTCCCAGAATACCACCAGCTGAGGAAATTGCTGATAGGATCAACAAAATGCTTGCGGTGCTTGAGAAGAACATCTTGTGGGTCAACCCTGATTGTGGGCTCAAGACTCGCAAGTACACTGAGGTGAAACCAGCCCTCACAAACATGGTTGAAGCTGCAAAACTCATCCGTAACCAGCTTGCCAGTGCCAAGTGAATGGCATAAGAAAAGTATAATCTTATTAGTTTTTTTGCATCTGCTTGATTAAAAGATAAAGGAAAATTCTCCACCTTGTTGCAATAACTGATATGAATATTTAGTCTCTTAGTATCCTCTTGTGAGCAATTATTTCCCGAATATTTTGTATTTTTGTTTCTTTGCCTCAATCATTATTGAAATGCAGTTACCATTCTTGTGCAACTACTATGTGTATCTTGACAATCTATTTCTTGATCCATCAAAACATTTTATTCACCGGCCAAGGAGATTCTAAATAGCAAATAGTTCATTAACAAAATTGTACTTACCTAATTAGTCCGTAGCACTATTGGGCATTGGCCAATATATTTTCAGGAAACGATGCAACAATACAAGTAACTGATATAAATTGAAGGATGCTCAAAATTTTCAACCGCAAATTTTCACAACGATCAGAAAAAGAACTTTAAAAAGATAATAACCGAGCTGTGTTTTCTTTTTCTCCATATGCATCATGGACAACCCGTAAAATTACAATTGAATATAATTATTCATGTTCAGACACTTAGGTGGTGTTTGGTGTGGGTTATGTTTTTAAGATACCTGAAAAAGTTGAGTTAAAAAAACTTTTTTACATTTGTTACAAATTGTAAGATTTTATTTCTAAAAATAAAATTTGTGACGGGAGTCCTCATTTTTATTCCCACCAGAAAAGGTGGGAATAAAAGTTTCTCACAGTAGTGAAAAAGTTTGAAGATGTTACGGTACAAAAATACCTCCCACAGCTCCAGCCTCTGTTTTTGTCTTTCCCGTGAGATAGCCATAGCATCCACTGTTTTCTCTTCTGCTTTTGCCTTTTGCGTGAGATAGCCGCAGCACCCATTGTTCGTCGCGTTCGTCTTTCTTCATCGCGTTGTCTCTCAGCTGCACTGCACCTCTACCTCGGTGAGTCTCTCTCACTTCACATGGGTTTGCTTTCTTTTTCAATGTCGTCGTCTTCTCTCCCTCTGTTCAAACATTCTTGCTGATGCAGAAAACTGCCTTTCGTGTTTCGCGTGACTTAGCCGCAGCACCTAGATCCTGTGCCTCATTGCAGAGCTGCACTCATCTCTCTTCATTGCGTTCGGCTCTCAGATGCGCCGCATCTCTGCCTTGGTGAGTCTCTCTGCTTTCTCTTTTTCGTTGTTGTCATCTCCTCCCTCTGTTCACATGGGTTTATTGAATCCTTACCAATAAAGTAAGAGTGTGATTAAGAAGAAGTGAATGGAGAGTGAAAATCGCAAAATCCAGTGGGAGTGGGACACATGCACAAGGGTAGAGAATGGAGTTTGTCTATTAAGAAACAAACTTAGCTTTGACTAGGAATAAGGAAAAAGCATAAATGGAACTCCACCAAATACCTGCATGGATTCATTAACACGTTGGGTGCACAGTTTGTTGAAATGGGGTTGGCTGGCATTAGAGATTTGTTACATATTTATTTGATAGGTTGAGGGGAAGTTCCTGAGATGCTTTGGTCTTGCACATAAACTATGTTGCTAACATAGTTTGAACGATGATAATAAGTTGCAGTTAGCTAGCTGAGGGTAATGTGGAATTTATTTTACAAGGATAATTTTAGAAAAATACATTATATTTTTAAGAATATTTTACATCAACCAAATATAAAAATAAAATTTTTTTAGTGGTAATCTTATTTCTGAGAATCAAATTCTTGAAAATGTAATATTTCTGTAAATAAAAGTTTTCATAAACCAAACACTAAGGTTTGAGTTTTTTTTTATAAGCAAGATAGAACGAGTTAAAAGTGTTACCAAATGGGTTAAAATGATTCATTTGTTAATGTGTCGTTAAATACTTTGACAAGATTTATTATAACTAGTTAATTAATGATAGCATGTTAAAAGGATTACATTATTGAATCTATTAAATTATCAAACAATATATTTACAAAAAGATTAATTTAATAATGATTTGATAAATTAAAAATTAAATTAATAATAAATATCTGTCTAATTGAAAAAAATAAAAATATAATTTGACTTGAAGTAGAATACATCCAGCAAGATTGAAGTAGATAAATTGGATACTTATTGCCATTCCCTCGAATAATTTATCACGCGAAAGAAAAGGAGTTGGCGGGTCTAACGAATAGCCAATCTTTTTATAAAATTTAAAAATGCTTTTTATAGTTAGCTTCCTTTTTTCTTTCTTTCTAATTTTCGTATAACGCATTTCAATGAGAGATTGGAAGGTTCCTTTTATTTTATTTTTCCGATTATAGCTTTTGTTTTCTTGTGTTCATATGGTAGTAGCATTTTTAGTGTATGTAATATCGATATGTAGTGCAGGTGTCTTTGATTTTTGAAAAAATGTTTCTAAAACATAAATTTAAACGTGCTCAGATTGGAATGCTTGAAACAACACATTTACAACTTTATAAAAACAATTTATCTATATTTTATTGAATATGAATTTAATATTTTTACCAAAATAGAATATGAATTTAATAATAGTACTTAATAAAAGTTGTATAAGCGAGCCGTTCGGCACGCCTCGCTTGCAATAAATTTAATAAGTAGCTTTTATTAAATAAATAAATAAATTCGATAAGTAATGTCTCTATGACACAATAATACATCTTTCCTAATTTGTTTTGTATTTTCAAACACTTGAAAAGTTGTTTTACTTTAGAACTGACTACTGTAAGGTTGAATAAAATAATATAAATTAATACAATTAATTTTATATAATATTTTACATAAATAAAAAATCTCAAAATTTTATAATTTTTTATATAATAATAATAATTATTATAACTATTTTATTATATTTTGTTATCGCTATTCATCGTTATTAACATTGTCAGTTTAATACTATCATAATTATAATTTATCATAATAATTTTGATGTTATTACTATTATTATTATTATTATTTTACTGACATCCTTATTATTATAATATTGTTATTATTATGTTAATATCATTATTATTATTACTACTGTAACATCAATATTGTCACTGTTGACCATATATTATGTTATATCAATTTTTATATTATATGTTAATAGCAAAAATTTAATAAGATAAAATTTAATATGATATTATTCAATATTTAAACTATGCTTATATATTATGCCAACTTAGCCCACAAAAATTAATTTTTTTATAAGGAATAAATAATAATGATAGTTATTAAGATTTTATTCAAAGGTTTACCATTCTTTCTACCTTCCATAATGCAACATTTACTTGCCTTAATTAGTTTCATTTTTTTTTCTTAATTACAATGAATTCAAATAAGAAATTGGATAATTCTTTTCGTTTATGAGAAAACGTATTTCAAAAATTTTAATTATATTTTATTTAAAATCACGTGCAATGAAATCGGCGTCATCTTTGAATTCCGGACAAGGCGAAAAACCTCTCCCATAATTCTATTTCTCTACATGAATATTAATTTTATTTTATTTTTACTTTGATTTATTTTATTATTATTATTATTATTATTTTTTGCTTGTGACGTGATATTGCCTTAGATTCCTTACCGCAACACGCAACAGAGGGGAGTTGGGGGATCAGGATCCTCTGCTGTGGTTAAAACCACAGCAGGGGATGCAGTGGTTCAAAACGCAGCTCAAAGGCTGCGTTTTGAATTTTTATTTTATTTTTAAATTTATTTTAAATTTATTTTTTAATTTTAATTTTTTTAAAAAATTATTTAAAAATTTATTTCCTTTAAAAAAAATAAAAATAAAATATAAAAAATAAAATAATTTTTTGTTGAAAATTTTTAAATTTTATTTTTTATTTAAAATTTTTAAAATAATTTGTTGAAAAAATTTAAAATTTAGAAATATATTAAAATATGTTTAAAAATAAAAAAAATCCAAAATTTTAACAAATTTTTATATTTTTAAGTTTATTTTTTCATTTTTTATATATATTTTAATTTATTTTCAAAATTTAGTTTTAAATAATTTATTTTTAATTTATTTTTTAATTTTATTTTTTTCAAAAATTATTTAAAAATTTATTTTCTTTTAAAAAAGCAAAATGGAAATAAAATATAAAATATAAAAAATAAACTAATTTTTTGTTAAAAATTTTTAAATTTTATTTTTTATTTAAATTTTTTAAAATAATTTGTTGAAAAAATTTAAAATTTAGAAATATATTAAAATATATTTAAAAATAAAAAGTTCAAAATTTTTCAACAAATTTTTATATTTTTAAGTTTATTTTCTCATTTTTTATATATTTTTAAATTTATTTTCAAGATTTAGTTTTAAATAATTTAGATTTTTTATTTTTAATATATTTTTAAATTTTAATTTTCAAAAAATTATTTAAAAAAATTAATAGAAAAACGAAAATAAAGGATAAAATTTTTAAATTTATTTTTCTATTAATTTTTTAAAATAATTTTTGAAAAAAATTAAAATTTAAAAATAAATTAAAAGTAAATTTAAAAATAAAAAAAGTTTAAAACGCAGCTCAAAGGCTGCGTTTTGAACCACCGCATCCCCTGCTGTGGTTTGAACCACAGCAGAGGATCCTGATCCGGAGTTGGGCTATATCATATATATATATATATATATATATATATATATATATATATAGCTAAAATATATGCAAGTGAAAGGGAAAGAGGAGAGAGAAAAAAAGAAGAGCTCGCTTCCCTTCCCTTCCTTTTTCTCTTGAGTGCTGACAACAACAATGTACAAAACGAAGCTGCAAGAGCTGTGTCATCGGAGACAATGGAACTTGCCGGACTATAGCATCAACAAAGAAGGGCCCGATCACAATCCTCGCTACACTTCCGCCATCACCGTTAATGGAGTTGAATTTCAGTCGCCATCACCCTGTAGAATGGCCAAAGCAGCCCAAAACAGTGCAGCTAAGCTCGCCCTCGACCACTTCTCCCCCCCCAACCCTTCTATCTCTTCTCAAACTTCAAACTCACTTCCCTTCTCCCAGCCTTCTACTCCCCAACCTTCTCCTCCTCAGTCTTCCTTTTTGCAGCCTTCTCTTCCCCAACCTTCTCCTCCTCAGCCTTCCTTTTCGCAGCCTTCTCTTCCTCAACCTTCTCCTCCTCAGCCTTCCTTTTCGCAGCCTTCTCTTCCCCAACCTTCCTTTACGAAGCCTTCTTTTCCGCAACCTTCTCGTCCTCAGCCTTCCTTTTCGCAGCCTTCTCTTCCGCAACCTTCGTTTTCTCTTCCCCAGCCTTCACCCCCAATATCTACTGGTTCGTATTATTGCTGCCACATTTAAAGACATCATCGTTTTAATTTCTCCTTTCAGACTTAACTTAATTGCATTTAGGTTTACGATATACTTTAGGAATGAAGAATCATACAATTCTAAATCTATTTCTTTTGGCTTAGTTGGCCGTATTCGCACTTAATTAGCGATTTGTGGAATAGATTGTCCAAACGAATCAGAATTTCTAAATTGTACGTTCTTAGCATGGACTTGTAGAAGAGAGTCAAGGCCTGTTATTACATATATTTGAGTCCTAAATTTTCATACTTCTCCACATTTGCAAGTTGGAGATGATTGGTTCGAGTTAAGGCTAAATTTTGATACTGCTTTAGTGGTAAAAAATGTGAACTTTACTTTTAAACTGTATAAAAGATTCATGTTAACTTGCATAGTATTTACAGGTTCATCCGCTCCAGGCACTAGTGTTGATAATTCACTTCCCACAAGAAGTGTGATGCAACCAAAGGTACAAGAAACGTTCCAAGGGATGCAGATCAATAGACCTATCTCATCAGTTGAAGATATCATGACAGCTGGAAATCAGAAAAATGATTTAAGTATTTTCTCTTCTCTAGTTTCTCTTGTAGAATTGACATTTCAATAGTACAAGATGCTTGTCTGTTGAAAATAGTTCCTGTCTAGTAGGTTTTGCATCTTCCCTTTGGCAGAGGGAGATAGTTTTCTTGGGGTTTTGAGTGAGGGAGACTAAGATTTTTGCATCTGACTTGCCTAATTAAGGAACTCAGATGTGGTTTTTCCTCTTAACAGAAGGTGGTGTCTCTTGTCCCTTATGCAATTTCAGTTTTCATAGAAGTTATGACAAGTGGTCATTTTTGTTGTTAATAGTATCAGCATCCTACCTCTTGCACCAAAAGATCATAGTTATTAATGGCGATATAGCGCTTGATGTATCCTGTAGTGATTCATTACTGTGGCTTATGCTACATTATAGGTGTAGCATAGTGACTTTTATGTAGCGCAGCTAAAGCGAGCGCTACATGTGACATAGCAGCCTCTTTGTAGTGCTCACTATTTGTGCCATATGGAAAACATCACGCAATTTAAAAATCTCATAAGGCTGAGGGCAACATACAACTGCACAGCCTTCAACTCTATGTCCAAAGATAAAGATCAGAACTCTCTACCTCTCTAGAGGACATTTCTGTCAGCTACTTCTCATATATTCTTCAGGTAGTTCTCTCTATCTTCTTGCTCTCTTCTGTGCTTTTCATTTTCTTGTCATGGGAAGGCTGACACCCAATGGGAAGGACTATTTATAATTTAGGTGAAGAAGAGGAGCGCATTAAGATCTCCTAGGATGATGCCTAAACTAAACTACTAACAATGACATAGTTATGATTTAAGTGATTGATGTTGTGTTTTATGGTTAATTCAGTTAGACTCTGGATGATTATTGAGTTGCCATGTGCTTTGTTTTGAATGTAGTTAAAGTTTTCATATATATATATATATATATATATTGCTTGGTTTATTAGTACATTGTTGTCATTTGAAATTATATTAGTTTTTCATACTCTGCATGTGCCACACTATTTGCTATAGCATTTAGGAGCCCTTATCACTACAAGTGCGCTACACACTTTTAATAACTACACAGCAGATATAGGAAAAATTAAGAAAGGGTGTTACTAGTTATGTAGGTATTGATTGTTATCATATTTATGGCTTTCAAATATTAGGTAATAATTCAGCTGTCAAATAGCATCTAATATCTATGGGAAAAATTATTAGTGGTATAAATCTTAGCTGCAAATTTATTGATGGTATGCCATTTCAACCAATCATTCATAGTTCTTGATTGTGCTCAATGGCATGGCTGCTACGTGGCACCTTCACTAGGATGCAGTGTTGCTTATGCGACATATGCCATTTTTGGTGGTTCGTGGCATGCACTGCACATGCAGTGGTGAAGGAACCCATTTACCCTAATTACCCCCAATAGTTTTAGGATTGGGAGTTTATAATTTTGCCCTAGCATAACCCATCGGCATTCTCTGAGGGATTGGAGGAGATTTCCAGGGGCAAAACTCTTCATCAGTGGTGACGGTAATATTTCACGAACCTAGGTTCCCTCTCCCTCTTCACTTCAATTTTCTCTTTTTATTCTTTGCATGATCGGGTGAGTAGGCACCTTCTTCTAGCTCAATGATTGTTACTATTGGCCAAACTGGTGGTGGAAGAGGCTAGGATGGGTTGAATTTCATTTTAATTTTTGCTCGCTCACTCTCTGTTTTGCGTTTGTGTGTCTGTCTGAGATTAATGGCTGAATGCAGAGAAGACCAATTTTTCTTTTTAGAGAGAGAGAGAGAGAGAGGGTCCTTCTAGCTTCTGCTGCCACCAGCCATTGGTTCTGCCAGCAGCAACAATCATTTATAGACATTTCTTGATTATACATTATCACTCAGTTTTATATTCACACAAGACAAACATAATACAGGATTTATTAGAGAGGTTTTCTTTTATTCTTCAATCACCTACTGGTTTCATTCAGATGTTCATGTTGAGGGAATTGTTGGGGAAAAAAACCAAGACATGTGTATATATCCCTGGAAAGCCTATAAGTGAGCAATACCATTTCTTCTTGTGTTTGCTGTTTTTGGTGATGCATTTAATGACATTGTGGATCTGCGGAGTTCAAAGCATAATAGGAGAAAATATGAAGGAAGTTGATTATAGTAACATAACTTATTTTCATTTTTTGGTTACCTATCCTCTATCTCTTATGGTATGTTGTTCTTTAACTAATGAGAAATCATGCTGTGACTTGTGATTTTAACATTGAATTATGTCATAGGTATGCAGCGTTTGTATAAGAACCAGCTACAAACCTTCGCTCAAAAGAGAAACTTCAATCTACCTGTGTATTCTTGTGAGCGTGAGGGTCCTCCTCATGCCAGTCGTTTCAAGTGTAAAGTCACCATTGATGGACAGACCTACGAGAGTCCTGAGTTTTTCTCAACAGTGAAGGATGCTGAACATGCAGCTGCAAAAGTTGCTCTATTGTCATTATCATTTGTCGGAGCTCAAGAGGCTTGTCTTCAATCACCTTTGGTCATTACGATAGCTTATTATTTTGTAGCTTTGTAAATGTTGTTTTTCGGTGCTTCTCTTGTCCATATGATTGTCTACAACTTTCAGGATGATGCTGGTTTATACAAGAATCTTTTGCAAGAATTGGTTCAGAAGGAAGGATTTCGTTTACCTGTTTATAGCACTAACAAATTTGGTGTAGCTCATACACCAATATTTGTTTCAAAGGTGGAGATAGAAGGAGAGATTTTTTATGGACAAGAAGCAAAAACCAAGAAACAAGCGGAGTTGAGTGCTGCCAAGGTTGCTTACACAAATCTAAAAGAACGCACAGGTATTTTCCTTTTGTTAATATCTTTTATCCTATGACGCTTTTAATAATTTTATTTTTCTCAATTTGCAGTCATTAATAAATTTTGTTCATGATATATTGATTGTTCATTGACTTGGAATGCTAGGATGAGCTTATCATTGTCAATGAGCTTAGTCCATGAATCTTGGTACTGAGTTTGCCTTTATTTGTTTTTTGATAAAAAAGAATATATAATACATTAAGGAAAACAGAAGTAAAGCAATGGATGATAATAATTCCTCTTGGAGCAAATCCTAAAAGGAACCCTTCAAAAACAGCCATGATCTGAAACCCATAGGGAAGTAAAAAAAAGAAGACAACTCTATCACATAGAAGGTGGGGAGGAAGAAACAAGGTTCCTTTTAATGTTTATTACTGGGGGAAGGATTTAACCTGTAGCTTAATATGCACTCATGAAACAATATATTATAACAATTATGATGTTTCTTAGTTGTGAGGATTGAGAATCTTAATACATCTCACTTTTATCCTCCCTTCCTTCTTCTTTTTTCTAATTCTTCAACTAAGTCTTAGTTTATTGTGCTGTTGAGTATTGATAACTTTGTTGGCTAGATATTTTCTTGATTAACTGGACATGCAGCATGAAATGATCAAACCATAACAAGATCACCTAAGCTAAGATAACGAGGATTGGTTTACTACTGATGGACCAAATTGAAAAATTTTCATTGTCCATGTATCATTATTTGATATTTATACTCTACTTAATCACACTTTACATGATTTTACGTTTCCCTTTGTTAATTTTAATTATTGTTAAGGTAGTTACATATTTACAGCTCATCTGTGCTGCTCAGTGGCTTCGTTATCTCCTGCCATTTTACTTTGAGTTTTTCTAACTCCTCCTTTTTCCCCTCATTGGCTCCAATTGCAGACTCGGGAAAAAAAATTTCTTTTCCTTTTGTTTTTCATAAAGAAGATATTTCATCAATAAAATAGTAGATTGCACTGAATACATTGAAAGAGGATAAGATATCCTCCTTTAAGGAAATAATATGCAAAACAATGTAGGAATGAGCAATGTACAATAGGCCTCATGTACTGCTGCATGTCGGATAAACAATCTGAATATGATCATGGGCTAAGTACCATGAAGAGGACAAAAGGATTACCCTATTCCATTAATGCCGCGAAGGCAGGAATTTCTGCTTTCAATTTGTTGCAATAAACTCCAGCCAGATACACCAATTAAATAAGACTATGGAGAACATCTTGAACGTCTATAACAGAATATTGCCTTGAAAACTCTGGAACTACTGTTTATTTTTGTTCATCTAGTTATCAGTCTTTTCTCTATTCTTCTTAATCAAATGGTTACCAAGGTAAGCTTCGGGACTACACTCAAATGTAAGATTTTTTTTAGTTACTTATTATTAAAGATGATAGAAGCTGGTATCATCTTATCTGCTTAGGATAGTTGATCATTATACTGTTGCTTACTTTTTTCTTCAGGTGGATCAAATCAGACCTCTTTGACTCTGCTCTCTGCTCATCAAGGAAATGCTCCTGCGGTCTCATCTCCCAGCTCAGAGTCAAGTGTCGGAACTGATCTGCAACAGCATGCCAATCCAAATTCCCCTATAAGTTATAGCCCTAAGTTAGTTACTCAGAACCAATCTGAGAAAGATAAAGGTAAGTCCTCTTCAAGCCCTTGGCATTTTAAAGTTTCTACATTATAACTTTCTCTCCCCCAATCCTCTCAAGACCCAAAAAAAAAGGGCCTCGTCTCAGAAACCTATGTTCACTTTGTAGACTACCTGTTGTATCAATTTTAATGCTCTAATCTAGAGCACATTGGCTGGAAGTAGTAAATAGATATTAGGCCAAGATCATTAATGGTAAAGTTGGTAAAAACTGTCAACTCCCCACTAGCAGCTGACTTAAAGAGGCCAGCAATTAGCCTTCAAAAAAAGATGATTTAAGTCTTTGGATTGGCTTCTGAAAGTCATTTTTATTTTCTAAGGAGTTTAAAAGCAGTGTTCTGAAAACATAACCAGTGACTGAACTAGAAGGAGCGTGCTAGGGATCAAAGTCTAGTTACTCCAACAATTACTTCATTACATCTCTATACAAGTAATAGAAATTTTAATTCCTTTTCCCATTTGTATATAATTAAATTTAATAAAAGAAGACTTCATTAAGAGAGAAAAGAAATAAAGAGCATGAGGATCAGGAGTCATCCTTAAAAAAAAAAAAGGCTAGCAAAACGAAAAAACGTAGAAAGAAGAAAATAGCAGCTAAGGGACTTCTTAAATCCCTTGGCGTGTCAGATAGAGAAACAACCTTCAAAAAATCCAGAGGCTAGAAAAACAAGCCTCTCGCAATGAATCTCTGCAGTCTAAGCATTTTTTGAATGAAAACTCCCGCAGTATGCAAAGCCAAATGCACCACAAACCAGCAGCACAACTTCATAGCAGGTAACTCTACTTCCAAAACCTTTATATACCCAAATAGAGTAAAAGACTTCCTAGTTGGGAGGGCAAACCAAAAGCTGCCCAAAAATTACAATCAACTTATGCCATCACTGTTGAGCAACCCCACAATGCAAAAGGAGATGACAGCTAGTTTAACAATTCTTTGTGGCACATAACACAAATATCAGGGTATAAAATTATTTGTGGATTTATCTTATTCCTATACTTATCATTTAACTTGATTAATTCTCTGAATTCTTAAACTTATTTTAAGGTCTACCAGGACCTTTATCTATTTCCAGTCTCTTAAGGATTAAGAACAGTAAAGATCAGATATAATAAATTATATACTAGTCTTTTAGTGTCTTATGCTATCTCTTTACTCTTTTAATAAAAAACCAAAGATATGTGAAGTGACATGTTATTGGGATAAATAATTATAGAAGTAATGAATATAACTGTTAACTCGACCATGTTAGTCTGAGGTGTCCACTAATGGTTCTTTTTAGCAGGTTTAGATTTGTTTCTACTTGTAGTCCATAATGCACTGATGAATGTCTCACTAGCATTCTTAATCTGAATATCCACAGAATGCTCTGTAGTTAAAAGCCATCATATTGCCATCCCATCTTCAGATCCCGTTAAAGATAAAGATGGCAGAAATTCATCTTCATCTGAAATTACTACTGGCTCTGTAAAGGATGCTACCTTATCACATGTCCAGTCTTCTTCACTCTCTGACGGGGACAATGTGGTTGTAAACCCAAGTGACATGCCTTCAACTGCAGTTAGCACCTCAACCCGCAGAAAGGTCATTGTTTACCCACGCAATTCAAATGTGGAGATTGCTGAAGGTGGCACTTTATTGCCAATAAGCGACGATACTTGGGTTGCTTACGCATATTCAGAGTGAGAGATTTGCCATTGCAGGCTCAACAGTATAACTCATTGTGAGTCGCTCAAATGGCTTATCCGTAATGGAACAAGTTGAAGTAGTCAATCATTCAATATGCTGTGGTTACTGGCTTAGTGATTTGAATTTGCTAAGAATATCTTCTTTTTTTAACATTTAAATGTTAAACATATTGTTAAATATGGGGATTGCATTTCGTAGTTGAATTTTGGCTTTAAGAAGGAAATGCTAGCCTGTAGAATTAGGATTACATAAATTGAGCGTTATCTGACAGCCCACCTAAAAATAGCTTTGAACCTTATATAATGTTCAACCTGTTTATTTCAATCCCATGACCCTTTTGGTCAATGTTTATTTATAGTTATATAACTGCAAGAAGGGAAGAGAAAATATAATTTGATCAAGGTGCAGTCTTTGTTTTTGTTTGGGCACCAAAAAAAAAAAACATTGATTAAAAAGAAGGGAGGAGAAGGTTCAAGGGTGGATTCAGATCCTCTGAAGTCTCCCCCTTTTATAGGGTACATTTCCCTTCATCTCAACCGTTCACTCTTATTTGCAGTCATGATTGCGCCACGTCGTCATTTTTATTTATACATCCCAAAACACGGCGGAAGAGGAGAACGCCAAGTTTGATAATCCTCATCGTCGTTCCTCCTCCTCCTACCCAAATTTGCTCATTCCTCTCTCTATATCTCATTCCTCAGTGAAGAGATTATAATGAATATTACTTGTTTTCGATTAAAAACATTTTCCTATTAATACTTAAAAAAAAGTTTCTTTTTAGCGCAGTTTACCTTGGGTTTGCCGGGTTGTTTTGGGCCTTTTCCTTCTGGAGACATGCAGACTTCTCAAAGCATTGCACACGACCCCACCGCTCATAATCCTTTCTCGTATCCAAAATTCATGACTTCTGCTAGTCCCTTAGACGTGCCATTGTGA
Organism: Gleditsia sinensis; assembly: GCA_037074535.1. Taxonomy (NCBI): domain Eukaryota; kingdom Viridiplantae; phylum Streptophyta; class Magnoliopsida; order Fabales; family Fabaceae; genus Gleditsia; species Gleditsia sinensis. The sequence continues at coordinate 9,810,556 of CM073473.1, forward strand.
AGGACATAACCTAATGCGTAATTAATCTTGTAAAAGGTATAAAGGAGAGTAGACAATGGATATAACCTTGTGGCTGCACCATGACTGAGTTCATGATCTAATTGCATAATGCCATAATGAGATTTTTGAAAATTATAAATATAACCTATCTGTAATAAACAATCTAGCATAATCATGTTTTGGAAAAATTATAAAATACATCTATCATTTAAGCTACAAAATTTTGGCGTAATCCAAAGTTACTCACATCAGAACTCCTTCTAAATTATTAAGGGCTCTTTTTGCCAGCTTAAACTTTTGAGTAAAGGCTTTATTGGTTTTCACAATGTACTCCTTAACGAAAAACGTAATGCCTTGCCGAAGACTTTCAAGCTCAGGGGTCACTGCAAGACGTGTAAATATATTCCATACTTGCTGCTCCGAATACTCAAAAATGGACTCAAAAAGCATTCGGAAATGCATGATCCTTCTTGGTGTTAACTGGTTGATGTCCTCCAGCTCAACAGTCTTCAAAACTGCAAGGGAGAGAGTGAAAGAGGCAACCATTTCTGCCACAAATTTTGCCAGGTGCATTGACCTCATAAGCTCCATTGACTCCAGCTCCCTAAATTGGTCCCAAAGGCAAAACTGCAAATAAAGGGCATAGGAAAAATATATATGAAAGTGATAAAGAAACAAAAGTATTATTGAAATAAACTCACTCACGTTAATTTACTTGAATCAAATTCCACTTTCAAAGCATAATTTTTTAACAAATTCCTCAGCTATGGTTATTATCATTGCCCTTTCCACATCCTTTATTACAACTAAAAGGCAATATCTCTCTCTGTATAACAAAAGGAAACAACTAGATATTTTTCTTCTTTAATTGATGGAAGTCCAGTACAATTTATTGGGTTCATCCTTCCAAGATTTTGCCACCTCTAGACATGTTCTGCATACTATAGAGACGCAAATAGAATCCTTAGTTTATAATCACAACAATGATTGTTTAAAACGTTAGGATGTACAATGGAATAGGCAAAAGCTTAAAATAAAAGTTCATTAGGTCACACTTCAGATCAGGCCTCGTTCAGGATGTACAATGGACTAGGAAAAAGTTAAAAATACAAGCTCACTACACCAAATTGGAATACCAATGCCACCATTCTCTCTTTTCTGTGTTTGCATGTGTGTGCTTATCCAATTCATTTTGGTAAAGCAATCTGCAACTAAATTTGTCTTTAAAAAAGAAACTTAACAAATTACAGTATCAATTATGAAAACACTAAAAAAAGAAGAAGGTAATTCTAGGAATTCCCAGTGATCTGATATAATTCATTCGAAAAATTTCTCAACAAATAAATAGGAAGAAAGAATATAAAAATATTTGAATTTTGCCAGCTTAGGATGCTTGCATTTGCAATATATATTTTTAGTGATTGCACCTCAACAAATTATGTACAGAATATATAACGCAGTTTTTTATGGTAGTTTATGTAGCCATCAGCCTCAGATGTAACCAAATGTCAAATTGCATGCTTACTGCTTCATTCAAGCTAACTCAATATAATACACAAAATGTGCAGGTACTAGATCTGCAAGGTAAAACTGGATTGAGAATAAATAAATAAAAAATTTCAGACTTCAACTACGCATTTGACTGTCAAATACAGGATAAAAGATTGGGCCTGAGAATGAGATGAATACTAAACATTTCTTCTACTTAAATTTAGTTCTCATCTTAATCCTAGAACAAAGAGAAAAAACAATACCTGTAGAGTAAACTTGTGATTTTTGTCATGCTCACACAACTTGGAAGCCAATACAGTATAGTACTTGTTAAAAACCTTCTCCTGTAAGCAGCACTCCACAAGAACGCGCATTATCTCTCTGTCCTGTAAAAACATTAATAGAACTACATCACAAGATGGAAAGCCTCATAATTAAAATATGACATAAGTAAACTATGGAAGAGGCTGACCTGCTTGCCCATTAAATCCAGTCTCAGAAGTTTCTCGAATGCATCAATATAGTCCTCCCCACTCATTATTATACAGAAGATTGCCCTTCTGGCATCTGTGTTCATCCTTTGAGCAGCAGCGAGCTGCAGCATCTTTTGGGTTTCAAGAACGTCTTTGTCTATTCTGCTGGCAACTTCTTCAACATTAGCTGGTGTAGTAGCTGCATCCCCAGACAACCACCACTGGCCTTTCTTGTCAGGATCAAGTAGCTTGTTCCATTTAAGCCCTCTAATCAAAATGTCATCCACTCTTAACTGGAAAAAATATAAAAAAATAAAGACTGATACATGAATGTTGTTTAAATAACAGTCAGGCAATTCAAATAATGTCTTTACATAAAAATCCCCCATTTCATATATAAATATGCTGAGTAAAAGGATAGGAAAGAACAACTCAAATATGCAGGGAAGGCATAAGAGCCACTAGGCATATCAAGGCCAGAAAGTTAGTAAAGAGGAATATAAGTCAACTCTCAAATAAAGAGCAAAAAGATGATGTCGACTTTGTGAAGGAGAAACAACACCTTAAAAAGTAAATATAGACCATTGATTCTAGAACTACCCCATATCAGGCAAGACCAATCAACAAGCTTATAACTCAGCACTGTCCTAGACACCATCCAATGACATATATAATAGTAACCACAAGCTCAGGCAGCCAAGCACTAAGCATTGGGTCACCTACTGTCTTACCCTTGCTCATAAATCCCAAAACAAACCATAATACTTAAGATCAGATCTTAAATTAGATACAGTCTGGTACTTTCCATAAGTAAAATGCATAATTTGGAGTAATAGCACAGTAGCATATGTAATAAGGCCGCTTGCAAAAACATCATCTTGAGCTGGCCAAGTATGCCCATCCAAAATGCTTAACAGGTAGAATTACACCAAATATCACACCAATCAATGGGACAGAAATACCAGAATTAACCCCTATAGGAATACAGTTGATAAAAGAATTAATCTTAGCAAACCAGCTACGAACTGCCTGACACATAATTTGTATTCCCCACTTCAAGAGGATTTTTTTTACCTCCTTTTCAGTTTTCTTCTTTCCAATTAATGAATTTCTTTATAAAAAGAAAAGAAACTTGATCAAACATATCATATATATCCTCGTCAAGAAGATAAGGAATAAACAAGGCCACCAAAACACTCAGATTAGAGAATAGGACCTTCTGCAACCACTTTTTAATCCGTGCGTGATGCGCAGGGTCCTCTTTCAGCCTTTTCTTGTTGTTCTTGATGTCACATATGGTTTCAAGCATGAACTCCATCTACATGTGTTACAAAATAATCAGTGCTGAACCATGTCCAGAAAAACTAAAGGCAATTCCTGATGATAGAACACAGCATGCTCACTCTTTTACTGTTTATCTTTTCCTGGCCATCACCATCAGAAGCCTTGAGCATGTTTGTCCTATTCTGAACACTAAGAATAAAATCTTTCATGGCAGATGGATCATCAGCCCTTATTTTCATTCCACAGCCTAGTCAAACAATAGAAATTAAGTCAGACAGGGTTCACCATCCTGCAATTTCATAAATAACCAATATAGAGAAGTACAGCTATGCCACTGTATGAGATTAGTTGCAAACATCAGTTCACATATTTTTTTAAAAAAAATTGAAGAGAATAAAATGCAAGAAAAAAAAAGAACACACACATACATAAATACATATATAAAAATGTTAACAATCAGATGACCATATCAAGTTTGCCAAATGAGCAGCAAGTAATTTGAGAGTAGCTCAAAATCTTATATTAAGACTTAATTTATATCTCTCAGTTTCTCAATGTCACATACGTCTCAATCCTACATAAAAAATTGCACATGATATCAACAAAGTAGGAAAATCCTTCTCTTAAGAAAAAGAGCCCATACCACCCACAATTCCTTTGATGAAGAACTTCCTTGCTTATGCCTCTACACAATTTTAGGTATGTTTTCTATATTCTTGCTCAAGTACTCATAAATTGTAATTTTGACAAACTTTCAGGAAACATATCAAGGAATATAGTAATCATTCATAATAAAATATGTATTAAAGATATCTGATATATATATATATATATATATATATATATGAAAGTCTAAAACATTAGACTATACAACATTACATAGAAAGTTGAAGCATTTCAAAGTACAATATGTTATGCCACTTTCTAGCACAGCTATATTGCCGAACATGCATAAAAAGCAAGCCCCATTTCACTAACAGAATTAAGCCCGTGCACATGCTTATATACGCCCCTAGCAGTTCTAAGTTAAATTGAACCCAAATGAAGCACACAAAGGACAAAAGACAAAAACTTACACTGTAACACTGTCAAAATGGTTGCAACATCTATTTCTGTTAACCGCTTACTCAGAATGATTAGAAAGTCATATATTAAATCACTGAAAAGAATTGCAAAGTATGGTTATTAGAAAAGTATAGTACAAAAATTCAGTTGTTATATTGCATTAGAGATATGTAAATGAATTCTGGACAAATTTTTTAAATATCATCACGCAGCTGCCTATTAAAAAGGAAACTCAATTTAGAAATCCAACAAACTCAGATAGTAGCCAACAAAGTGTGACATCTAACATTTGCAAAGCAACATGTTAAATCACAATACATTAATTTTATTAAGTACACCCTGCCAATTAATCATAAAAGTTGAAAATTTTGAACCACAAGCAGAGCCACAGCTGACTGCCAACTGGCAATCGCATAAACTGACACTTTTATATGTTCTGAAAGCATATCAAAAGTACAAGTAAATTATATATTCTCCACAACTGTAGAAACTTTCAAAAATGAAATTCAAAATAGTGATACTTGTGGGTTCAGGTAAGAAAGTAACAAAAGATTAAAAAAAACTTTAACAGGAATGTCTACTATTGTAAAAGAAAAAAAAAACTAGGAAACAAAAAAACTTACAAGTAAAAAAGTTTCATAAAAAATATGTGCATGTGCGTTTTAAGTTCTTATTAATGCATATAGAAGTGCCTTGTGTGTTACAGTTTATCCACCTTGAACAGACCCCAAATACGCATAAATAGGATAAGAGAAGAGTGAGATTTCGCAAGGAAAGATTGTCTTCTTTATGGTAGTCATCCTGGAGAGAAAACATATGGAAAATTAGTATATTTTGAGGTATTTAAACACCACAATGATTACGTAAGGCCAGTCAAGAGAAGAAACTAAAATCCCAAAATCCAGCCAATAGGCAAAATTAGCACTATTTGAAATTTATTTTATTTATTCATTTAAATGCTATACCTCAAAGCATTTGGCAAAGGAGGCCAAAAATTTTGCGCTGAAGTCAACACCAACCAAACAGGCCATCCCAGCAACAAATGCAGCGAAAACAGCAGCATACCTTAACAAGAAAAGGGGGGCAAACAAAATTATCAGTTACATTAAAAACAAATATAAAAAGCCAGAAAGCTGGACAAATCAAGCTAAGTCCCTGGTTCTATCAAATACAAGAGCCAGAGGATGTATTCTAAGAAATTATAATATAAGAAATATGTCCAACTATAACTCCGGCACTGATCCACATCTTGCCAATGATTGCAAACAATCTATATAAACATATTCCAAGCCATTGAGCAATACAAGAACAAATGATTTTTGGTTTCTGAGTTAATAAACTACACGAAGTGGATATCAGGGAAAATGACTATTGACTTTCTGCAGTAGGTGATTGGAATTTATCATATTATGGACCCTAGACAAAACAAAAGACTGGACCTTAAATGATTCCTCTGACTTCCAAACAGAACTGCAGCCAGGAAAATGCAAAGAAATTAGGGATAAACACAGGATTCAATGAAAGATCCAAGAGCAAGAATCTGACTTATCCAAATACCCATTTGGTTTCTCAGTTTTCAATTTTCATTTTCATTAAAAACTGAAAACAACCATGAAAATGAGATTGTTTACTATTTTTTGTTTTTATTTTTAGAAAATGTTTTCTAAATTTTTGAAAATTTTAAAAACTCACGTTTTCAGAATTTTTAATATTATAGAGCACTGTAGCAGTGACATTTTTATAATTATTTCAGACTGTATGAATTGTTGTTTGTATAATTAAAAAACTGATAAAAATGAAAATAAAGTGAAAATACAAATCAAAAGCGTTTTCAAAAATATAAAAAATATAAAATAAAAACAAAAAATGTTTTCACAAATCAAGAGCACACTTAATTTCTATACAATCTTTTCAAAAGATACACAACAGCCAGTTCAGTCCTCAACATTAATCATTCAAAATTAAATATAATACATGGCCCAAAAAAAAACACTAAATGTAATCTTGCACAAGAGAATCTTTTGCTATTCAATCATATCAAAGTCATTTTCCACCAGGCCTTTCGTAACCATGTTTTCTGTTTTAATTTATGGAAAAGTCACCTGCAGCATCCTTTTTAAACGTTATAATTTTTCCATATTTTCACTCTGCAAGGTTAGAGCATCTAAGTCCTACATCAAACATGTCAGCACCATTCACCGGCATCTTATCTCTCCATTTGAGTCTCAATATACCCCTCCCAAGACTATGCAAAGAAGAATATGGCTGTTCGGGTTAGAGGCAGCAGGAGCTGGCTGGAAAAGGTTTGGAGAATAATCCAGGGGGAAGGAGCCATGTTTGCTGTTAGTGGGAGTTTCTAGAAGTTTGGGAAAAAAGGAATAAAAAGGAGGTCAGGGCAGAGGGAGGGTTAGGAAAAATTTTGGGGGAAAACTTATGGAAAGAATCTAGCCCTTGAAAGAGCTAGAGGTTTCTTGTTTTCTTTTTATTTCTTTCTCTATTTTCACTGTAATTTCAATATAGAACACTAGGATTTCCATCAAGTCTACAACTAAATTTGATTGAGCATTTTCATTTATTGGCCTACCTTTGCTTGGAGCCATAATGATGCTCAAAAAATTATTTCCAACAAAGATCAAAGTTCAAGAATTTAGCTAATTTGATAAGGGAGACAAGTAACACTACAGAACAATAAAAAGGCATAAATCCTTAACTGTTGATTGCCACGAGGGCCGCCAGAGCAAGATGCTAAAATCTCCTCACTCATTATTTGTGAAGCAACACTACGAGCAACTGACTGCAAAGGGATACCATAAAAAGTAAGGGTTAAAATTTTAGAAGGGCAACCACTTTTATACACAGTAGCAACTAGGGGGAAAAATCAAAGTTCCAAAACGTAGACAGATATAAAAAAAGTTTGAGTTGGCATACGCATATGTCAAGTCTACAACTCAAGTGATTGGATTAACAGTTATCCTTTCAATGAGCACGTAACAGAGTTTTCCATTAAAAAAAATTCCACTAAGATTTATTTTTTAGCAGAAACTCAGGGAGAAGAGTTGAAGCACAGGTGATTTTACAATGGACAAGTGTTCTTTACTTAAGGAAGAGCATCAAGATTTTGTGAATTACTACCAAACTTAATCCAATTCATAGGAGACCTCCGTTTATGCCCTAAAGAGTACTCTAACCTCTACATTAGCTCGCACAAAGTGTTAAGCCAGTCTCTACCGACTAATTCAGATTTAAAGTGGTAAACTGAGTTGCACAGCACACTGGTCAGGTGATGCAGTGTGAGGGACTATTAACTAAGCTATTTGGATTACTTTATGATAAAATTGTAATTTGGCATTTAGGGTTTGTAATTTAGAAAATTAGGGTATTTATATCGTCGAATTAGGGTTTGGTTATTTTGGGTCTTTGGATTTTAATTCCTATTTTAAATTATAATTTTCTGAGTCTTAAGTTTGGGTTGCTTGTTCTATCTGAATTACGACTGTTTGAGCTGCCTATATAAGGCATGTTGTTTGACGGCTCTCATAGAGATCTCGTTTTCTATATAATAGATTTTTGAATAAGAAATTTGAACATTTTTCAACTTGTTCCTTGGTTCCTTTTGACTCAAATAACCCTAATTCAACTAGACCAAGCAACCCAAATTTAGGACACAAGAAATCCCAACTCGATAAGAAATAAAATACTAATCCTACTAGCAATAAGACACCTAAAGACCAAGATAAATAAACCCAAAATTTGAGACCCCCAAGAGAGACAACATGCCTTATATAGGCAGATCAAACAGCCCTAAGTCAACTAGAAAAAGCTACCCAAACTTTAGACTCAAGAATCCCACCTCAAAATAGGAGAGAAAATACTAATCCTAATAGGAATTGCAAGATAACTAAACCCTAAATTTCCAAATTACAATTGCAAGATATATAAATCCAAATACAATAGTTAATAGCCCCTCATAATGCATCATCAGATCACTTTATTTCTACGGAGTGGAGATAATATAAACAGTGAACCCTTCACTTTATTTACAATATTAAAATGAAAACTAAAGGAAAAAAAGACTGCCTATAAGACTTCCTAGATACTTTTTGTTTCCTCTTATTGCTCCTTATGTTATTCATTGCAACAAGATATATTATGCAATAATCTTATATAAAGTAACACAAATAGGCATCCGATTGATATAGAACAATAGGAGAAGCATACCTGAAAGATCATGGAAATCTCTCCAGTTATTGATTCCACATTAGATTCAGAAAGCCTGTTAAGAAGACCTGAAACAAGTTTACTTTTAGAAAAGAAAATTAATGGTCAACACTCAACAGCAAAGAAATTCAAAGTCTCTTTCTTACCTCGTATGCGTCTTCGAATTTGAGTATGCTCTTCAGGCTCATTTCCAGCACGAGATCTCAAGTGAGGTGCTATGTACTTTTCATTTGTTTTCTTTACTGTCACCAGAGCAGGAACGTGGTTTGATGCCACCTCCATTGCACTGGATTCCACAGGCTTGGATATGCAAATGGCAGCATTATCTACCCCATTACCTTCTTGCTGTCGTTCTAACAATTCTCTTTTCTTATGCTTCTTGCTTGTAGGTGCACTGGCAGGAAATTCTTCTGATTCTACATCTTGGTTAGAAGTTTCTACAGGCCTTATTGACCCTGCTTCTGACCCTTCCTTTGACAACTTCTTGTCCTTAGGTTTCTTATTTGAAGATCTCTTCAATGTTTTGGAAGGTAATTCATCACCGGGAACTTCCCCTTCTCCCATGAAATCAATAACAGATGACATTCCATCAAGTAACATATTGAGACCGTCATCTATTCCCGCTAATCTCCCCACCTTCACCTTGAGCTTTTTGGCAAGTTTCCTTTCCAAGTCTTGATCCTTCTTGGCGGCTATAGAAGCATTTGGCATACCCATATCATAAAAATCTTCGGGCTTCTTCCTCTTGGGATTTTCCTTAGAAGCTTTCTTCCTTTTCTTCATTATAGCAGCAACAGAACCATGACAACTCAACGATTCCGACTCTGCTCTGATTTCCTTTGACATTGTACATTCCTCAGCTGTATTATGTCTCCCAGAGTTAGATTCCGGCTCCATAACTCTTGTTTCCTTTACATTAGAACTGACCGAATGATTTGATTTGCTTGTAGTATTTACTTCTGAATTCACCTTACTTCTTTTCTTTGCTCGAGATTTCTAAAAGCATAAATTTAAACTTATACACCTAAAAAATAACTTGTCATTGCTTCATTGGGAAACAAACACACACACATACCAGACATATATATACATACAGACATATAAATACAGACAGACACACATACACACATACACACATACATGTATTAAAGATATTAAAGATACCTGGTTATGAAGCCAGGATTGATGTTTTGTTGCATTCTTTGCCAAGCGGGATTCTTTTCGCCTTTCTCGACGCGATTTCTCACTCGTTTGTTTCTCTGCAACTGAATATAGACTTCAGATATAATTAAGACGCTTTCTGTCTCACCTAAAAATCAATGCAAGTTGAAAACATAACTAAAAAAGAATGTTATAGAGCTTACCCATGTTCGAGAATTGAACTTCACCAACAGCTAACTGCTCGACAAATTTAAAGGGCAAAGAAATTAAAATTGATATACAGGAGCTTCAGTTATTAGTGCAGAAGTCGGAAAAAAAAAGAAAAGAGATAGTCTCTGGAAGGAATGGGCAGAGCAAACTTATGACAATCACGAAGATTTTTGGGGAAGAAATTGAAAAATAACAAAAAGACAACAGAGAGAAGAAAATAAAGGAAGTTGGTGCGGTAGCGAACTCTAATAACCAGAAACTGCAGTGAGATCAATACTTGTAGCCGATCGAAGAAGGAATTTAAATGAAGCGTGAAGAGCACCAACGGGTCGGGCGCGCAGCAACTTCAATTGGCTTGGGAACAACGAATAATAGCCCTAACGAAGACGAAGGGGATTTCATTCATATTTTTTTTTTTACTGACTATCCTATGACTATCTAGGCCACCGCGGCCCAGCCCTCGCTCAAGTTTAAATTTGGACTTCCCAAAGCCCAAAGTACACTTGGGAAAAAAAAAAGTGTAATCTTATAACAAGATATAAAGAAAATATCCTACGTCCAAACAGACAAAACAAAATAAAATAAAATATCCAAAACAAAGATATAAATAATAATCCCCTAATAACATATATAATAATGTACAGATCTCAGGTCAGGTGCAATTTTTTTAAAGTAATCCTTATTAGGTTCTTCAATAAAAAGTAATAAGTAATTTTTTTCACAATTCAATACTATATTAATTCTTTTAAACAAATTTATATAATCTTATAACATATACTTAAGAAATTTTACGAAAATTTTGTTCTATAATATAGTAGCTAGTTTCAAATATTTTATCATCATTTTTCTTTGAAGAACATAAAACTCATAATATAGTATTAGGATTTATCTGTGTGTGTGTATATATATATATATATATATTAATTTGGTCAATAGATTTGTATATATTCATATTATATTAAACTATCTTTTCTTCTTCTTTGGTAGAAATAGTGCTTGTCGCTATGTGTGTAATACAATCATTAGAAATATATATATATATATATATAGGTTTAATTGTGATCTTCCCATCATATGAATTATTTCATATTACAAGTCCGTGTCTTGCCATTTGGCATCTTCTTCTTCTTAGTCATAAGACATTTACATGTGTAGTAACAAAACATAAAATCACCATAATCTTTGTTAAATTGAAATAATTAAGGTTGTAAATACATCATCATTTAAAATACAAATTGAATATAGTCAATTTTCAATATATTTAATTGATTATAAATTAAAGCATTGTCCAATTCGTGCTTAATTATAAAACTACTTGTTTACGTTCAAAACAAGGTTGTAAGCAAACCTTAATTAAGTAAAAGCCGACCAGAGCCGGAACCGCGTCCTTCCTAGTTTTTCGAGGCCTTCGGCGATGACATCAATATACAATATAAGTCCTATATATAAAGCCCCGAGCGATATGCAGATGTGGTGTGAGCTATCAATTGAGCATCAAAGCATAATCATAACATTAGCTCCAGCGAAGGACTTGTTTTAAGTTTTGGTTCAAATGGCCTCTGCTGGCGCTGCCTTCCTCCTTGCCATTACCATGGTTTTGTTTTCCTCAGTTGCCATGGCAACTGATCACGTCGTTGGGGATGAAAAGGGCTGGACTGTTGATTTCGACTATGCACAATGGGCCAATGACAAAGTTTTTCGTGTTGGCGACAACCTCGGTACGTATGGCTTCTGTTAATTTTTTATTTGGAAGCTGTGAAACCAATTAACTGTTACCGGGTTTAATTGTTGCTCAATGTTTTGCAGTGTTCAATTACGACAGTACGAAGCACAATGTTTTCAAAGTGAACGGTACATTGTTCCAGAGCTGCACCTTCCCAGATGCAAACGCAGCACTCTCCTCCGGAAAAGACGTCATTCCACTTGCCAACACTGGGATGAAGTGGTACATTTGTGGTAAAGCCAATCACTGTGCCGATCGTGGGATGAAGCTTGTCATCGAAGTTCGAGCAGACGGTCCCGCACCTGCTCCTTCTGCAGCTCCTCGCTCTGTCTCCGCCCTTCTCATGCCTGCCGTTGTTGCCGTTGCAGCAATCTTCATCTGAGATACTCCTCACCAACTCATGGCGGTTTTGTTCAAGTCTACTAGAAATAAGAATTTACGTCGACCCCTTCGACAATATTTCATTATTTAATTTCTTCCTGGAGTTTGTTTTTCTCAATGCTACGTGATTTTCATTGAAATTTCATGATTTCTATAAATAATTATGCTTGGACAACACATCCTGGCCCAGTCTAAATCCGTCAAGCGATAGTATATATTAACAAATTTCGCAGCTTATACACAACCACCTTATACGATCGGCAGTCTCGTCTAATTGTGAAAATAAGAATCGGCAACAATGCTTTTGCACATGTCTGTTACATAACTTGCTATAATCATTATCACAATGACCACAACCATTATTTTGAAAGCAACCTCTCTAGTTGCTTCAAGCGTTAACCCTGAACTATTTCCCTCAAATTCCTCCTCTGCTGCGTCAACATCCTCTTCTACTTCCTCATTGCCGGTGAGTTTAGTCTCTTCTGCAGCGCCACTTCCTATAAATTCCATATTCTTATCAGTCTCTTTGTCTTTTTCGGGTTCAAATTCTGGGATTTTTCTTTCTTGGTCTTTACGAGAAGTTGGAGTATTTTTCTTAGGCATCACCACGGTGAGAATACTCTGCGCAAAATTGGCACGAATAGCATGTTCATTACAATATGATGGAATTTCAATTTCTTTCTTGAAACGTCTCCATCTAGTTCCTTCTAATGGACGCTCTCCGCTTATTACCACAAAACCCAGGTGATTCAACTGAACTCTTATATGCTCTCTCCTAAAACCTGCAACAAATACCACCCATATGATTTTTTAAATGAACGAGGCATATAATTATATATGGACAAGTTAATCTCTTTTTAATTTGTTTAGTCGAAACTAAATCTTCTTCCGGGATTCCTGAAGTTCGCTCTAGAGAAGCTCATTGATAACAGAAAGTAATTAGAATATAGAACATATACCAGGAAGATGGAGATCAAGGGTGTCTCGGCCTTCTTCTCTACGCCACTTGAAGACGGGACTAAAATCTTCGTAAGACCGATTAGCCATAGAGGCAGGTTTGGTTTCCATTGCAGAGGCTTTCGCTTCTATAGGTTTGAAGAGGCTAACGTTTTAGGATTTCTTGACTCATAGCAGTCTCTGTATGTTTTTTTAAAGAATGCAGAAGAGACTGGAAGAAAAAGAGGGTTCGAAGGTTTCTTTTGGGTTCATCTTAAACAAGAATGATTCCTTGTTAACCTTTTAAAGTCTTCTTACCCCTTTAGTAAGTTACTGGTTTATATTGTATTGAAGATACTCTTTCTTCATGTGTAGAATGAAGTCTCAGAATTTAGGAATGGCAATATATATTTGGTTCCAACCGTGGTAATCAGGCATGCAAGGGATCAAGTAACAAACCCACAGGTTTTGAAGACTGAAGAAGCAAGCCCTGTAAAATATGTAAAACGAACAAATTAAAAATAAAATTTAACTTATATTATAAGGTATAATTAATTAAAAATTATCAACTTTATAAATATGATTTATTAAAGAAAAATCATAACATTTAAACTATTAATACGATATTTTTTTCTTTTGTGTACCAAATAATAATTCTTATTGATTTGGTATCTGCTTCAATTAATCATTAATATGAAATAAATTATTATTGAAGTAAATAAATTAAATTTTTTTATGGAGAAAATAAATGGGAACTTGCCCCCCCGGAGAATGTAAGAATTAAAAATTAGAATGATTCAATTTAAAAATTAAGAAGGATAATAATAAAGTAATTATTTAATACGTACCTATAAAAACTTTAATCGGCTCCCATTCAAAATAGCATGCGTCTCCCCAGCTTGGGCAACGACCAACGAGTGTACCTAACTGACTAGGAGAAGACCGGCTGTTTCGCTCGTGAAAAGGTCGACCATGCACTTCGAGAATATTGTGATTTTACTGTCCTCCGATATTCTAAAACTCTGCTACGCCGTCACCATGCGTCCTCTTCAAAGCTCAAACCTTCACTGGTAGTGGTGGATAGCAACCACAACATGATTCACAACGAAACAGAACTAATTGGGAATAGATAAATAAAAACAAAGGCCGAGCTTTTTTATTTTTCATTTTCCCAGGTTATCTTTGATCACATTGTTCCCCTTGACACCCTCTTCCTCTGTATTTCCATCGCACTAAGCAGAGGAATCACGACTATGTCTTCCAAAGCTTCGTCAAGTTCAGCAGCCAAAAACGAAGAATCCTCTGGTCCTTCCTCCAAGAAGAATTCCAAGAAACCCAAATGTGAGTTCTTCCTCGATCCAATCTTTTTTCTGTTTTTTTTCCCTCCTCATTTGGGTTGTCTATTTGGTTATATGTTCTGTTTTCCCCCAAATGATTGCCGTCATTATGGTACTTGGTGTTTTCTCTATTTTATATTTTATTTATGAGATTGTCATTGCAATCTGTGTTTAGGTATATTTCATGGGGGCATCGTGAAATGTCCCTGCCAAACAATCAAGCATTTCCGTGTGGAGTTTCCAAAATGTTAGATTCATGGGTTTTAATAATTACCGAGGGAAAGTTTACTTGAAGCAGGTTAAGAAATACGTACAAAAAGTTAGGATTTTGCGCATGCTAGATTCATTTAGGTGTTTGAAAATGCTTTCATCCTTTAGAAGTTTACGGGTAGCAATTGATTTTAGTCTCAAATATGTATGTGTGTGTCCATCTATCTGCCTATGTGACCCATGATCTATTGTCTAATATCTGTTACCCTCTCTTCGTTGCGGGAATTGTATTGTCTTCTCATGCTCTGTTACATTTGATGCTTATAGTTGTTCTCTTGTTGTCTGTCTCCGTGTCGATAGTGTCTAGGTGTCTTCCAGCATCTATCTGGGTAATGTTCCTCATGAAAAGTTTCACTTATTGCAGATTCCAGATTCTCACAGCAAGAACTTCCTGCATGGAAACCAATTCTAACACCAGGATGGGTATAGCTTGAAGCCTAACTTCTTTAGTCTACTACGAAATCCTTGTATACACAATTTTCAGTCTTGGCTTCTGGTTTTTGTTTGTTTTTCAGGTGATTTCAACATTTGCTATTACCGGAATCATCTTCATTCCTCTTGGCCTTGTGTCGTTATCTGCATCAGAGCTTGTAATATATCGTTATTATCTACATCATACCTAGTGTCAAATGAAATTTGGGTGGTCATGCTCATTGTATATTGAACCAAAAGACTCTGATGCAGGTGGTGGAAGTTGCATTTCGATATGACGAAGAATGCATTCCTTCTAATTATAGTAACAATGCAGTGGCCTATATTCAAAACAGTGCTACTAACAAGACTTGCACCAGAAAATGGATAGTTAGTACAATTCCTGTATCATTGATGTGATTGAAAATAAAGCTCTCCAATGCTACAGCACAATATATTTCGTTTTCCTTGTTTAATATTATTGTTTAGGCTGCAATTTGCATGGGAGTAATTTGTTGCAAAAATTACAGGTTGAGAAACAAATGAAATCCCCTGTTTATGTCTATTACCAGCTTGATAACTACTACCAGAACCATCGCAGGTTACTTCCTTAATCTTAGGTTGCCATTTCCATTCTTCATGTATGCATCACAACTTTGTAGAGTTCAAACTAACAAGTTCGAGACTTCATATATTCAGTTCTGGAAATTACTTCTATGGGAGTCTCTTATTTCATGCTGTAATGCATGAGTTTAGAACATAACGATTTCTTCTTGCCCTCATTTTTGCGGTGAATGGGGAAATGCCTGTCCCCACCTGATTTGGAAATTGGGATGATCTTTGCAGATATGTTAAAAGTAGAAGTGACCCTCAACTGCGGAGTAAGTCAGCTGAGTGGGAAACAGACTCTTGTAAACCCGAAAGCAGAACACCACAAACACCAGATAATAAGGGTGATAAGCCAATTGTTCCTTGTGGACTCATTGCTTGGAGTCTGTTCAATGACACATACAAATTATCAACGAAGAACAAGGATTTGGTGATAAACAAAAAGAACATAGCATGGAAGAGTGACCGGAGCAAAAAATTTGGTTCTGATGTTTACCCAAAAAACTTTCAGGGTGGAGGTTTTGTTGGGGGTGCAAGACTCAACGAAAGCATACCTGTAAATATATTTTTACTGCTGAATAGTTTGAATTTCTTTTCAAACTTTTTTTTTTCTGGTGAAAAGATTTTCTTCTAATAATCTATGTCGTGGCATTCACCAGCTGAGTGAACAAGAGGATCTTATTGTCTGGATGCGAACAGCAGCACTGCCCACTTTCAGAAAACTATATGGGAAGATCGAGACTGACCTTGAAGTGAATGACGAGATAGTCATATTGATAGAGAACAATTATAACACATACAATTTTGGTGGCAAAAAGAGGCTGATTCTGTCAACCACAACTTGGATCGGTGGAAAAAATGATTTCTTGGGGATGGCATATCTTTCAGTTGGCGGTCTGTCCTTGTTCTTCGCTATAGCCTTCATACTTCTCTATGTGATCAAGCCAAGGTGAGGGAATGCTATGCTCATCCTTCACTTTATGGTTCTTTGTATATTTTTACGGGTAAACAAATCTGGCAAAGAGATCATATGATTTTGCGAATGATGGACAGTGCATTAAGCAAATCTTGCATATAGTTCAAATATTATTCATATTGAAACTATCTGAATTTGAACTTCGATCTGTATTGCCTCCATCTCCAGTGGCAAAAAGTTTCCAGAAACAACGCTTGTCTGGAGCATTCTTTCTTCCCCTTTCTAAGCTAAAAATTGAATGTGTCGTCATCCTCATCAAGAGTATGATATTGTTAGATAAATGAGAAAAGCCAATCATTATTGTATTTTGTCATGGATTACCTGTATATTTCTGTTAGCACTTGCAAGCTGAGATTGCTTTAAATGCAGACCTCTTGGGGATCCGTCCTACTTGTCTTGGAACAAAAATACAGGAATTCTCAAGTAAGTTGATATGGGATGTTGCCGTGTTCGAGGTGATTTTATTAGTTCTCTATCTTCCTGTATCACCAAGTTCGTGTGGCAAAGGGTCCGTCTTCAAACTTAAGTGTATATAAACTTTTCTTTTTCTTGTTCTGATTCCCATTATCTGTATATTTGCAAACAATTATGGAAGCAATGGAATTGGACGACAAATTTATTGATATTTTAACGTTACGATAGAGATTTGTCACCATCTTGCTTATTTTCATCAGAAAGGAGAGGATGGTGCTGTGTGAGGAAGTAGACATATTTGAGAGAGAAAAAAAAGAAGAGAGCTTCTGCAGAAGAAATACATATGAACGAATTTACTTTATAACAACACTTCATTTGATGAGAGTTTTTCCTTGAAATCACTTACATTGTTTTTCAATAGAAGAAAAGAAACACGATTCTGTATCGGGAGCACACGGCGCATGAAGAACAGTTTCAGTTCAGAAACATCCCTATATCGCGGCAGTTCTAAATAAAAATCTGAATGATAATCTTATACTACGAATTTTAGTGTTGTAAGCCTTTTAAGATATATGATAAAAAATTTCCAAGTTCAAATACCTTTTTCTTTTTATAATCTTTAATAACTGATAATTAAACTCTAAAATTCTGTTATTATCTAATTAGAAATCATAAATTTCAAATGATAAAAAAATAAAAAAAGTTATCTTCTAATCCCGCATTAGTATGACTTAAATCATAATCTTTCAAGCAACGCTTGAGGAGAACATAGAGTATATGACATATACAACATCACGTGTGTTATTTTCACGACCTTGTAATGTTAATGGATGTCAAGCCACGTGTGCCGATTGAGAGGACGGCCGTAAATCCTGGGACTCCACCTCTTCTATCATAAACCCTGGGACTCACGGCAAGAAAATGGGCAAGTGAAAACTGAAAATCCTTCGAATCTGGATAGAAGTGATTAGATACTAATTCCCGAGATTTTCAAATTTGAATTACTGATAATATATATTAATATTTGTACTTATTTTGATGATAATTGTTGTTTTGTGGTTAGATATATGTTATTAGTTGCATATTTATCAACGGCTGCTATTCATACGAGATAAATTGCTATTCCTTTTCCCTCTGGTCCAATTCAATTCCGTTGTGTGTGCGGTGACACTATCAGTCTACATCACTCCGAGCTGTCTCTGTCTCTCTCTTTAGAAGACTCCACTGTCTACATTCATAGTATAAACAGTTTCTGCAGTGCAAATCGCTTATACTACTACAGCCTGATCGCAATGCAGGTCATATTTCACCGAACTATAAGCTCAACTCCATCATCTCATGCTGCTTTTTCTTCTAATTCAAAATTTATCCTCTTTTGTTTTCTTGCTACTGTTAGAATCTTATTTGGTTTTCACTTTCTGGGTTTCTTCAGACGAGGACAGTTCAAGTAAAGCATGTTTCAGATCTAGCTTGCGAGAGAGAGATTCACGAGTTTTTCTCGTTTTCTGGAGAAATCGAGCATATTGAAATCCAGAGGTTGGTAATTTACTTGACGAAATGCTTACTTTCTATATGCTTATTATTCTTTCAATTCAATTTTTTATAGTTCTAATCTACTCACCTCTGGTTGCATGTTGAGAAAGGGAAGCAGAAGTAGATACAAACAAGAAATCATGGGGTGCTCTCACTTTTAATTTATTGATATATAAAAGTGCATTAAAATAAAACAAAGAAAACTATTATGTCCAAGCCTCCTCAATAAAAGATTAGAAAATGTGATGGAAGATAAAATAACTTAAATATTTTAAAATGTGAATTTGTATAAAAAAGTGCCGCTCAAAGTTAAAGGAAAATTCTACCGTACGACTATAAGACTTGCTATATTGTATGGTACGAAATGTTGGGCGGTTAAAAAACAACATGAAGATAAACTCAACGTTGCAGAGATGAAAATATTGCAATGAATGTGTGGACACACCAGAAGAGATATGATTAGAAATGAGTGCATTAGAGAGAAAGTTGAAATAACACCTATTGTGGAGAAGATGGTTGAAACTCGCTTAAGGTGGTTTGGCCATGTGTGGAGAAGACCTGCAGAAACCCTAATGAGAAGAGTTGATCGGATGAAGAATAGTCCAATAATTAGAGGTAGAGGGAGGCCAAAGAAAATAATAAGTGAAACTATTAAAAATGATTTAATAGTTAATAACTTATCTATTGATCTCATCCATGATAGGCCACTATGGCGCCGTTTGATCTATGTAGCTGACCCCATTTAGTGGGAAAAGGCTTAGTTGTTGTTTTGTTATTTTAAAATGTGAATTTGCGCTGTAGATTAAGAAAAGTTGTTCGTTTGTTCAACATATATCTCTTCACTTCTTCATTCTTGTTGCTATCAATGGAATCATATTTGTGTTTCTCGGTTGTAGTGATTCAGGAAAATCAAAGACTGCATTTGTGACATTTAAAGATCCAAAAGCGCTTGAAATTGCATTATTGTTATCGGTAATTCTCTTTTCTTTTATGTTTTTATTAGCGGAGTTGTGGTAAATCTTAAAGTTTAGTCCATAATCATAATTATTTCCACAATGACTGCCAGAAAATAACATATTCACATGGTGCTTAATTTATATGTGTGTCGTCTTCTGAAAGTTGTCCAGGGAATTTTATGAATAAGAAGGATGATGAATGCCAGCGCATGATTTTATTTAACTATGAACGAGTTAAGGTAGTGTTCCTTCTGAAAGTTAGAAAACAGTGTTTGCTTTCGTAAGTGATAGCGTGTTGTTTCTGTTTTTATGCTTAACGTTGACGGTTGATTGTTTGGACACACTGAGAAGCATTGACAGAAAGTGGGGGAATTTCAAGGTTTCCAGATGCTGCACATTTCGGACCTGAACTATCTTTTATTCATGAACATTATGTTTCCGCACTAGATGTTGGGATGCGCTGCATTGCTGCTAAGACCAAATATCTTGCTATAGATAATTAATAAAACAAAACTTATTTGGACGAGGTGACTAGGTTTCGTAAAGAGATCCATTTCATTTATACATCCAACCTAAAAGAAAATGAAGGAAAGTGACTCCTTATGAACTATGTACTTGAACCCTAGAAAGAATGCTAGGCAGAGAACCTTCCTTCTTCTTGTGCATAAGAAAGAGAAAAAGAAGGAAAAGTTTGCTATTACTTTTAGTATATTAAGTTTCTTGCTGCATTTTATTTTTTAAAGGATGGTTTTCTGGCATAAAGAACTACAAAGCCTGATGTTTTGACATTATTAAAGTATCATTTCCTTCACGTGTTGGTTTATTATTGGGTTGGGAGTCCATTCATGTTACATAAGCTTTTGCACATCATGGCTTGTGAACGTGAAACTTCTGTTGTCTTTTTGGCAGGGAGCAACAATAATAGACCAGATTGTGAGTATAACGCTAGCTGAGAACTATGTATCAAAACGTGAGATGCAGGTAAATATATTAACAACTCTTTATCATATGTATATGTTTTGATGCGAAAATTCTTAACTGATCATGTGCAATTAATGCAGGAAGTAAAGATGGTGGAAATTGCTACAAATGTTGCTCCTTCTGAAAATGTTACACCAAATATTGAGGTATAAAAACCAGAATCCAAATTTAGGAATTTTACATGATATTTTTATTTTCCTGACGAGCTGTTTTCCATGGAAGTTTGAAATTGAGTTAAGTGATGTAAAAAAATATTATTAGTATGCAAGTGACCTTTTCTATTCATCAGATTAATGTATCATATTACTTGAACATTGCGAATGAGACATTTGACTGTTTGAGAAGACAGTTCCACCTTTATATCAGTAACCATCTGACCATTAGGGTGTCTCGTATTGTTAGTTTTGTATCACAATTCACATACTTATAATCTTCAGCAGCACCTTCAATTTATTTGATAGCCAGGCAAGTATCATTAGTACTTTCTGCATCTTATTCAGTTGATTAAGTGTATGGTCTGATGTATATCATCTCTTCGGCAGGAAAAAGATAGCCCCACTGCCAATGGAAGAATTTACATTAGCAGAGCACAAGATGTAGTCAGTAGTATGCTGGCAAAAGGTTCAGCAATAAGACAAGATGCCTTTAACAAAGCTAAAGCATTTGATGAAAAGCATCAGTTGATTGCTAATGCATCTGCAAAGGTCATTTCTTTTGACAAGAGAGTCAGACTGACAGAGAAATTGACAGGCAGCATTTCTGTGGTCAATGAGAAGGTGAAGTCTGTTGATCGGAGGCTTCAAGTTTCAGATAAAACAATGGCAGCAATTTCGGAAGCTGAGAGAAAATTGAATGAAACGGGGTCAGCTGTCAAAACAAGCAGGTTTGGGGTCATCAAGTCTTTAAAAATACAATGTAGTATTGCTACTTTTGTTATAATATATTTTCTTGCTATGAAAATTACTTAGCCTCTTACTTTCTTCTTCTATTATTTACCCAAATAATACATGTGAACCTCAGCAGCTTGGCTGTTAATTGAATGATGCATGTCGTGTGGAAGATGCATTTTGAGGTTCACCATTGTTATCATGGTACTCACAATATCATTGTAATATGGTCACTAATGGCAGTGCATCAGCGTATGATGATTTGCTTGATTTGAATGCCCCTTTTTTTGGAGAGAGCATTGTACTTTTCACAATTGTCGTTGACGTAACAAGCTAACATAATTTTTTGATGGACAATTTTGTGACCCTTATCTACCCAGTGCTTGAGAAACTTAAACAATAAAGCTCTTTATGGTTCGGAATCAATTGAGTTGCATCATACTAGTTAATTATTTTCTTCCATGTTCCTGGAAGACACGATTGACGCTGATACGTGATTTCTATTGCTGCCTCTGCACTCTTATTTCACTTTGTAATCACAACGGTTTTTTAGCTGGATAAGGAAACATAAAATTTAAAGAAAGGAATTTTAGAAATTTATATGGTTCCTACCTGAATGGACTACAGGTGAGAGAAGAAGTGAAAGAGGCGTAGTCCTCGTGTCTTCTTCTTCTGATCTCACTTTGTATATTTCTTTTGGATGTTGATGATAAAATGTATGCTTGTTAGTGAATTGACCTTGCTTGAGCGCAGATATGTGACTACTGGAACAGCATGGTTAAATGGTGCTTTTAGTAAGATGGCAAAGGCTGGACAAGTTGCTGGTACAAAAACTAGAGAGAAGTTCCATTTGGCCGTATCAAACTTGACAGTGAAGGTAGGTTCTGCTCTTGCAAGTTGCAACAATTCTCTGAAGATAAAATAAAAATTTTAAACCCCTCATCTGCATGTTCTTTTCGTACCTTTCTCCTCTTGTATGGTTGAAGCCTGAGGGAAATATATGTATTTGAGGGAAAGGAAAAGGAGGCAGAGAGGCAGTTTGGCTCTTAATTCAAATCTTGATTTGAACTCTGAATTCTGATTGGTTTCGTCCTTGTATGTTGACGTTATGTTACCCATCAATTCAGGAACCATCAGTTGCTGCTTAAATTGGAATTTTGGTATTCATGGTCACTTCCAGAGATATTGAATTATGATCTCTTTTGGAGCATGTTGCGGTCTCAAACTATTTGTTCTTAGATGTGGAGATCACGTGGTATTGAGATAAGGGCGAAATGGTCATGTGGTCGTCCAACAGTTTGATGCTTGCGGCAAGCATTGTGATTCTTTCTTCTTCTTTTTCATATTTTTTTATATTCTTTTGTCACTTTGGTTTTCTGGCTGTTGCTGCTTCTTTGTAATTTAGCCGTGATAAATTTGGTATTTTTGTGAAAAGGAAATTATAGAAGAGATATAATGCTGTTTTTTTCACTGTTAAAGAAATTAGCTAAGCATTTAAGATTTCCCATCTCGGTTGTGTCATTAACGCTTCAGAGATATCTGAGATTGTTATCTTGAAGACTCGAGTTATATCTTCTTTTCCTTGCTCTCTACAAGTGATGGGAGCTACAAAAAATGTGTGTGGAGGGTTAAAATAAGCCTAAAATAAGTTAATTAACGAGTTCAGCCAGCCATGCACTTTTTTTTTTTGGGTACAATAATATATAGAAACCTAAAATGATTTGAACTTCAACTCTTAAAAGTTGAAAATCATCTAGTCCCTGGAGTGAAAATCATTGGTGATATATAGAACGCTTCACTTTTGACCGAACGATGGCCGTTATTTCTTTATAATATTTTTTATTAGAAGCAATAAGCACAAAATATGCATGTTCCATTATTCTTGTTCATTGGGTGATCGGCATTACATTGTCCCTAATAAAACAAACAAATTAGTATTATTTTTAAATGGAGGGCATATGCGTTTGAGAGTCACCCACAACCACAAGAATAGACAGATAATTAAATTTTAAAAATAGTAGCTTAAACGCAGTTCATGGAGAGCTACTCTCGTCCTTTTGCCATTTTATAAAAAATAAACGATGAGAAATTCAAGTTGAGAAGCTGCCTGTCAATTGTGTTTGATTCTTGGCTTTTAATCCACTCCACATTACCCTTTCCTCAAGCTGAACATCCCTATATATCATGTGCTGTCATGTGAAACCAAACCACTTATCCAAGAGTGATATTTTAAAGACTTGCATGTGAACGGTATTTTTGTTTTTTATGTACGATAAGTTTTATGATAAAGTAAGTTTAATAAAAACAAAAAAATAATAATAATAATATATAAATATTTTATTTATATTTTTAATAAAATAAGAATTTAATATATTTTTTTATAATTAATTTGACTTAATTATATTTGACTAATAGAGTCTATTTTAAAGTTTTTTTTAGTGAATCTAATTTAATTTGTTTGACTCGCTTTAATTTTATTGGTTGGTAGTCTATTGATTAAAATACTCTTGTGTAATACGATGGTTATGTGAAAGATAGAGATAAAAATATCAAATTATTTTATTTTTGTTATAATTAATTATTTTATATTTATTTCAATTGAACTATTTTCAAGGGGATTTTTGGACAAAGTTTTGATGAGTTGTTATTTTTTAGACAAGGGTAGTCTTTACCTATTACAATGGCCTTTCTTTCTTTCTCTTTTTTTTTTTTTTTAATCACAATTATATTGTGCATTGACTCCAGTCTTGGTATAAGCTGCGGGTCAAGTTCAAACAATAAATTTTTACATAACATAATATATATTCTCTAAAATTACTGCGTGACCAAGAAGATAACTTAAGAACCCATTTAAGGATTGGTACAAGCCCAAGTCAGCAAACACATGCGAGAATTACGTGTAGGACTCAGCCGATTGGCTTATGCAAGTCCTTCAATGAGCCAGCAATGGTCCGAGAATATAAAAGAGCATCGTCTGCTATGTCTTATAAATTAGATGCATGATTTTTTTTTTAAATAAGATATTTATTTATTATTAGTTCTTATATTTATGTAATATTTTCAACAGAATAAAAATGTGATTAAAATATTATGTCTTTGCATTCTAACTTGTTTCTCTCTTCGTTATTTCAATTTTAAGAGAAAATATTTTTCCGTAAATTAAGATGAAATATTTTTTATATTTCATTTTATTTTAAAGCAAGACAAAGTATATTTAAATATAAAATTTTATTGATTTCAAAATAATTTTTTTTATATTTTTTAATATTTACCAAAGTGACAAATTCGTGCATTAAAATATTATAACGATGATTAAAATTAAAAGCTAGACTAATTTGATAAATGAATTTTCAACAACGTTTCTTTTTTATAGCGTCAAAGGTTGTTGGCATTGATTCAGAATTTGATAATTATAAATTTAAGTTTCACTTATCTTTTAATAGTGACTTATTGTTGTAAATCTTATTCGTTGAATCTGAAAATTTGTTTTCAACTCTGAATTAGACCACTTCTCCTAACTTAAATTTTTTTAATAAAAAAAAATTGCTAATCTTTTTTTTTTTTTTTTTTATATATAATTGTTTTCTTGAAATTAAAGACAACTTGGTCTTTTATTACAACATTTCATCGGCAAATGTCGTCGATTGCGCTATACGTATAGCAAATATGGGTACACTAGTCTTTTCACTGCCTGCTAAATTCTGACATTTTCGAGGTGTGGACAGTTCGTCCGTGAAGGAAAAGAAAAGAAAATTATGTTTCTAAAATAATTAATTTTTTTTATATAACTTAATTTAAAAATTATAAATTAAAACCTTAAAATTACCTCAATTAAAATAATTTTGAATATTAAATATATAAATAGAATAATATTTATGTATTAGATAAAATATGAATAAATAATTTAATTTATAAATTTATTTATGAAAACTATCAATAATTTTTAAAAAGTGAAAAACAACTCAAAATTTTATTTTAGAATTTTAAAATAAAATAAAAATTTGGCCAGTAAATTAAAACAACTATTCTAAACAGATTTGAGATCTATTTTTGTGTAATTGCGTTCTCGTTCACAGATCTTCCGACCACGTGTCCGCCTAAATCATCGCCACGTGTCCTTCAGATATGCCCTTGTTTTGTAGAGCATTACAAAGATATTGTATTGGCCGAAGCGACAGCCTAAAGATCGTCGTTAAAAGTTAAAACTAGGTCTTGTACACCGAGTCAGGGGCTGTTTGGTCCAAACGATAATTATTGAATTCCCAAATTGTCCTCCTTGTTGAAGAGCCCTGTTTCCCGACCCCAGTTCTCATTCTCTTTCTCACCTATTATTTGCCTTTGGTCTGAGGGTATATTCTTGGTTTCGATACTCTTCGTAATAGAAATCGCCACGTATAACTCCTCAGCTTAAGTTTAAAGAGATACTTCATTGTTCGGAGAGCTGTGGATTTGTCTCTGAAAAGGGCTTTGAGGTGATCCTTACATTACTTCCTTGGCTTCTCTTTGCCATGTTTTGAGTTGGGATTTTTTTTTTCGTTGTACTTTGATTTCTATCGGTCTGGGCCTATTCATTTTTTACTGTTTTCAATTTCTATGGAAAAAAATTTCTGGGTAGGGCGGGTGATCCAGGAAATGTTTTAGGTTGATAGATGTTGCATTGTTGATTTCTGTTTTTAAGTCTTCTATTGCCGAATTTGATGTCATAATTGTGCTTTTCTATATTGAGTGTGGTAAGTTTTGATGGGTTCGTATAATTTCTCCGGGTTTTGGTCTAATCTTCTATATATATTGCGGGATGCATCATTTTGATCGGTGACAGTCCTCATTTTCTGTGAAGTTTGCATTTTTCTCTTGACCAAGTGGATCTGGTAATACTTGGTGTTTCGAGTATTCTTTTGAGTTTTGACGCTGTACACGCTTCTTGATTCCTTTGAGTAGTTGTTGCGATGAAAAATTTATTAAGCAATAAATGAGTTGTAAACATCATTGATCAAATAGGAGACTCCAGAGATAAGATTCATTGCATTTGGTTTTTTTGTTCATCGTTTTTTTCCTTTTAATGTACAACCAGTGTAGCAACACGTACTGAGCTCATGAATCCTGTTTTTCTTGAAAACAACTGAATTAATTGTTCTCCCCTGGTTTTAATCTGTTTTTTTGGTTAGAGGAGTACATTATCATCTGATGAGACATTGTGATCTTGTTATGATTGATAGATTGCTGCATAGTTTTTATTATAATTTTGCTTTGGATCCCTTTTTTCTGCATAGAAACGATTCAGTGACTTCCATTTAGAGACTTGTATGATTTGTGGTTTGCTGGTTCCTTGCAACTTGTATGCCCTTTAAAGGCCATGCACGTTTATGTGTGTATGTTTTTATCCTGAGTGTTGTGATTTATCATCAAGGTTTATTTTACTAACAAAAGAATTGTAACACCAGTGTTGGTTTTCTTCAGAAATTTCTCTGTGGCGCATGATACGAGCTGGGATATGTCGTTGGCTGCTGGAACTTGTTTGTGTACATGATAAGGATGGTGATGATGATGGTGGTGATGATGATAGTGGATTAGCATAGGGTCAGTTCTGCTTGTAATTGGATATCTCTTGTTAATTCGATTACTTAATCTCAAAATTGTTTTAACATGGACTAGTTAGAATCAGATTATGGATTCAAAGGCCGAAGTAAATTTTGTTAGGTGTTGAGGAGTAATCTGTTAGAGTGAAATAATTTTAGGAAATCTGCTTCTTGACGTCATCAATAGTTGACTAGAGACATATAATTGCTAAGGCATCGGAGTCAGCTTGCAAGCCTAAGAGAAAGTATTGTGAAAAATAACTAATAGACTTGGAGTTCACACGTTCCATAAAGATGGAAGTAACTGTTTGTTCTCAAGCACAAAAACAGAATTTGCAGACACCTGGACGCAAAATCTTATGTGCTGGGTCCCAAAAGGATCTGTGGCTTGTTGTGCGAGAAGGATCTCTGAATGATTTAGAGTCGGCCTTGGCACTATTGAAGAAAAGTGGTGTTAATATCAACTTGAGGAACACCTTTGGGCTGACCCCTCTTCATATTGCAACTTGGAGAAACCACATTCCCATTGTCAGGAGGCTTCTTGCAGCTGGTGCAGATCCTGATGCTCGAGTATGATCAATTCTTTTTTCTTATTTTTCTGGTCTTACAGATATGCGCATGCCCTCAGATGCATATTAATATTTAGAGCTTGTTAATATGAGCTTTTTTATTATATATTCAATAAACTTCATTGCATAGGGGGTTGAAATTTTAAAAAACAAAGCTTTTACCGAGTTGTCTATGTCTAATATATTATTCCACTAAACTTTTCAAAATTTAGTGATGACGATGACATAAACTTATTGTTGTCAAGACTAATTGTGAGGAAATCAAATTTCTTTATATGCTTTTTTTTTGGTTATGGAAATTATTTATTATTTAAAGGTGAACAATTGGTTTTTAATGTTTTAAGAAGCCAAGTAATAACATTCACATAATTTCATGTTTTTTATATTATGCAATGATCCTGCAATGTTATCACTTGGATTTAAAACCTAGGTATGACAAAGAATTAATAAAAGTCTGCAGACTCTGCATAGTCTGACCACTAATCCCAGTTTCTCTGAATTAACTTAATATAAAGCCAAACTGATATTAATCAGGATCATCTGCATTCATTGCCTCAGTATCCTACTTAAAAAGTGTTATTGTTAGCACTGTTACATCTCAAATATTTGTATACTCTAGGGCAATCTGTCTCTGTTGATACTACCTTATCTTGAATCCCTAATTGAATGAGAATGGATTCATAGGCTTGAAATGAATTAATGATTTTTTTTTTTTGCTGGACAAGTAACTCAGGAAATCAATCCTTTGCTGTATTATGCGTTACCTGCATTTCACGTGTGGTTCAACATTGTGAAATGTAAAATAAATGACGCCTGCTGGTTCCTAAGAACGGCTCTAGAACTGGAATATCTTAATCAAATAGCTTTTGATTGTTTGCCTATTGTCTAGGTGTTATAACTCAGGCTTTACTTTTCTTTATCATGTTCTAATGTTGAAGATAAGCCATAACTTAGGAGAATCTTTTCAGTCTAGTAACATTGGAACTGTCCAATTTTTAGCATCTTCTCATGGATCATTTTAAATTGCTTTTAGTACTTCTATCTCTTAGGATTCATTAGTGCTGAAACTTGTTTTATTTTCAGGATGGAGAATCAGGATGGAGTAGTCTTCACAGGGCTTTGCATTTTGGTCATCTTGCTGTGGCAAGCATCCTTCTTCAGCATGGTGCCTCTATTACATTGGAGGACTCTAAATCTCGAATACCTGTGGATCTCTTATCTGGCCCTGTATTTCAAGTTTTTAGAAATGAACACAATTCAGGTATAAAATGTTATGATTTGAATGTATGGTTCAACTATTTAGTAAATAGTCAAGTAGGATGACAACCTGATTTTTGTGCATCTTTAGTGGCTACTGAGGTCTTTAGTTGGGGAAGTGGCACAAACTATCAGCTTGGAACTGGAAATGCGCATATTCAAAAGTTACCATGCAAAGTTGATTCACTTAATGGTTCTTTCATAAAGTTCATTTCTGCTGCAAAGTTCCATAGTGTTGCTGTCACTGCTTGTGGAGAAGTGTATACTTGGGGATTTGGTAGGGGGGGTCGACTAGGACACCCTGATTTTGACATACACAGGTATATGTTCTGTTTCTATATGAAATCTGATGCACATGCTTGCTATCAGTTTGGTGTTAACATGAATTGACTATTGACAACTTCATGTCGGTTACTATCAAAGATTGAATCATTGAATATATGGAGAAGCATTTTGGCTTGAGTAAGTTCCTAAACATTGTTGGGTTCCATGAAATTTTCCTCATATGAAATACCTTATATTAGAATTACGTTTAACACCTCCCTTAATTTTTAATTAAAAAGAATCAAAGTCCATTACTCAAAAAATGTTCAATAACACTTATTGTTTATAAAAGGATTGTAATTGCTCTGTTAGGTTGCAATGTGGGACACATATTGTGCATTAGGGCTGTGCAACGGTCAGGTTCGGGCAAGTTGGGACCGGAAATCAACCTGCCTGACCACTGTATCTTTTTGTAAATCGAGGGACTCGGGTTGGTTAGGTTCATGTGGGTGTAGTCGGGCTCATGCGGGTGTGGTTAGGTTCATGCGGAACATCAAATTACACCCTCCAGAGAGAATTATAGAGCTTACATGGAGATTTCTGCAAATGGGTTTCTGACTTGAAGCTCTGGTTTTGAAGGAAGTTAAGGAATGGTGGCGTTAAAGCTAGTTGTAGAGGAACAAGAGAATGCAAAGGAAGAAGAGAAGGGTAGTACCTCTGATTGGTGTCAATTGCTCATGAGAGTTGGGTCCGATCTGCCATTGAAGCTCTTTCTTTTGGCTATGAATCATGATTAGGGATTAAAGTTTCAACCATGGGTAAGTCACAATACTTCAAGCCAAGCCAAGTGAACCACGTAATTACAACAGAATACACAATTAGCCAGCACAACCGCAATTAGGGATTTAGGGTTTTGAAGGAAATTTACCAAAATTAAAGTGAAAAGGGTGAGGAACTTACTAGTTGGCTTGGCTACCAGAGACAGCTATCGTGACGGTGAAGGCTTCAACGGCGGCTTGGTGGCTGGAGCTTCATTTCCTACAGTGAGGCGTGGCCGTGTGCGAGAGGAAGACAAGGGAGGGAGGTGGAGTGCAAAGCGAGACAATAAATTTCTCTTGGGCTTGGCTCGGGTGAATGGGTGAGGAAGAAAATAAAAGGGAAATTGGGGAAAGATGGATGCAGCCAAAGCCAAATGACGACTATGACTTATGGAGGCTTGGTTTTCGGTCGGGTCGGGTTATATGGGTTGTTTGGGACTCAACTCCACCCGACCGACCACACCGAATTTTCAAAATTTTTCACCCATTTCAAATCGTAAATCTGATTTTACAAACCCGAAATGCTATTTTTTCATTGGTTTTAAACGGTTTTGAGCAGGTTGCACGGGTTGTGCTCACCCCTATTCTGCATGCTCACCCATAACTCCTTCTCTATCTCTGTGTGTGTATGTGTATTAAGACATTGACGTTTTAGTATGGTTCCAGTTTTAAGCACTTTGTATGAAATGTTTTGACCTTGATGTTGCACAACTTAAACTGTTTTTTTAATTTATAAAATTATAAAAATGCTTTGGTATTTCTGATGTTGTTTGGCCAATGTCCAGGAACCAAAAATCACTTTTGTTGTGGCAGAAGAGTCTATCATATTGTTGAAAAGCGAAACATAGCTAAACTATTTTTTTTTAATAGTGATTCTCATCTCAAGTAAGGGCTTTTGTTAGGAGCAATTCTTGCTGTAGCAGAAATTTCACTGCAAGCCTACATGGGCACTTATTTCAATTGGTCTGCTTGCTAATGTTTTATCACCACTTGCAATTTAGTTTTTTTTCTTGGTGGGGTTAATTATTATCAGCTGGTTGTACTTTTGGATAATTGCCTGTGCCAAATTTCATACTGTTTTGTTCATCACAGTGGTCAAGCTGCAGTCATCACTCCCCGACAGGTGACTTCTGGTCTGGGTTCCCGTCGAGTGAAAGCAATTGCTGCAGCTAAGCATCATACTGTTATTGCTACTGAAAGTGGGGAAGTGTTCACCTGGGGATCCAATAGAGGTAAGTTGTGACTGTTCACTTTATGCAACCAGCTAATCTTCCCCCCTTCAGCACTAACATGTTTCTTTGGTCAAGGTTTTTTATGATTTTCTATCAAATATCAGTGGTTAGTGGGGGAAAGAATTAGGTTGTCGTTATTTGTGCTGTGTTCTTTTGAATGAAAAACAAAATTGAGAATGATACAGAAAAATGTTATGCGTATTCTCTGGTCATTTAGTCATTTATGTATTGGCATCATTAATGCCTTATTTTTTCATTGTGCAGAGGGACAGCTTGGCTACACTTCTGTAGATACCCAAGCCACACCTCGTAGAGTGGCTTCTCTTAGGTCAAAAATTGTTGCTGTTGCTGCAGCAAACAAGCACACAGCTGTAGTTTCTGACTTAGGTGAAGTTTTTACCTGGGGTTGCAATAGAGAGGGTCAGCTTGGTTATGGCACCTCAAACTCAGCATCTAATTACACCCCACATGTAGTTGAATACTTAAAGGGAAAGACTTTAATTGGAGTTTCTGCTGCAAAATATCATACAATTGTATTAGGATCCGACGGAGAGGTAAATTTTTGCAGATTGTTATTATCTTGTTAATTTTCATTTTCCTCTGTTGATAAGAAAATTATTATATTTAAAACAAGCATATTGGGCTCTAGATAAAGAGTGCTTTACACCTACATTGTGATTACTGCATTGCGGTAAAGTTAGTAACAGTCTGACGTTGCTGATGAAAATTGTTGTTATATAACATTTTGTTTCCTACTCAAGGCATGGTTCCTCGTTTAGCATGCTGTTTTTCCATACTCTCATTTACATCTTGTACCCTCCTGCTTTTATGCTGAAGGTTTTTTTTTTTTGGGGTACTAGGGTTGACTCTGGGAGGAAATTATTTTAAGCCAAAATGAAAATGGTATTGAACATATCAAGTAGTCTTAATTTCTCTGAGTCTAAAGTAGTATTAAACAGATGGGGTTGGAGGGGTAAGGACCTACTTTAGGGGTATATTGTTTTTTTTTTTAGCAAAAATTTATGTTCAACTGCCTAAATATTCTTAGCTACTTCAACATGGGACATAAACATAAACTTATTATGAGGAGGAACAAGACCAAAATTATGGGGCATAGATATTGTTCTTTCCCAACTTTATGTTTTACTATTTAAATATTTTTAGCCATGTGGATATGGAGCATAAACATTTTATCATGATTTAGTTCTATCTAGTGCTTAGTTGTAAATAGTTGCCATTAGTTATTTCTTTTTCTTGGCAATATTAGTAGTTTAATTTTCATATTTGTGTCCTAATTCACTTAGTTTGGTAGGTATACACTTGGGGTCATCGACTTGTTACTCCAAGACGCATAGTCATTTCTAGGAACTTGAAGAAAAGTGGAAGTATTCCATTGAAGTTTCATCGTATGGAACGACTTCATGTGGTTTCTATAGCTGCAGGGATGGTACATAGCATGGCTCTGACAGACGACGGTGCATTGTTTTATTGGGTCTCCTCAGATCCTGATCTTAGATGCCAACAGGTGTCTATTTACTGAATTTCTTTTTTCACTGGCATTATGATTATTCCATGAAAAGAAGTTGATTAGAGACATTTTTTTTCTTGTTTTTGTTTAAAAAAAAATTGTGTACAGCTATATGCTATGTGTGGAAAAAATCTGTTGAGTGTATCTGGTGGAAAGTATTGGACTGCTGCAGTTACAGCTACTGGTGATGTTTACATGTGGGATGGGAAGAAAGGTAAGGATAAGCCACCTGCTGCAACTCGGTTGCATGGTGTAAAGAGGGCTACTTCAGTTTCAGTTGGTGAAACACATATACTAATCGTGGCTTCCCTTTATCATCCTGCCTATGCTCCCATCTTGATTGAGAATTCTCAGAAACTCAAGTTGAATAACAATGATGATGTGGGAGAGTTCAATGAAGATATTTTATTTGAGGACATGGAAACCGATAATATGATATCTAGTATACAAAATGATAATTTTGGGCAAAGGTCTGTGCCCAGCTTAAAAAGCCTTTGTGAAAAAGTAGCAGCTGAGTGCCTAGTGGAACCACGAAATGCCATACAGCTACTTGAGATTGCTGATTCTCTTGCAGCAGATGATTTGAAGAAGTATTGTGAGGTACTGTTATTAACTGCTGTGCAACTTATTTGAAATATACATAATTATGAAATAGGGCCTGTGCTCTTGTTTCCTGTTCAGATTGATTTAGTAATATTTGATCATTTCTGAACCTGTGTTAATGTGGAACATATATAGGGCAGAACACTTGTCATCTAAAGTGACTTTTTTCTTTGAAAAAGTACTCTTGAGCTTTACATATCTTATAATGCTAACATCTTGCATGTGTCCTTTTGATTCTTGTGTTCATTTTTCTTATATATAGTAGAGATTTCTTTATGTGGTAAGTCATCTATTATACTGAAGCTGTTATATACTGATTTCAGGAGATTGTCATGCGCAACATTGATTATATTTTTACAGTTTCATCACATGCAATGGCAAGTGCTTCACCAGACATCCTAGCTAACCTTGAGAGATCATTAGATCAAAGATCGTCTGAGCCATGGAGTCACCGTCGGCTCCCTACTCCAACTGCTACTTTTCCTGTCATCGTTAACAGTGAAGAGGATGATAGTGAGATGGAGTTTCAAAGGACTCGTGACAAACCCATGAAATTGTCTGCATTGATATTGGAGAAAGACCAGAGATCGGACTCTTTTCTACAGCCCAAAGATGATCCCAATCAAGAAATCTCCAAAGTAGTTCGAGCTCTAAGGAAGAAGTTGCAGCAAATTGAGATGCTTGAAGCTAAGCAGTCTAATGGATATCTTCTCGATGACCAACAGATTGCAAAGCTTCAATCTAAGTCAGCTCTTGAGAGCTCACTTGCAGAGCTAGGTGTTCCTGTTGAGACTTCACATGGTAAAGAATCCTCTTCTGTACTGTTAGAAGGGAAAGGTTGTAAAAAGAGTAAAGTATCAAAAAAACAGAGGAGAAAGAGCAAAAAACCTAGTGTAGTGCAGACGGAAGTTGAATCTGTTTATTCTGGAACTGATGTACTACCAGAGCCTGTGGAGGATTTGTTGGGCATTGATATCTTGGAGGTTCCTAACACAAAGGTTCGTTTCCAAATTCCAATTGCATTATTTATGCTGGGGGTGGGGTGGTTTGGATAAAATGGTGGTTGATTATATATTTTTCAAGTCTTCTATTTCCCTCTTTATTTTATTTTTTTCATGCTCAGGTTTCCTTTGGTGTTAAGAGTTTTGGAGCTAGGGAAAATCATTGTGCACTAGATAAAGACTGCTATAGACTAACCACTTTGACCTTTTTATAATTTCACATTGCTCCCCAATGAACATCTGGTGTCTGGGCTAGATATACAGTCTGAATGTACTGTTAGTTGATGGATTGCTCCAAAGCCATTTGTGAGTAGTTTATGAAGAACCTTGCTTGGGATGCTCATTGAGTAAAACAGTATGTCAAATTTGAGCCTATTTTAGGCTCCTGGGTGTTGGAGCTTGAGTATATATGCATTTTCATATCTTTTTGTTGATATATGTTTGTATAGAAATCCTTTAGTCCTTTTGGCTAACCAAGCTAGATAAAGTTAATTATTGAGATCCCACTTGAAGAGATTGTTAATTGGAGAACACTTATTTTACATGTTGACTTAATATGTCTTTCTCGTGAAGAACAGGTCTTCAAGAATTTCCCCATCTTGTATATTATCAATAAGAATTAGATGCATTGTTCCTTTCAAAGATTGTATAACTCAAAGTTTGAAGTTTTATTTGATAGGTGGAAGCTGATATGTGTGAACAGACAACGGCTGAACAAGGCACAAAGGATTCAGCTTTTGTTGTCCAGAGGAATGATGGTTTAGATTTGCTGAAAAACAAGGGCCAATCACCAAAGGTTTCTAAGAAGAAGAGCAAGAAGGGTGGGCTTTCTATGTTTTTGAGTGGTGCTCTTGATGATGCCCCTAAAGAGGTGGCTCCCCCTCCTCCAGCTCCAAGAAATGAGGGTCCTGCATGGGGTGGGGCCAAGTTTTTGAAGGGTTCTGCTACTCTTCGTGAAATCCAGGATGAGCAGAGCAAAGTTAAGGAAAACCAGTCAGCTAGGCACAAAGATCAGGTGGAGAATATTTCGAATTGTGGCAGTGGGGGGAAAATATGTTCGACTTCATTTCTTCCTTCTAGCCCAATACCCGTTGCCTCAACTAACAGTACCCAGGTTTCTGATGGAGAAAGAAGTACCCCTACTTGGGCTGCTTCAGTGACCCCTCCTCATCTCTCTCGACCATCTCTTAGGGACATCCAAATGCAGCAGGTTTGTGAACTAATGCTTGCTGTGGTGTTTTGACCATGTATGTGTATTGTGATTTTGTGTGATGTTTGCGGTCAACCATTGAGAGAGATTTCCGTATCCCTTCCTGTGCTGTGCATATTTTACTTGTAATTAATACCTAGCTGCTTATCGTTCAGCGTTGCTCTTAAACATCCTAGTGTGCATTACATTTAACTGAGGTATTTTCTCCGAAACAGGGAAAGAAACAACAAAGTCTTTCCCATAGTCCAAAGGCTCTAACAGCTGGATTCACCATTGCTACTGGTCAAGGCTCACCATCGGATGCTACTGGGATGAACCGCTGGTTCAAGCCAGAATTGGAGACACCATCCTCAATTCGCTCAATTCAGATTGAGGAGAAGGCAATGAAGGATCTCAAGCGCTTCTACAGCAGCGTTAAGATTGTCAAAAGGCAGACTTAAGGCCATCTAGTGTATTTGCTGAGGTAGCACTAGATATTCTCTAATTTGTCCTCTCTTCCGGTTTTAGTCCAATGACTGTAAATTAGTCTGTACAGATAGTTGCGCTGTACATTCATTTTTTTACAAACCAAAAGTGTAGTTTTTAGCTTGTTACATCAAGTTCTTACTACCATTTCCGGTCATTCCTTTTCCGCCCAATCAGCATATGACTGGGATATTTACATGTACTCAATTGTGAGTGTTTCTGAAGATGGGAGACTGGGCAATAATGATCCTGCACAAACGTTATTACAGCATCAAATAGTGGAACTAGATGGGGTCATAAAAAATCCCAACGCAAGTTAGCACAAGGCACAAGAAAATCAGAATTAGAGGGCACTCCACTCAGCCAAATAAGGGTTTTGTATGTTCTCACCCTTAGGGGGTATAGCATCTAATTCCAACCCCTCTTCCCCATAATTTATATCCTCCTTCGGCAGGGACCCTTTTGTAATGTCTTGAAGTTCTTCCATTCAGTTTGAGGGGTGATGTTATTTGTTCAAAGTAAAATTTATAAGCTTTCTTTGAGCTACTAACCTCGTTAGTAACTCATTTTAGAACATCTCCATTTACCTTTTCGTGTAGCCAATAAAATTATTAATTCTTTCAAAGTTTTTGAAGTTTCTGCCTGGCTTCGATTAGGAAGCAGGGACAGAGAGGGTGTAAAAAGAGAAATGTAGCTTAGCATTATTATTCAAAATAAAGTGCTTTTTCTTTTTATATAATCTGTGTGTGGGTAGGTCAAAATCAATATTATATATGTTACCAAAAGTGATCAATGTTATATATATTACATTTCTTGTGGACAATGACAAAGTCTATTCCCTTACGACATTTTTATCTCACTGTTTTTCTCAACCTACACGTTTCAACTTAGAACCTTCTCCATCTTTTTCTACCGACGCCATCATAATTTGGTGCTTCTATTTCACCTTTAAATCCGACAGTAGTTGAATTGAACTACTGTTGGACGACCCAGCTACAATCTTCCTAAAATCATGCTCTTTCAGGTATACTTGATCTATCAATCAAATTCCAATAATCTATAATATCTCCCCTTTTAAAATTCAAAGCTTAATGTGTTAACTTAAACCGTCTATGTGATGAGTAAAGAACACAGAATTCGGATATGCAAAACGCAAACAAAAGTGACAAACATTGCACAAAGTGCTCGACCCAAAAAAAAAAATATTAAACATTCATATGTTTGTGATCATACGTTTTCTATCATAAGGATAGAGAACTGATCATGTGTTGGATTCTGTCACTTTATTTCATGTAGTAAAAGATATTTAAAAGAAAAAAAAAAGATTTAGGCGATGATTTTGATTATGATTGGCTAAAGCCCAATATTTGTTTACGTGTACACATGTCATACCATGATATAAATTGCAGCCCCACAGACCAATTATGCAGTTTTCCAATAGGACAGAAATTGTGTAGGACCCATGAGAGCTAATGTATGCATTTTCAATTATTCATTTTGGCAGACAAACACTGATATGTAATTCTCAAACTTAAAAAGTCTTTATAGCCAAACAACAGGAGAGTCATGGGAAGTAGCATGTGGACAATGTTCTTATATGCTCCCACCTCCTCCCTTCCTCTATATTTTCCTTCGCATCCAAAGCATGCATTTGTGTCACAGAGAAAAGGAGAACGCCGAAAATGAAAAAAGAAAAGAGAAAGCGAGGAAAAGAAATGAAAAGGAAAAGGTTGATTGGATATGTTGTGGGGGCAAAGTCACAAGTGGCTTCGCGAGGATGGTTGAGAGGTTTCCCACAAAAGCTGCAAAATCCTGTTTGATGTGATGACCCTTCGAACGATGTATGCGAAATATCAAATATGTATGCTTTGGGACAGATATATACCAATCCTATCTATTTGATGTTGATGAGGTTGTGTTCTCTAACGTGTCGCTCGTGATGTGCCACCCATGTGTTGAAAATTAAAGCAAGATATGAAGATCGGAAAGGACGAATAACTCAGAAAATTATTGGAAAATATTATTATGCTAATACAGAGAATTAATGATATAGAAATAAATATTAATGATGTAAAAGTAAAGGTTAATAGCATAATTGACTTCAATGTTATCTTATTCATTTCTGTAGTAATAATTTCATAATGATCCAAATTAAAACTACATTATGACCCATCTTATATATAATCAGGAGAGACAACCAAATTTGTTCACAGTTGTCTGTTTGGAATCCTAAGGTGATTAAACTATGATGCAAAAGTATGTAAGATTTGGTTCTTGCCATCCTAAGTTGATTAAACAATGATGAGTCTTCAAAATGCTGACTATTCACAAATACCTAGAAGCACGTCGTAAATAAACTACTAATTAGGATGATGGTTTTCTCTCAGCAAACGGATCTAGAGCTAGCTAGTCAGCGAGCCATCATCAATCCCATTTATCTATCTAAACAATATGATGTGGTTATGACAAATTTTAACAATCATACCAAATTCAATTAGACTGATGTTATCAACACAAATTAAAATTTGTGTGATTAAAAAGAAAAAAAACTACTACTATATTAAGTTATTTATACAAATTATGGACACACATTCTGACATCAAATGACCCTACACAAAAGTGGGACGCAACTTTTGTATAGAAAACATTATTCATTAATTCAATTAATAGGGAGCAGGTTACTTGCTTCCGCCAGTCTACGGTATCTTTAAAGAAGTGATGAACGCTGTACGACACCACAAAAGAAAACACTCATCTAAGTCCAGCACTAGTTGAACGATTCTCGTCTGCTACAATATCATGGTCAAAAAGTTACACAGTTTTCAATTTGATACTCCTTCACATGTTGAACCCTTACCATCCTTTAATCAAATAAGAATCAGTTTGCCGGGGTCATTATAGAAATTTTTGAAGATGTGTATCATATATTTACGGGACGGGTAATATATATATATATACATATATTGTAATAAGTGGGTTTTTTGAGTGGCACAGTGTTCAAATGTGAGTAACAGTAGCATGTACTTAAAGGCTAGAGTCTAGGTGACCCTTTTTCCGTCAAGAGGGAGATATCTCCATTGTTGTTCGTATAACTTTTTTTTTTTGGGGGCATATGTGACTCCAACGACTCCAACTTCAATTTGATATTGATAAAAATGGAGTTGTGGAGGCCCAGGGTGCCTTGCCATGCTTTCCTTTGGTCCTCCTCGTTATTTTCAGTGCTTCCTTTTTCCAGAGAGAGAGACTGAAAAAGTCTCCGCTCCAAACCAATCTCTAGCTAGTGGTTCGTTCATAAAGTTATAGCCTTAGAACAAGACAACATCCATCCCTCCAAAATCCCACCAGCCTTTTCATTATTATATTCTTATAATGACCTGTCTATCACGTTCTTTTCCACATTTACCACTTTTCTTTCCTTTGTTTAAATCTTTCTCTCTTTCTTCTTCCATCTGCTCCCCTTGTCTGTCCTTAATTTGATTTATTAGCTAGTGGCGTATTGATTGGGAACTTGAGTGCTTGCGCAGGCCTTTGTTGTTTCTTGAACCTTGAGAAAGAGAGAGATACAGAGAGAGGGAAGGTTACTGAAGAAGCTATATATAAAGGGATGTTTGGAGGTGCAGTTCTATCTGTATATTACTGTCTGTTTATTCCTTTTCTTTCCCTTGCTTCTCTATTCTTACTTTGATGAGTGAGACTGAGACACAGAAAGATATCAAGAATCTGCCGATTTGTAGAATCTTCTTAATATAGAGATTCCTTTGAAGAAGGAAAGGGGGTGTAGGGAATGAAGTTCGATCCGAAATCATTGTCTGTGTTCCATTTTTTTTTTTTTAACTTCGTCAGTTGCCAAAGAGAAATAGTTGCTAGCTCTAGGTTAAATAGAAAAGAAAGAGAGAGAAAGAGAGAGAGAGAGAGAGATTGTGATCGGGGAAGGAAATTAAGGGGGAGTTTGAAATGAGGTTTGATCCAAGATCATCACATCCCATATATCTCTCTTTCCCCTTCCTTCTTAATTTAATTACTTGCGTCATATTATTACTTCATGCATGGGAAGGGACTGATCTCGGACCAGGCTTCATTCCTCACACCCAGCTTTCCTTTTAGAAGCACCAGCAACTATCTAAGCTAGCCAACGGTAAGCCTTCTTTTCTTCTCCAAACGGTCTATCAGATCTAAGTTGATCGCAGGTTTTGCTATCATTTTATTTGATGTTTTAGACAAGAGAATCTATACTTGATATTCTTTTTCTTTTTATTTCTTTTCGATCAATTATATATTGATATATGTGTGTGGTGGTTTGGGCTAGGGAAGTACAATTTTCATTAATTGAAAAGATTTCATAACTATATATGATACTATAGATGCAGCAAAGCAACAAACACTGTACCTCTATAGCCTTTGAAGCTCAGATCCCAACTACAGATATATCAATCTATAGCTCAAACTACTAGCTTTATCTATATTAATTTGTGTTGGAAGTATTTTTCAAGATAGAATAATATAACCTATTTGCAATGTTATATTACAGCTAATCAGTGGAGAATTCATAATTGTTTTCTTATATATATATATAGTTAAATATTGAGTTCATTCTTGTTCATGAGGCTTCTAAATGTTGGATAAATTCAGCATTGCAATTAAGCAATGCATGAAAGTATTGTTATCTATAGAACTAAGTAATCCGATTACAACTTTTAGTTGGTTCTGTTGTTTTCTCTATCCATCGATCCAGTATGCTTTGAAGCTTACAGTATATATAATAAGAAACCCTAACTTGTAAACTTTAAGTACATATTCCCCTTTTGCATTAAGCATTAATAATCAAGCTGGTATGGACGATAAGATAAATTAATCTCCATATTCATTAATTTTGGAGAATTTTATGATCGTCCTGCTGCCTGCTGCTGTAAATGAAAGTTCTTGGAACGTTCAAGGCCCCTGCTTTTCTTCTGACTACTGTAGGTATGTGTATGTGTGTGTGTGTGTATATATATATATTTGCCTCTCATCTATTAGAAAAGGAACTATATACATATACGAAAGCCAATGCGATGTGCCATTCCTTCTTTGTGGAAAAGTTCATGGCCGGAGCTCAATAAAACATACATAAAGGCACAGTATATTGAAGGGATGACGACTTAATTTACTATCATACACTTGAGGTACATGGAATCTCTCTCTGACTCTGTTTACAGTATACTTGCCAAAGCAATATTGTTTGATTCCGATTCCTTTGGTGGATTTTTTTAACTTTAGTTATGGCACGCTTGCATGTACAAGTAATTAGTGCATGGGATAAAGTAATATTTTACTAAGTTTTATATAATATATTCGTTCACTAATGGATCAATTGAAAATTGAGTCAAAGCTTGTTCTTTTAAGTGCGTGCTGCATCAGAAGCTCATGGCGTGAACTGAGTTAAATATTTAATGGTTTTTGTGTGATGTTATCCCTTATTTTTCTTAACTAGCCCTTTTGCATGCGTAAATATTATATATTTTCCACAACAGAATAACTACAATTAAAAAAATGTCGTAGTTATTATGGTTAAGAATATTGTGATTATGGTAATTTGAAAACCATAATTGCTTGTGAAATCAGACGCCAATCTAAATGGCAATTAATTACATTAATATTAACTAGTTTTTGACTGCATGCTGAAAACTTGTAGTATATATCAAATTGACGTAGTTTGATGAATCTAATCTGTAATTAAACTCTGAAGATTTTAAACTTTTATATAGGCATGTAGCAATACGGCCATGTGACAGTGCCCATTAAGTAGATATGGATAAATTTCTTCTTGTATTAGTGTACGTAGTCTGTTGAACTCATACATATCATACGGCCATGAATTATAACGCTGAAAAGCTATATGAAGTTGAATGAAATTGGCTATTTCAATTATTTCCCAGCTGGGAGTAAAGGATTGATTAATGTTCTTACTTCTTCACTTTGGCAATTCTTCTTGCGACACAAACTAGCTATCCCCAGCTTCATAAATATTAATAACGTTGGATGATTGTCTAATAGGAAGGACTGGATAATGCATGCCATGTAAATAATTAACAAGGCTAATTCATAAATATATAATTATAATTACAAGTTTAATTATATGTTATCACGTAATTTACGTTTTATTAAAAAAATATTGTGATTTTTTTTAATCAAGTTTGTCACCCTACATTGATTCCTTCTGTTCCTCTTTTATAACTAAGACACTATTATCCTAATTAAGCAAGTTGTGTGTCTCTAAAAATTTAATTGACATAAGGAATGTGACTTGTGTAGAATTATATATATAAAGTAAATGCATAATATTACATAATGTAATATTTATAATTTATAATTTAAAATAAAAGATTGAATACTAAGATTTATGAAATATATATCATAAGATTTTTATACTGTAGGTTAGTTCAAAATTTTGTAAAAATAGTTTAATAAAAATTATATGATAATTTAAGTATAAATTATATTATAATATTTTCATTAATAATTTTTACTGAGTAGTTTTAATTTTTTTTATTGATTTCATAAAAAATTTCTATAATGTATATAAACATTTTAAGGAGATTTTACGTTATATAAATATATGATGATGCATTTCAATAAGGGAGATAGTGTGGCATAAGGGTTTCCCCAAAAGTCGTATTTGAATTAATCCATCAGGGGGCGTAGTTATCAATTGAGGGGGCTGTACACCCCAAAATGTTTTAATTTTTTTTTAATAATAGTACATGATTTATTATTTAAATATAAACATATTATAATTTAGTCCCTTTCATTAAAAAATTATTTTAATTAAAAATTTTATAACTCAATTTTATAAAATAAAAATTTAAAGAGTGATTATAAATAATTCTCTATAATTTTTTATTATTTATAAATTATGTATTATATTTAATTATTACATATAATTAAAATATATTATTTTCTGTTGAAAAAAAAACGTAATAACTAATAACACAAATCACACATGATTTCCCTACGAATTCAATTTGAAAACGGTGCCACACTTGAGGTATAATTAAATTATATTTATTATTATTATTATTAATTCTATGTTTATGAATCTCTGTATAAGAATCGAAGGAAATGGCAATAGCTAAATTAATAAGATGAAGTGCACGTCAGGGCCATCATTATACTTATACTTGGGATCAAGTCCCCAGTGTGGCTCTTATAAAGTAACTACGTAAGTAAAGAAAACAATAATAAGAGTACATAAAAATTGTAAATAAAGTCAATAAACCCAACGCTGATTTTTACAGACTCTCAACATATAAAACTTACTCCTTAGTTCATATTAATACACTTATTATTTATATGGCCCATTGTTTTTGGGCTATGTTGGTATCCACATTCCACATTAAATATAATACAATTTTAATTTTTTATTTATAATATTATCTTCTTTTTTTATTTTACTTATATATTATTTTATTTTTTTAAAAAAATATTTTAACTATAATTTAATGGATAATTTGAACTATTTATCGATATTATGTTGAGTAATAATAAAACTTATTTTTTATTATAAAAATAATAAAAAATTAGAGGGAGAATTGAAAATAGTCTATTTGAAAAATCATATAAATTATTATATATAATATAAAATATTTAAATTATTAATAAGTGATCGATCGATTGAGTTTAGAATTAAATTTTCATAATAGATATCCAAAAACTGACTGGAATAAATCAATTTTAATAAAATTTTATTCAATTAATCTGATTAGAAGATTGAGTTTGATGATGGGTTTAGTTAGAATTAAATGAAATCCAACTCCAACTCTAAAAGCCGTAAGCGTAAACTAGACTGCTATGTCACCGTCAGGCCGATGAAATCCAACGGGTCCAACAAGAAAGCCCAGCTATATAGTTTTAATTGACAGGTCTCAATTAAGAGCTAATTGCTTCAATGACCATCCAAAAAAGTTCCACATCGATCAACGTCATTAACACACCAGAATTTGGTGGATTAAATTTATATATATAAAGCTTCTGAAAAATAAAATAAAAACACCATGAATAATCATAAAATTAACGTCATCTTCCTCGTGGTTTTCAGAAGGAGACAGACTTAGAGTCACGTTATTCTGTCTACTCGTTTACGTTATTATTGAAGCTTGCCCCGATTCCAACGTTAACGTTTACACGTCAAGAAGACAATTCCACTCCAACAATATTTCAAACATAAATAATCTTTTATTTGTTCAACAGTTTGTTCTCATATGTTTAGAGTTAATATGATTTTTTATTTTTATTTTTTGGATTTGCGTCTTTTACGTCTTAATCGCTAAATAAATTTAAATCTCAAACAGTTGCATTCCATTTATAATTACCAAAAATATGACGTTGAAGGCAAGAATAACATCGAACAAGTATGCATGCATGCAAGCTAATAATACAGAAATTAATTATTCAAACTCTCTCAAATAATTATGCACGATCTTTACTTTTCAATCACAGGCTACCATCATAATTCCTGCACGTGGAGAAAATAAATTGATTTCCATAGATGCTTGTAAAAATTAAAATAATAGAGAGATATTGTATGGATTTAGAAAGAAGAAAATAGTTGAGATATTCCGTTATCTATTTATCCTCAAGGATTCATTAACTATATTTATAATTAACGGGTTACTAATTAGCAGTTAGCCCAAGTTTATCCACAACTATTTCTTGTTGATTATACTTAGAAGAATATAGATATGATGATAAGATTTAAAAGAAAAAAAAGAAAGAAAGAAATTCAAATTCGTCCTTAATCCTGTTTGAAATGAATTCAGTTATACGATACAAACGGAGATATAATAATAATAATAAATGGATAAGAAG
The DNA here is from genome assembly GCA_037074535.1 of Gleditsia sinensis. Taxonomy (NCBI): domain Eukaryota; kingdom Viridiplantae; phylum Streptophyta; class Magnoliopsida; order Fabales; family Fabaceae; genus Gleditsia; species Gleditsia sinensis. The sequence continues at coordinate 9,855,239 of CM073473.1, forward strand.
GTAGGTATCTCAATTCAAACGTGACGGTGGCGTTGCCACAACAGTAGACAGACTTTTCCAGTCTTTATATAGATTACGCCTATGTATTTGCTTCCAGACTTGTAAGTAGCAACTTGGCATTCTTGGTAAAGAAATCACTCTCTTTCTTCCTCTAAGTAGCAGCAGGGCCTCCTTCTGTTTTTTCAAAACTCTGTAAGTTCATTCTCTGCTCTTCTCTTAAATCCTTTTTGAGGTGCTCCATGAATGCTTCTTCATCGTCTTTGACTATAGATGTCCCGTGGGGTAGTGAATTGTAAAAAACAGAAACTTTTCTTGTTTTTGTTTCTAATTTTAACTTGGTGACATTTGATTAGACTGGTGATCGCGCTTGGAATCTCATATTGTCTGCTAAATCTATTGCTTTGTCCCCTGTTTTCTGTAGAACGTTTCTTATCGATTCTGTTTAGCCTTATTATCACAATAAATCACCTGCACTAGTTGAATGCATTACATTCAGTTGTATCCTTTCACATAAATTCATATTTTCAAGTTGCAAACAGTAACCTAACCTTTATTCTAATGACATTGTGAAGTTGTGTTGAGGTGAAAAGATGCCCAAAATCCCCATCTTCCTGGTCGGGCTTCTGCTCGTTCACTGTTGGTTGGCCATGGCAGAGGCAGAGGCAGAGTACCTGAAATACAAAGATCCTAAACAGCCATTGAATGTGCGTATCAAGGATCTTATGAACAGGATGACTTTGGAAGAAAAAATTGGCCAAATGACCCAGATTGATCGCCAAGTTGCCTCAGCTGAGGTGATGAAGAAGTATTTTATTGGTAATGTCTCTGTCTTTTCTTCTTTGGCCTTGGGGAAGGGATAAGGAATAAAAACAAAAAGATATGGAAAATAGGGCCGACATAATGTCTGAGAGAAATTGGAGTGTCCTTTTGCAGGGAGTGTGCTAAGCGGGGGAGGAAGTGTGCCGAAGCAACAGGCTTCTGCAGAGGATTGGATTAACATGGTCAATGAATTTCAAAGGGGTGCTTTATCGACAAAACTGGGAATCCCAATGATTTATGGTATTGATGCTGTTCATGGCCATAACAATGTGTACAAGGCAACAATTTTTCCACACAACGTCGGGCTAGGAGCTACCAGGTAACTCCCCAGTACATTATATCCAAATTCCAAACGGACGAATCCAAATAATGATAACTAAATTATAAGAGATTGAGGTATGAAAATCTTTATTTCTATAAAATATATATATTTCATGACATGTTATTTGAGGGTTTTGTCCCTTCGGACAACTCAGCAACTTTTACCCTTATATTTGAAGACTTTTTTAATACTGACTCTTCACATAAACCAAAGCTGCAAATTTTTGGATGAGACATTGTATAAAGCTCACGAAGAAAGAGGAAAGCGTTACAACCGGTGAAGTGGGAAAAAGTAGCTTAATTCGTCGCCGCTCTTCACGAATCAAGTTGAAATGACCCGAGTTAATTCGGCAAAGTAAATGACCAATTATAGGGTAAAAAAAGACAAAAACTGCAACACAACGGTGATGTTATATATGAGAAAATAAAGTGGTTGCAGGTGTTTGTTCAAAAATAAAATAAAATACCACCTGGTAGTTTTCGGTGCAAAAGCTTCGTTCTAGAACTCTCCCATAATCTAATATTTTTATTTCTTTTGTTCTCTTTAGTGCTTATCATTACTGTAAACTTAATTTCGGAATTAGTAAACAAGTTTGTATTGACTAGCTCTGGTAATTTCTAACACCTCCCCATCCCAGAAACAAAAGAAAAATGGCCAGTGCATTCATTCGAGAACTTGATGATTTACCCTCTCTCTGTTATGATTCATGGATAAGATTTTACGCATACGTCCTATTTAGCAAAGAAAAAGTATTTTAGCCATTTACTTTTGTGAGTCGTATGAAATGGGGTCATGCTTCTGTACCTTCATGAATCATGATGGAGTTTGTGTCTGAACAAGCAGGGACCCTGAACTTGTTAAGAAGATTGGAGCTGCAACTGCTCTTGAAGTTAGGGCGACTGGAATTCAATACGCCTTTGCACCTTGTATAGCGGTAACTGAGAAACCCAAAATTCTTTTCCTGCTTATAGAGGGATCTTTATACTTATGGTACCTTTTACAATTTCTGTTTGTATAGGTCTGTAGAGATCCAAGGTGGGGTCGGTGCTATGAAAGTTACAGCGAAGATCATAAATTAGTTCAAGCCATGACTGAGATCATTCCAGGACTGCAAGGTGACATCCCTGCCAACTCACGCAAGGGTGTTCCATTTGTCGCTGGAAAGTAAGAATTCGTGCTGCTCATATTCTTGTGTTATTTAGAATTTCCTCGTCTTTTACTTCTGCTCATATAGATGTGGCATATCCTTATGTTACTTGGTCATCAAGTTATTTTGTCAGATCTTGCTCTTAATTTCAACGCCACTATCATGATCTCTATCTCTTTCAAATTAAATTTTAGTATCTGATGAACTGGTCTTTCTTCACACAGAAAGAAGATTGCAGCTTGCGCTAAGCACTATGTCGGTGATGGTGGAACAACAAAAGGAATCAATGAGAATAACACAGTAATTGACAGACATGGATTGCTCAGCATTCACATGCCAGGCTACTATAACTCAATCATCAAGGGTGTAGCAACCATCATGGTTTCTTACTCAAGCTGGAACGGAGTAAAGATGCATGCTAACCGCGATCTAGTCACTGGATTTCTCAAGAACACACTTCGTTTCAGGGTAAAGTAACTTCACTCCCCAGCTTTGAACTCCAGCATTGTGACATTCACTGAGGTCTAATATCCTCTATTTTCTGACAGGGATTTGTCATATCTGACTGGGAGGGAATTGACAGGATTACATCACCACCTCATGCTAACTACTCGTATTCCATTCAAGCGGGAATCAGTGCTGGGATTGATATGGTAAGTTATGAATTCTAGTTTTTGTTTAAATGCCTCATCTGATTCTCCATCTCACCTCTAATGCTCTGTTGCAGGTAATGGTCCCTCTTAACTACACAGAATTCATAGATGGTCTAACATCACAGGTGAAGAATGGAATCATACCCATGAGTCGAATTGATGATGCTGTGAAGAGAATATTGAGGGTCAAGTTTGTGATGGGTCTTTTTGAGAACCCATTGGCTGATCAGAGCCTTGTCAGCGAGCTTGGCAGTCAGGTTAGTTACTCACGTGTCAACTTTAACCCACATTTTTATGTTATATGGGCGACCTTGACTTATTTGGCCTCATCTGTTGACAGGAGCATAGAGAACTGGCCAGAGAAGCTGTGAGGAAATCACTGGTCCTGTTAAAGAACGGTGAATCTGCTGATGAGCTAGTGCTCCCTCTTCCTAAAAAGGCTTCAAAAATACTTGTAGCTGGAAGCCATGCAGATAATCTAGGTTATCAATGTGGTGGCTGGACCATTGAGTGGCAAGGTCTTAGTGGCAACAATCTTACTAGTGGTAAAAATTGGTTCTCAACTCTGTTTTTCATTTTTTAATATTGTCATGTGCAGAAAATACTCTTCTATTGACACGAACCACCTGAATTACAGGCACCACAATTCTCTCTGCTATAAAAAAAACTGTTGACCAAGATACTGAGGTAGTGTACGAGGAGAATCCTGATGCAGACTTTGTCAAATCTAATGAGTTCTCATATGCCATAGTGGTAGTAGGAGAGCATCCTTATGCAGAAACCGATGGCGACAGCATGAATTTGACAATCCCTGAGCCTGGGCCAAGTACCATATCCAATGTCTGTGGAGCTGTGAAATGCGTTGTTGTTGTCATCTCTGGTCGCCCTGTTGTTATGGAACCATATCTTGAATCGATCGATGCCCTTGTTGCCGCTTGGCTTCCAGGTAGTGAAGGTCAAGGTGTGGCTGATGTCTTGTTTGGTGACTATGGTTTCACTGGCAAGCTTCCCCGGACATGGTTCAAGACTGTTGATCAGTTGCCAATGAATGTCGGAGATGCTCATTATGACCCCCTCTTCCCATTTGGATTTGGCCTTACAACCGAACCCAACAAGGCCACTTAGGAACTCAACATGAAGACATCTTTCCCATTCTTTAGTATTGCCAGATTAAGAACATTCCATTCTTGAATTTTTTTTTTTTTTACACAGTAGAAAACTCCTTATTGTCGTACGTAAATTTCTACAACCTTCTGCTATATTTATACACCAATCCGTGAACTTATTATATTTCTGCTATGATTGTTACCTAAAATTTGTACAGATCAAACGCAAACAGTCGGACATAATGAACTACATGGCTCTATGTTGAGTCTTAGTTCGCTAATTATTTTGAAAAATTTAATAAATCATTTAAATGGAGAGAGTCAGAAACTATGGGCATAGATTCATCAATAAATTAAGAGGTCAAATCCAAATCAAAGAAGAACTCTCTTGTGTCACAAGATAATTTAAAAAAAAGTTAGTATTTATTTATCAATAATATTTAAATTAAAAATATTATTATTTTTTAAATTATTTTTATTAAATATTATAATTTATATACAAAAACTATCTAATTAAATTAATTTTTTTAATAAAATGTCAAAAATATATTTTAACTTATTATCTTTAAAAAAAAGTTATGAATGCCACGTCGGCGTTATTTTAATTTTATTTTTAGAATATTAGCAACCGTAATCCTCTATTTGAAAAATTTAAGTAAGATTTATAGTCAATATATAATTTTTTATTTTAAACAGAAACAACTATACTTAACAATCTTCTTTCTCTCCTTGTCATCTAAAACATATGTCAGAGTTAAGAAAGTCAATGAGAGTATAACAACTATCATTGGAGATTGCCGAGAAGCAAGGATTGGGGTAGTTGATGTTTTGTACTTTTGTTAAATATAGCGATAAGATTGGACTAAAAAAAAGTTGAATTGTACCAAAATAAAAATAAATAATAAACGATAAGAATGAAATGGTGTGCCGTGTGCGAGGGAGGGGCTCAAGTCCTGTTGGACACGAAACAGAATGATCACCGTGCTGTCTTCTTGCACAGTGATCCCTTCTGAGCCTACACCCACCGGGATATTCCCCCCCTCCGACTTCGACCATATCAGGCTCTCCAGTCATGCACCTCTCCTTTATGTTTATAGAACTCGTTGCAATCATCATGCCTCCCTGATTCACACTCTGAGGAGATCTCTAAGCCAAGCCTTGGTTCATTTCTATCCCCTCGCTGGTCGATTATGTGAAATCCAAGGTGGTCGCTGGGAACTCCATTGCAATTCCATGGGAGTTCAGCTCTTAGAGGCCATTTGCAAAGCCAAGTTGGACGATTTGGGTGATTTTGCGCCCACCCAAAATGTGGAACTACTTATGCCCAAGATTGATTATGGTTTCCCAATTGAGGACATACCTCTGTTGGTGGTGCAGCTAACCCGATTCCGCTGTGGTGGTCTTACTCTTGGGGTGGCTGTGTCCCGTGCTGTGGTTGATGGGTTATCTACCGTGGTTTTTGTGAACGAATGGGCCAACTTGGCCAGGGGAGAGGAAATTGATTCCAGTCAGATGCTATTACGAGATCCAACTGTGCTAAGTTCACTCAAACTCTGTATGGCACCGCGTTTTTATCATTCTGAGTTTTCCCCTCCACCCGCTTGGGTAGGTAGCTTGGTAAACACCGAGGATGAAGCTACTTCTGCCATTTTGAAACTTTCAAAAGGCCAAGTTGAAAAACTGAAGAAAAAAGTCAGTGACTTTGGCAACGGAAACACTGCAATAGCTTCCCGGCGGCCTTATACTAGTTTTGAGGTCATCAGCGGGCTCTTGTGGAGATGTGTCTGCAAGGCACGTTATGGGGGCAATGGGGACCAATCAACGAGATTGTCCACGCTGGTTAATTGTCGAAGCCGATTGAGTCCGCCCCTTCCTTATGCTTATTTTGGTAATGCAACGCTTTCTACTGTGACAGAAACGCGCACCTTTGATGATCTCCTCTGTAAGCCTCTGAGTTATGCCGTTGGGAACATAAGACAAGCACTTGGGAAGCTGACGGATGAATATGTTAGGTCAGCTCTGGACTATATAGCAGATAACAAGGATGTGAGTTTGCTGAGGAACATTCCTCAATCCTCTGCAGCAAGCGTAGGAGGACAATTTAGGGGAAACCCAAATTTAACTCTTGTTAGTTGGATGAATTTTTCTTTCCGTGATGCTGATTTTGGTTGGGGAAAACCTGTTTATATGGGACCGGGGAACATAAATTCTGAGGGGAAGGCTTTCTTAATGAATGATGGTGATGGTGATGGCTTCATTGTAGCCATACGTTTGCAAGCATCCCATATGCACGCTTTCAAGAAGTTGTTTTACGATGAAGTAGGGGATATATTTCCAACTTCCAAATTGTGATGGCACAACTTCTGGTGCTAAGAGATATTTTGTTCTGTAGCTTCTTCCAAATGAATTTTCAAGTAGGATTCGGATATTTGCTAAATTTGATGTTGTTCTTAGTTGGATTGGATGTGATGCACATTTAGGTGTTTACAAAAAGTCTGTAGCAGCCCAAACTTAATAATAAACTTCTTATGTATATCATGATTTCCCCTTTTCTAGCAAAATTCGCTTATGACATATTTATATTTAAGATGTGATAAGCAACTATATAGGCTGCATTCTCACGTTTCACACATAGATGTAGAATACTGAAACACTCATTTAGTGTCTAGTTACTGACAAGCAAGAGAAAGAGCTTCTGCGATCTCTGGCTCGACCTTTTCCTCCAGCAGATGAGTGGTACAGGGTATGATTAAGCATTCTACATTATTGAAGAGCTTTGTAAGTTATACCCACCACAACTTCCTGATGCACCTCCTTAATTACCTTCAAAACACAGTTTGCATCAGTGCTTGCAGGCAATACTTACTTATATTAAACCTACCCTCTTTTTTTCAAAAGCATTTTTAAATGTTATTTTTTGGCAAATGAGATTTATACAGTATATTTAATTACTGACTGATATTCAATTATTAATCACTAATTTTTATATTCTTTTATTTAAGACATGAATATTATTATCAATTAAGTAATAATATCATAAATTTTTTCTAGTAAAATATGCAAAGTATATTAAGTTTAGAGAATGTGGGTTTGTACTAGCCCAAAGATCACAAGAGGCAAGCGTGATTTTAGATTGAAAAAAATATTATATGAAGTTGAAGCTGTTGTAAAATTATTTTTTATTTTTATTTTTTTAAAATATATTTAATTTAAGTTTTCACTTTATTTTCGTTTTAATTATATAATTATATTTTTTATTTAAATAATAAAATATTATTCATATATATTATAATAAATTTAAATCAATAATTAAAATGGAATACACTACTTAATATCTTTTTCTTTTGAGTAACGTTACTTTAAATTTTATGCAACAAAAATGTAGTTACAACTTAGGTCAGATTGGCCTTACGGTAACGGTGTTTATTTATTTTTAAAAAAAAAAAAATCCGTAAAAATCAAATCCAAAGTTTTATAAATTGAGATCGGGTCACTTGCGACAATTTATTGAACGTACACTTACGTGGTTTTATCAAGGGCTAGGATCTAAATTCCACATTGTACAGTTGCACTTTACCTAAACCTCTGGGGAAAATGACGTTTGATGGTGACCCATGTCCGGTCCACCCGTATCATGAAAAGCCGTTTTTTTGTATTTTCTAACATGACAATCGTGTCGTGTTCCGGTGGCGTTAGAGCACCGCAAAAGAGCGACATGGTCAGTGTCCACTGTTCTTACAGAGTCATCCCTTCTGAGTCGACGCCCACTGGAAAATTCCCCTTGTCCCACTGCGACCAAATCAAGCTCCCCGCTCATGGATCTATTCTTGTTGTTTACACACCCGCCTGCACTCATACTGCGACTGGGATGTTTGTGATTGACACTCTGAGGACTTCTCTCAGCAAAGTATTGACTCACTACTATCCCCTTGCTGCTCGATTATGCTGGATCCAGGGTGGTCGTTGGGAACTCCATTGCAATGCCCAGGGAGCGCAACTCTTGGATGCCAATTGTCAAGTCAATTTGGTTGATTTGGGTGATTTTGTGCCCACCCAAATTGTGGAACAACTCCTGCCCAAGGTTGATTATGGATGCCCAATCGAAGAGATACCTTTGCTGGTGGCGCAGCTAACCAGATTCCCATGTGGTGGTCTTACTCTGGGAGTGGCCTTATGTCGTGCTTTGGTTGATGGGTCGGCTGTCGCGAGTTTCATGAACTCATGGGCCAAGTTGGCCAGGGGAGAAAAACTAGATCCGAACGAGATGCCATTCCTTGATCGAACTTTGTTAAATTCCCGCAAACTACATATGGAGCCGCGCTTTGTTCATTCTGAGTTTCACCCTCCACCCCTTTGGGCAAGTAGCCTGGTAGACACCAAGGATGAGGCTGATGCTGCCATTTTAAAACTCACCGAAGACCAAGTTCAGAAACTGAAGAGGAAAGCCAGTGATTTTGGCAGTACAAACGCGGCAATTTCTCCACATCGACCTTATACTAGTTTTGAGGTAATAGCTGGGCACTTGTGGAGGTGCGTTTGCAAGGTACGGTATGCGGGCAATGGTAACCAGCAAACAAGATTCTCCTCCTTGGTCAACTGTAGAAGCCGATTGAGCCCACCCCTTCGTAATGATTTCTTCGGGAATGCAACCTTTCCTACTGCGACCCCAACTTGCTCCTTTGATGACCTTATACACAAGTCTCTGAGTTATGCCGTTAGGAATATAAGGCAGGCAATTGACACGATGACAGATGAGTATGTAAGGTCATCTCTTGATTATATAGCAAATCAAAAGGACTTGAATTTGTTAAGGAACACTTTCCACTCCCCTACAGTTAGCCTAGAAGGGCAATTTAGGGGAAACCCAAATCTGTTTCTTGTTAGTTGGATGAACTTTCCGTTTTATGGCACAGATTTTGGGTGGGGAAAGCCTGTTTATTTGGGACCAGGGCCAATAAAGTCTGATGGGAAGGCTTTCCTTATGAATAATGGAAATGGTGATGGCTTCATTGTAGCCATTTGTTTGCAACCATCCCATATAGATGTCCTGAAGAAGTTGTTTTATGAGGATATAGGGGAGATATCGTCAACTTCCAAACTATGATGATGACGCGGCAGAACGTTGTGCTGATAGTAAGAGGTTTTTCAACCATGGTTAAATTTTTATGCTGTCGTCTTCTAAAACAAGTTTTAAGTATGGATTCTGTACCTTCTTTTAGGTTGATGTCGTAGTTGACTAAGAATTGGATGTCACACACATTTAGGGCAGATAAGATAGTTGTGGCAGTTACAATGTGCTAGTGATAGGAGCATTTACTTCTTGAACTCATGCATTGGAGGCACTCCAAAGATATCGAACTTTTTAATATTCTGTATGTTTTTAGAAGATATATATGTTTTTGTAAGCTGTTTGTGATGGTTTCAATATTTGCACTTGTGGTGAGCGAGCTCGCTCCTCAACTAAGTTTTCTTGACAAAACTTGGAACGGTCGTGTTGGAAGGTAAATATTTAAAAAATTTCAAATTTATATCAGCTAGTCATTACCTTATTATAGGCATTAACAGCTTAATATATACCACACAAATAATTTAGGACATTCTCTTCAGTTGTTATTAATGATTATACAATTTTTAATCCAGAACTTCTTAAATATAGTAACTTAAATAATTTTTTAATAAGATTGACTGATATGACAAACTCATACAAGATGAAAGAATGTATCATTTTGTTGGGACGAAGTTCCGTAGAATTGCTGTGTACACCACCAAACGAATTGGGATACAAAAATCCCATTTTTGTTTCCTTTATGGGACAAAATACAGAGGAGCCGCGCTTTTTGTACTCCTCAGATAGAAAAAGAACATCCAAACAGTACCAAATTGACTATAATTAGAACGTAGACAACCTTACCTGAATGACAACACATTGGACTGGAATTTACCCCTGCTTAGCTCTCTTTTTCCATTATTAGTAGTATGTTATCGTAATTGTTATACAAATCTGCTTACTCTTTGTCAAACCCTCTTCCTTCCCTTTGATGCTCATCTTATGTTGGGCAGAGACGGGAGAAAAGAGACATGGATTCCCCAGACATCAAAGCATTTACTCTATCACGTACCCAAAACAGTACGTTGCAGGTCTGTTTCGATAAGCATGTATCCTACGGCTCTGGCTATTGGCTAGAAAATTCCTTAGAAATAACCCTACCTCTATTTGTTCTGCAATTTGCTATTATTCTAGCACTCAATCGCCTTTTTATCCTTGCATCAGTGCCATGGCACTTACCTCGTATTGTTACTGATATTTTTGTAAGTATACTTTTAAGCCTTTCATCAGCTTTTGCGAATATAATTGAACAAAGTTTCCCCTCACTAACATCAGCTATTGTGGTCATGTGCTTAGGCTGGTTTTTTAATTGGTCCATCTGCTCTGGGACGTTCTTTTTTTGTTTTCAAACACATATTTCCTTTCAGTAGTTTGATGGCATTGGAGACCGTGGCATCCTTGACCCTTGTTTACTACGTGTTCTTGATCGGCTTAGAGGTGGACTTGAAGCCAATAAGGCGCTCTGGCAATAAGAAGGCTATCGTTGTTGCCATTGTTGGTACGATCTTCTCTTTACTTGTTGGGTGTGGCTTGTACTATCTTCTTCTCACCAACATGGGACGCAAAGCTATGCCTCCACCAACCGGAATGAAACACACAAGCGGTGCTATGCTGTGGGGAATCACCCTTTCTTGTAGCGAGTTCCCTGAGATTGCCAAGATCCTCGCAAACCTCAAGCTTGTCCTCAATGAGAATGGACAATTGGCTTTAACCTCCGCGCTTACCAATGACCTGTTCTCCTGGTTTTTTCTCATAATGGCCATAACAGCGCTCCATGCGAATTCTGTAGCATCGTTGGTCTTCACCATCGTCTTTTTGCTAGTATGTTTTTTTATGATTCATCCTCTTGCTAAGTGGCTCTTCCATAAAATTGGCACGCATGATAAAGAGTTCCTCGAGGTCCAAGTATTGGTTCTTCTGCATGTCGTTTTGCTCTTTGGGTTCCTCACCGATGGATTGGGCGCTCATTCCATCACAGGGGCTTACCTTTTAGGAGCCATTACCCCCAAGGGTGTCCTCAAGAACGCCGTTCAGGACAAAGTGCTCGATTTTGTGACCGCATTCATGATGCCAATCTACTTTGCCGTTATCGGGCTGAGAATCCATGTGGAAGAATTAGCCTCAGGCATCCATTGGACAACCGTGGTGTTTGTTATTTTGCTGGCTTTCCTGGCAAAGATTTTGTGCACTTTCCTGGTCTCTGTGTTCTACCGGATGGCACTAATGGAAGGTTTATCTCTTGGATTGCTCATGAATACCAAAGGAGTAGTGGCGGTCATTGCTCTCAGTTCTGCCAGGGACATGCTGGTAAGCTATCAAACAACCTATCATAGTAACATAAAATTAGTACTACTATCAAGTTTCACAATCAAAGGTATATACGCATGTATGATGTAGGCACTGGACAACCAAACCTTTGGGGTAATGCTTTTGGCGTGCTGGTTAATGACGATTCCTGTAGGGCCTATCTTAGCCGCCACAAACAAACTCACTACTAGGCATTCTAAGAGTAGCCAACGGAGGACAATGCAAGGGGCAAGACCGGACATCCCGCTCAGAGTGTTGGCTTGTATACACACATCACGCGACGCCAATGTCATTACCAATCTATTGAAAGCATCAAATCCAACCGTAAAATCCCCAATTCAGGTGTTCGCGGTGGAGTTAATCAAGATGACAAACCGTCCTACCACGGCACTAATCATGAAGGATGCTCATAAGCAAGTGGGTGCCTTCAAATCCAATAAAAATCTCTTGGGAAGCTTTAAGCGAGACATCACAGAGACTGAGGATACCCTTGACAGCTTCGACAATCTAAGCCAAGCTATCTTTGCTGAGAAGCTGAGGGTTGTGTCTGCTTACAACTCTATGCACAAGGACGTCTTCCATCTAGCAAAGCAGAGAGGGGTAACCTTGATATTGACCGCACTTTATAAACAACCAACCTATGATGGTTTAGGTGCAGGTGCTGCCACAGCTAGAGCTGCCAACATTGTGAACAGGGAGAGTTCAAGTAAAGATAAGAAAAAAGTGTTACTTGAGAACCTAGTGAAGGAGCCACCATGCTGTTTGGGTATATTTGTGGATCGCGGGTTGGGTCAAAAACGTGCGAAAGAGCAACGGTTGGCGATGTTCTACGTTGGAGGGGCAGATGACCGTGAAGCATTGTCTTATGCGTGGAGGATGTCTGGGAACGAAGATGTGAAATTAACAGTGGTAAGGCTTGTATGGGACAACCCCAGTGACGAATTTGATCAAACAGATGATGACTATATAAGATGGTTCAGATTCCAAACAAGGGACATGAAGTGGGTGAGGTATGTGGAGAAAATGGTGAGAGATGAGAAGGAAACGATGACACTGCTAAACAAAGTGGGGAATAAAGGGTTTGACTTGTACATTGTGGGGAGAGGGCATGGGAGGAAAATGTCGTTGGCACAAACACTGGACCCAGTGCTTGAGGAGCCTGCGTTAGGGCCACTGGGAGATACGTTGGCGGACTTGAACTCTGCAGCGGAGACATCTATTTTGATCTTACAAAGACAAACTTCCGGGACCGAGGTTGCGCCCGCTGAGTATGCGTATTTTGAAGGACATGGGGATCTAATGCTACGCGGAGGCCGCATGACTTGGCGAGCATCTGAGATTCCTAGATGATCCATCCTTTCTATTAATTCATTTCTCCACCCCAACTTCCTGTAATTGTAAATATCCTCACATTCCCATGTGTCTCATGGGAGGACCTTTTTATTCGGGGACGGAAAGGAAACTCAAATTTTATGTTTTTGTCAAAATATTATAGGCATGAGGATATATTATTACTCGGTCCTCCAACTTTAAACGTCATGACGTAGAAATTAATCATTTTAGATCCTGAAAATTGAGCTATTTGGCCCATCCTTGGACAATCAACCACCATAAAGATATATGATATACTAATAATAGCAGAAAAGGAAAAGACAGATGTTGCAACAGATGAAGATAAAATCTGATACACGTAGTCCTCTTTCAAAATCAAACCCAGAATATTTCTGTCACAATGCATTGAAGGTTATGAAGTGTAAAAAAACTCAATCCAAGACATGAAAATTGCGAGCTGTTGCTATGTTGCTATGGTTGAAGGGCAGCTCGGCGTTTGGTTTGGGAACTATCAAGTTCACTAGTCAAAGAGGCTTGTGCGTATGAAGCTGAATATTGGTGTCAACCCCAAGTTTCGTGAATACTTTATTGCTGAATATAATAAACTTTTACATAATTTATTGAATAGAAAGTTAAAGAAACTAAATGTAATTCTCACGTTGAAATTGAACTAATACAAGTCTTTTGTGTCTTTTTCTCTTCTTTTTACATCTTGGCTTTATTTAAAGAAAAGTTATTTCAAATTTGTACTTAAACTGACTCTGTTGTGTTTGTTATTGTTTACTACTAGATACTTTTTGTTCTGTTTATATAAAATAATCTGGTGCTGTCCTGGTCTCTTGGATATTCAAATATTTCCTTTGAAGTTGCTACTTATTATACTTGTCTTGTTTCGGTCGGTTTGGATAACTTTCTTCTGTTACTACTGTTTTTAATTTCTCTGAGACTGTCGTTTCTTTATGCCTTGTCAATACTCTGTCTTGTGTGGTGACAACAATTTTTAAACTTTTGTTATTAGTTCTATTTTTAAATTTGTCAACTAAAGTGTACGTATCACTTTATTTACCTCTCTGAGGGATTTAGTTTCTTCAGAAATGGAAATCCACATTCATTTATTTAATCTTTGAGGGGTCAAAGCCCGATAAGATGTGCTGATCAGCTGACACTAAATAAGTCTTAAGGTGCAACGCACATGAACAGGCCCCCACCTCCAACTTAGGTCTAGCTGGCAGAGCTGCTTCCGATCTGTCTCCTTGCTTTGCTGTCCTTTGGAGCAAAATAGAAAGAATGATAATTTATTCAATTTCTGCCAAAGCACTAGGAATAATGGTATCGCTTCTTCGAAGCTAATTTGCTCTGCCATTTTCCTTTTCTTTTAACCCATCAACCGTCCTTTCTATTACAAAAGGGCACGAAGTGAGTCAGCGCAATTAGCGCCTTTTATTTTACCTTTTCTTGTGTTGCAAACTAACCATCTTAAAAAATAGTCTCATCTTGTGTTATACCTATAAAATAAAAATATTATCACAACAATTAATACACTGTTTTCACCTGTTAACCCTTGATGTAATTCATATAAGCAAGTTAAAAGCGAAGAAAGCAATTGGTTTCTGGAAGGAAACAAAAAAACAAAAAGTTCAAACACGTTATAAAATTATTTGAATGCATTTTCATAGAAGAATTATGTGTGAAATTTATTAACCTTTGACCAAACAAAAAATAAAAGAGACTCGAAGGTCAAGTGTTAGAGAAAATATTCACACAACTCATACGTCCGCAGTTAAATATAAAAAAATTTCATTTCCTTCCTCACTTTGCCTGAAATTTTTTTTTTCTTTATATGTAATGTATAGTTAGTAAGTCATTCCAAAAATGGTAAAGTTAAAAACAAGAAGAGAGAGAGTAACTGAATAACAAATAATTTAAGAAAAGAAATTAAAAAAAAAAAAAGCTCTTTTTGGTGGGTATTTGACAAAATGCCTCGCCTTCACCACCTGTCACCAATCCGTGTTGCGTCTGTCTCGCTTGGTGGTTCCACTGTCAATCTTAAAAGCGAGGAAAATTACCTTCTGGTTCTGGGAATTGGTAGGCCTGGTTTCTGGTTAACCAGGTTCTTACAACTGCCAGCTCCCCATTATTGTTTCATCGCATTTCTTTTTTCCCAGAAAAAAAAATCTTGGCGTTGAAATTCTCACCTCTCTTCCACAATGAACGATCTTCTAACGGTAATAATTTATTCTCAAAGGTTCTGTTTCTGGTTTTTTGTGCATTGTAGATTTACGTTGGCTTTTTGTTTGTTTGTACGTCTTCCGGGGTTTCTTGGTCTTGTTTTATCCTGATCTAGTTTTCATTATCGGGCAATTTAAATTTCAGCTGTAATTAGCTTTCTGCATTATCTTATGTTTGTTTGCGAAGATAATGTTGGAAATTTCTGGACCTTTGAACATTGCGAGACCCGAGCATTATGAATCTCGCTGAAATTCAGCTATACACAATTGTTGGCTAATTTTGGACGACTTTCAATATGCTTTACATAAGTTGATTACCCTCTGCCACTTTTTCATAGCTCTTTCTTTTTTATTTTCTTAAAATGTATTATATTTGAGCCATTAAAGTTTCAGACTTGGAATTAGATCTTTCCGGACTGATTTGACATATAAATAAGTTGTTGCTGCTGTTCCAAATAATTTGTTCAGTGTTCTAAATATGTGTCAGATTTCACAAGCGGTAAATGTGAGCCATTAAAGTTTCGGACTTGGAATTTAAAATTGATCTTTCCAGACTGACTTGATATATGAATAAGCTGTTCTAAATTATTACCATCATTGTTATTTCATCTATCAACGACCTCAATTAGCGTAAAAGGAATAAAGTTTTACGGGGACAAGTAACATGGATTGTAGAATTTACTTACTTTTAATATGCATTGTCAACATTCTGGAAAATATAAAAATTGAATAATGGATTCTGCATTTTAAGTTTTTTTTTCTTCAAGTCCTATCTCGCCAAAGAAAAATGCAGAATCCATTATTCAATTTTTAAACCATTAGGAGGAGGCCTAGCAATGGTTTAAACTTTTCGGGTAGATTGTTCCTTGATGTAATACTAGAGCCTTTCGACTGAGTGGTCATAAGTTCAATTCTTGGCACCTCCACTCTTCTCATTAAATTAAAATTTCAGCACAATGTTTGGGCTTGCCTGTACTTTGTTCGCCCTTCAACCTCTATGGAATTCATATGCAGGGGCATGTTAGAGATGTTATTCTAGGGACTTCACCTAACACTTAAGATTTCCTTGACATCAAACAAATATATTAGCCTAAAAAGGGGCCATAGATATAAATGTAGCCTCCCTTCACATAACAATGTCACATCTGGCAAAAAAAAAAAAAATCTACTGTTTCAGATATTTTAATTGTTAAGTAGGCATGCATGTACTATAATAGTGTAATGTTTTGTGTCAAACCTAGACGAAGCAACTTTTTACAAAAATATTTTGTTTTCTGGAATATAACAAGTTCATGGAAAGGTTTGGAAAACTACAATGCAATCATGTATTTTCAATGTCATGAATTAATTTCTATCAGATCTGTATACTGGATTTGGCTATGAAACTAATTTTTCCATGGACTATTATTTGGGGACAAAAACATAATACATTTGCACCTAGGAAGATTCAAACTATAATACTTATGCTCTGAATTAGAATTGGCTACCACCATTGACATCTTAAGCATGCTTATGATGTCTGGCAGTGAGATAAATTAAATGATACTTTATCTTTTGACAACCTGAATGTGTCCCAGATCAGTGCATGTTTTAGTGATATCTAGATTATTGTAGTACTTGACATTGGTGGAGAAAATACCATTAATGCTTGTCGATAGTTTACCTAGGGTATGCAGATAGCAGATAGCAGAAGTGGCATTAGGAATGGGCACCTACATGTTCAAGGGTGTCTATTTTCCAGTACCAAGGATTACAATTTAACCATATATGTTGGTTTGACAATCTGTTTGCAGGAATCATTTGAGATCCCACGTGGGCAAGGTAATGGAGGTCGAGATATTGAGTTAGGAGCATATGCATTGAATTCAGGAGAACTGGGATTGGATAATTTCTTCAAGAAGGTGTTTGTTATCGATATATACCTGATAAATCGTGGTTTATTCTATCATCTTCTCTCACTTTATTTCTTCCTTCTGTTTAATGAATTTATCTTGTGCATTTTGCACATGACTTTAAAATCCATGTCTTATTGTTTTGCACATCTCAATTCAAATGTTCCCTTGTCATGTATTCCAGGTTCAAGATCTTGATAAACAATTTGTGAAGCTGGATAAGCTTCTGAGAAAGCTCCAGGTATACGTGTCGTGTTTTCACAAATTAACTTATTTCTGGCTTGTAGAGCTTTTTATAAACTAGGTTTGAACATGTCAACTGCTAAAGCTAATATGTTTTGCATCACAGAAATATGATGCATGAAGAAGTAGACTGTAAGGGCTTTCTTTTTCTTTTTAAGGGTGATAGGTTTCATCCCATTGAACAAGCTTATTTTCATGTGGCCTATCAAACATCAGAAGGACTATCCTAATAAAGCCTTATAGATAGTGTTTACTTAAACTTGACATTCATGATATAGGCCAGCTTAACCTACTCAAAAATTAACTCTATATATGAAAACTTGTTGGAAGCTTGAATTCATATCTCTCATGATCAAAACTAATCTTTTAAGTTTTTGCAAGGTTCATGCAAAGTGAAAAGTTTATTTGCAATTGGTGGACAAAAGTTACATAGATTTGCAAGTCTCAGGGTGAAGGAGGAAAAGAGGAGATGGATGACAGGATTGGGAAACTTATGTCAAAAAAAATGAAGAGAACCAGAATGAATGCTTTCATTTGGTAGTTTTTACAACAAATGATGCTATTGCAGTTGAAGTAGCCTTGCAAAGTCTCTACACTTTTATCTACTTCATCTACGCCCCTGATAATTTTGTAATGGATGCCTTAAGATTTTAGTCATCTTCTCCCACAGATAAAAAGAGAAAACAGAACGGAAAAATTGACCATATTTAGCTTCTGTTATAGTTTTTGCCAAGCATATAGACTTAGGTAATATAACAACGTGCTTGTCCATAAAACATTATGCTTCCTAGATGGTCTATATTGTGAGCTAAAATTACTTGAAATGTGCCCTCTCATCATTTTAATATGGACCTTGTTTGCAGGATGCCCACGAGGAGTCCAAAGCTGTGACCAAAGCTCCTGCCATGAAAGGTAGTCTTGTTCATTTGTTTTTTTATTTTGGGAAAACTGCATCTTTCATTGTCTGTTGTTTTATGTTGTTTCTTGGAGGGTTATTATACTGTTCATTTTCCTTAAATGTGCAATTCAGTCTAGTTCCACCCATCCTCCGCGGTGATAGTACAGTGTAAAATAAACATGTGATAGAGAAATGAATAATTTGTCTATTAGTATTATTAGTTGTCATTTAGATATGAAATGATCTGTAAGGGTATGAATTCTTCTAGATGTTAAAATGCACTTCATAGTATAGGCATAAATCTTAAGATTGGTGATATGGGATTATAAATTATGTTAATGAGTAATTGCTTGTATGTACTTATTTTTTCTACTTGACCTCATTGTTTGCAGCTATTAAGCAGAAAATGGAGAAAGATGTCGATGAAGTTAAGAAAATTTCTCATTTCGTAAAGACAAAAATTGAAGAACTGGACAAAGAAGTGAGATCTATACGGCTTATCCTTCAGTTTTATTTTCAATACCTAGCTTCTATATATTAACTCCATCACCTCCTCCGTTACCTGATTTGTGTTGTAGAACTTGGCAAATAGGCAGAAGCCTGGGTGTGGAAAAGGATCAGGTGTTGACAGGTCAAGAACAGCAACCACCATGTTAGTACTGGACCAACTTCTTAAATATTTTTATTTTTATTTTGGTGTCATGCCTCAGACATGCTTGACTGATTGAGGGTTCTCATTGTATATGTCGAATATATAGTTTTCAATAACGCGCTTTGCTTCAACTATTTCATTGCACAAGTTCTGTCATCGTATAAACATCACCTTCTAGAGACTGAAAGGTTTTACATACAAACGCTGCAGGAGTATCAGATACTATAATTCTTTGTCTAAGGCAACCGATTTTCTGGCTCTTTTAGAATTTAAAACCTTCTTTTGTCCTTGGCATCTGGCATGATATTTGATTAACAATATGAGGATGACTGTATGTATCTAAATATAGTTAAAATAAAAAATGAAAGAAAAAACTGAATAATTTTTTTAAAAAGTGGATCAAGACTAGAGTGAGGGAAAGAACAGTCATTTCAGAAGAAATGCAAAACGGAATATTATAAAAGTCTTCGTGCAATGTGTTAACATGGTCTGGCCGACCTAACATCTAACTAGTTATTACATTATTATTTTTCCATGTCAATGAGAAGCCCGTAGTTTATAAATAATTATAATAGCATATATGAACTACAAAGCTGTTACTATCCATTATTATCTTGGTAATTTTGGCAACCCAAAAGGTAAGGGAAGAGAAAAAGTTGCCTCTCCAAAGTTGCTTGCATTAAAGCTAAAAAAAGTAAATTTACATAATGAAAAGAGGACCTTCACTGCACGATGACATTTCAAACATGAGGATTCCTTCCAAACAAGGATTAACTGTTGGGTTTTGGAATTATTTTCTTTGCTTAATGGTCTTTCGATCAATCTCATTTGGACCTGATTTGTTGGATATTATTTGCAGTGCCTTAAAGAAGAAACTGAAGGACAAGATGGCTGAATTTCAGGTAGGTTGGTCCTTTTTTTCTGTTTTTGAGATTTTTTTTTTAATCTCTTGTTCTTCAACTTAATCTTTTTAAAAAGTACAGGTCCTACGGGAAGCCATCCATCAAGAATATCGTGAGGTCGTTGAGAGACGTGTTTTTACAGGTTTTAGCACTTTACTTATTTTTGGTTATTTCAAATATCTGCAATTTGATAGCCTGGATTTTCCATGATATAGAGTTAATCTATTTTATCTCCTGGATTTTATGATTGTCAGTGACGGGCACTAGGGCTGATGAGGAGGTATTACTTTATGAACTTTTATTTATTCTAAGAAAAAAAAGGTCTTGTAGAAGTTTTTCTTCTAATCATTTAACAATGTACAGACAATTGACAGATTAATTGAGAGTGGAGATAGTGAACAAATCTTCCAGAAGGCAATTCAAGAACAGGGACGAGGCCAGGTTTGTCCCTCTTACTTGCCTTTTCCCCTTCGCTCCTCCCTTAAGTTCATTTTCTCCTAGTTCTCTTAAATTATCGTGACATGAATATCATCCACTCATATAAACCTGCCATTATCCACACATTTTCAAATTTCTTTTCCTTATTTTTTTTGTTGGGGATTGGGGAGGTGTGTGAGGAATGTTGTTGATGTTCCTTGGACACTAGGCCATTGGCCTGAATATAATTTAATTACTTTGTCACACCTCTCATGCATGTTAATTATCTTTGTAGATAATGGACACCCTGGCAGAAATTCAAGAGCGGCATGAGGCAGTTAGAGAAGTTGAAAGGAAGCTTCTTGATTTACAACAGGTATTTAATTAGTGTGATTTATCTAATTTTGAATATGCATGTAGCTCAAGAAATTAGGATGTTTTATTACCTGACCCCATGAATTAATTAGGAATGGCTGCGATGAGACACAAAGATCCTTTTTTTTTTCCAAAAAAATATGGGTATTTGCAAATGTACCTTTTTCTTTTTTACAATCTGTTTCCATTAATATAAATTTAAGTATGGACCTATGTTATGGAATCAGTACTTCAATTTAAGAAAGGAGATGGATTTCTATCGGCATAGTCCTAGGAGTAATTATATTGAGCATAATTATATGCTATGCCTTATCTATATCATCACCAAGGGACTAGCCATAACAAGATGTAGAAAATGATGATATAACTTTGCTTCTGAAGGAATTTCCTGCTACATTACACTTTTCATCTTCCCAATTTATGCATCTGCCCAAGTGACACATTCATGGGAGCCATAAAATATTTCACAGCAACATTTCTTTGGAAGCTAAATTTTCTTTTTCCAAGCCATGAAGAAGCAGTATGAAAATGAAGAGTGTAATTGTTTTCGACCTCTGTATATACATCTAACATGAGAGAAGAGAGAAAGAGAATAATAACTACCTTGTCTTTGCAGATATATTTGGATTTGGCGGTGTTAGTTGATGCACAGGGCGACATTCTTAACAACATAGAATCCCAGGTATTTGGAGCACTTTGACTGCATTAAACAAATAATGTGACAGCACTTTCACTGTATTAAACAAATAATAACTACTCTTGCGTCCAGGTGTCAAGTGCCGTAGATCACGTGCAGCAAGGCAACAATGCCCTCCAGAAAGCCAAGAAGCTACAGAAGAATTCAAGAAAATGGATGTGCATTGCAATAATGATACTCCTTATCGTTGTTATAATCATCGTTGTTGCTGTTATCAAACCATGGGGTGACAAAAAGGGTGTTTAGTTACTAAATGGTTATGCATAATTTCATACGTGCTAGTCGCCCGCAATTCTGTTGATGGATTTTTTTTGTTTTTTTTCATTTTTTGTTGTTGTTCTTGAATCATTCTTCTTTGTTCCTTGTAAGTTCACAAATATTAGCCCAGGATGTAACATTTAATTGAGACCTGTATACTAAGTGCTCTAATATCAAAGGGATCGTGTGCTTATATGAA
Source organism: Gleditsia sinensis (assembly GCA_037074535.1). Taxonomy (NCBI): domain Eukaryota; kingdom Viridiplantae; phylum Streptophyta; class Magnoliopsida; order Fabales; family Fabaceae; genus Gleditsia; species Gleditsia sinensis. Next base: position 9,876,793 of record CM073473.1, read on the forward strand.
CAATTTGGATAATATACTGCATAAGCATTTTTTTCCTTCAAAGGTAAAAGTACCAAGGATTTTAATTGGAGTGAGGAAAAGAATGTTATTAGATCCAAAAAAAAAAGAAAAAAAAGAATGAAGAATGCTAGCTGTCCCTGTTTCTAAATATGTTCCTTGAAGATGATTTACTCTGTATACGACAGGTCGAAAACGAGATTCAACTCGTATCATATTATCTTGACCGAGGAAAAAAAAATAAGACGTAACTTTCACTTTTCACCTATTTTATTAAGAATTAAGGAGTACAATTAAAATTCTTTTTCTCTCTCAACTCCATTAACTTAGGAGTGGGGAGTAAAGTCAAACTCAACTCACTCTTAAGAGAGAAACTTTGGTGTTATCACCTCATCGACCCTAGGAAATACTCTTTTACAAGTGTTCCATGTTTTAAAATTGTTAATGGAACGAGGGTACAAAAAAAAACCAATCAAATTCATCATTTTACTGGCGTTGTGAACCATTTTAGCAGTGAATATGCAAAATAGTAGCAAATCAGGATGCACGGACACTTACACTACAATAATTTGCAGAAATCTATTGAAGTTTAGTAAAATAGGCCATAGAAAATTTTATGTAAGTTCGTCGAGGCCATAATTCATACATGACCATGTAAAAAGCATCAAAGTCGAGAGGGGATGAATGCCATTGAAAGTGTTTCCGCACCTTCAACACATTGCTTTGCAGCATGAAAATACTCTTTGGGACTGATACCTTTAAGGACTTTCTTCCGTAATGGTATGTCTAAGGTATTGACGACCACTGAAAAGCTCTTCCAATTCAAAACATCTGCAAATGGGAGATCATAGTAGTCAGCAATGATCACTGGAACACAACCATAATAATGTAATGAATCTCCAACACGAGCTGTATTCACTTCAAATCCTTTGACTTGAAGGCAGAACTTGCTTCCTAAGAGCTCATTAGCATAACGTGTTTTGAGTCGTCCGGGGATTGCGTAGATTTCTGAGTCATTTCTCCACATGTTTAGAAGCTTTACGCGTACTGGAGAATTAACTCCTTCAGCAAAGAAGGCAAGCTTTTCTCTGTAAATTTTTAGAATGGAACGTGTAAAATGAGTCCCATCTGGAATCACAGAATAAACTCATGTTGGCAAATTATTCAAAAAAAAAAAATATTTTGGCATGTGAGATTATAGCCTGCAAGGCTGCAACAGATAACACTTTCTCTTCCTTTTTTTCCTTTTCATGTTATTACAGTGATTAAGAAAAGTTTCCTTTAAAATAAGAGTAATGAAAAATTGAAAAAGTATCCTTTTATTAAAATAACTGATATTATATCTAAAAAATAAAATGAATAATTCAATACATAAACTTCTCATTTAGTAAAGTTTAAAAAGAATAGATATACACAATCTTACTTTCACAAATAAAAATATTATTTTTAAGATTTGAATTTATAACCTTTAAATCACAAAATAACAATCTTACTTTTGTTATCTCGTATTATATCAAAATAATAATAAGAAAAAGACTTGAGTCATGTGAGTTAGATTAGACCTTGCATTCTAGCGAGAGGAAGAAGTGCTACCTCTTTGTTGAAACAAGGTAGGTGGAATTTCCTTTTCTTGGCCAAATTTGTGGTAGACAAGCATCCTTGTGAGCAATCTACCCAGTTAGGAAACAACTTGATGAGCATACAATTTGAATGGCATTGAATCTTACATCGGGTGCTTTGTCCAGACCTTCCAATTGAAACAAGCAACATATAAAAGTGATCGGCTGGTTCCAAAATGGATACTTTTGATTGATATTATTGAGGATATAATCTCTAATGAAGTCTTGGACACCTTTCACACCAATTCGAGGATCATGCTGCAACCTCGAAATAGAAAATGGTAAAAAGAAAAGATCTGCTTTTGTTCGATCTTTTATAATGAAACGGCTTCTCATACGGACCTTTTTGGAGTAACTTTCACTGGCATAATTTCCTGCAGGTTCCGATTCCAAGGGCAACAAGATATTCGCAAAAGGATCATCTTGCCTCTGAGGATAAACATATATCTTTAAGCTCCTATTCATTTCTTTTTAGTCTTCCAGAAAGATATGTTTATCATGGAACATATCGTTGGTGTTCTCAAATTCTCCTGAACCATAAAAAAACATATCAGTTCCCCAGAAACTGGAATTAAGAAATAGAACTGTAACCTCATCAACCTAGCTACTCACCTACTGCAACGTTTATGACGAAGCAGTTGGAGGTAATGTTTAGGAAAAGGAGATACAACCATGCATACAAGACTAAAAGTACAACTTCAAACCACCAAATTGCCATCCTAAAATTTCTAACTAAGAGTTTCATTATTTGCAAAAAATTAGTGGACAAAAAGGCAGGGGAAGCTACCTCTCATATCATTTTTACTGAGGTGAAGATTTAGGACCATCCTTTCAGATTATTATTATCTATATTCGACCTTAGTTATCAGAACTCCAACTCCAACTTCCAAAACTTGCTACATTGTCGAAAATAATTTGAAGAAGTCCAAAAATATAAAATTTGGAACCTAAATCATATATCTGGAACGTAAAACAGAAAATATCTTAGTATAAAATCCCCAATAAAAAAGAAGCAAGCAGTTGTTGACACATACTCACAAATTTTGTTTCCGCGGTTTAAATTCCAAAAGAGATATATATTACACAGTTATTCCTGCTTTTAAATTATGATAGCCAATTCCTGGACTAAGATGCCTTGCTTTAATTTCGTGGATTGAAATATATATATATATATATATATATATATATATATATATATATATATATATATATTACTAAAATGCTACATTCTGTTCACTTTTAATTTATAGTTTAATTCACAATTAGTGAAAATAGTGAACATTACATATCAAGATCAAGAATTCAATTGAAAAGCATCCATCCTACGAAATCTTTTTTTAGTCAAACATTGACCAAGGAGAACTAAACAAATGCAAATTGATAATGTAATTCTTTTGCACTTCTTCGAGATTAGATTTGACATTAAATAAGCTTTCTTTCTCCCACAACAAATATCATTCAAAATTTGATGGGTAAATGACTGATTCAATGATCTATTTCCATCATAATGTCAAAACAACGTGCCGAATTCGTTCATCAGATATAAGTTGAAAGAAAATCTTTACATTCAAACCGCAACACGTAAACAAAAGCCTACGCGACACCCAGAAGCAAAAGATGAACTTTAACGTACCATTTGAGCTCAATGGGGGTCCCGGAGCCCGTTGAGTCTCTGATAATTGACCAGCACCCTCTTCGAAAGCTTGAGATCTTGTCCACTCAGAATAGTCGTCGACTACGATTCGGATGGAATGGAGAGTGGAAAAGCCAGATGGTGATTTGAAGGGAGTAGTGGATTGGTGGCGAGGGGTGAAGAGGTTGGTGGTTGAGTACTTGTAGAAGAGAAAAAAAAAAAGGAATTTAATTAAGAGAGCTAAACTTGTGGGCATGAAGAAGAAGTCCCTAAATGAGCTTGAAAGACGGCGCTGGGAGTAGTAGTAGCAGTACAGCATGGATGAACGAAGCATAGAAAGAAGATGGGGAATGGAGGAAGGATTAGGAAGTGGAAGAGGGAAGTGTTGAATTATGAAATCTTGTAACCAAAACCAAACGTGACTTTCATATTGAACCTCGAGAGGCCAAAATCCGTACAATAATAAACTCTGTTTTCGGTTCATGGATAGCACGACCTACTTGTGGGGCCAGCAACCTTAGAATGTGGAAAAAAAATAATCCATGGATGGCCCAAAAAACAGGTAGAGTTTATTTTTTCAAAGGGTATTTATACAATAAAAAAAAATTGTAATTTTCTTAATTATTATAAATAATTGCGTTTGTTTTTTAAATTTTTTAAAGAGATTCTTAATTTCAAATTTTAGAGTAAATAATTTTTTTCATTTTCGAAATATATTCATATTTTCAATTTAATTAATCCTTTAAAAAATTTTAATTTAATTGTCTAAAAATTATTTCATTTTTAAAAATTCTTTACATTAATATAATTTAATAAAACATTTATATGATATAAGTGAATTCTTGATTTGTCACCAAAAAAATTTATTAAATATATGTTTGCTTGTTAAAACATAAGGACATTTTTTAAGACTTAATAGTTTTTAAATGATTGAATTAAAAATAATAAAAATTTTACGGACAAAATTAAGAAAATTTATATATTTTAAAGACGAAAATAACAATATTTTTACTCTAAATTTTATCAAATTATTATTTAATAATTATATACGTAAAATTACAATTTAGTTTGGACTTTTTTTTCCTTTTTTTGTAAAATCTGTTTCAAGGTTTTTTTTTTGGGCAATTTGGTTGCTGGTAGCTAGGACTCACAAGATGAAGGGTAGGCTAACAACCAACCCCCACTGCCCATCGCTCGAAGTGGGTATAAGTATAATAGTGCTCTCTTACTATCATTATCATTTGCTTTTCTTAAATATTATTGTTAGCTTGATGGTGATTATAATGAAACCTTTTACAATCATTAAAATAAGTTTTATTAACTAAACTATGTGTTACTTACATGAATTAACGAATAAGCAACATCACTACCCATAACAAACTACGACTTAGTTTAATGATCGGTGAAAAGTGACAAACAGTATGATGATTAGAGTTATAGAGTTTTAAGTAATTTTAAAAAAATTAAGAACAATTTGATTATTTATTACCGAAACGTAATTAATTACATTTATTTGATCAGTTACAAATAATAATATCTTTTCGTATCAATAAAAGGAGTGATTTTTATTTTTATTTTTAAAAAAAAGAAAAATGGATCACACGCCGTGTCGTCTAATGTAAGATTTCTCCAAGACGGAATGTACGTAGGTTCACCAAAAGGAATCAAACGTACATATGCCGATGTTTTAGAATGTTTGGTTGGCTCAGTTGGGTATATCAAAACACGTGCCTCACATGCACTAACACTAACCGTTTCACATTTAGAATCTGAGCTACCAGCTCCAACTTCGTCGCCTTTGATAAAATTGGTTCTCACGGCGCTTTCTTCTGCTTCGCCCAAAATGATCGGGTACTGCCAGCTTTCTAGCCATGTATTGAGGCCGACCCCTCGTGCTTTCTTGGTATGTATTTCATGCACGTTATCAGTTCTTCTATCTGTTGTTGGTTGACACATTTATCTGTATTTTCACTTTCCTTTATCACAGTCCCATACCAAGTTCCTCACAATCCCAGATCTATCTGATCGAGCTCCCCCAACAAAAGAATGGTATAGAGAAAATGTCCCTCGCCGTTGGAGCTAGCCAATTATATATCTTTAATTAACTCCACAACATACAATTAAGCCTCAGGAAATAAATTTTTCGAAGAGTGATTTAAGAAAATTCAACTTGAACCCGAATAAATGAAAATTAACGATGTATATAAACACTGGAGACATTGCCATTTATTTATTTTTGTATCTCATTTCCTTCTATATATTTTCAATTATTCCAAATACATTAATTGACTTAATTAATTACTAGTGACTGATTTTTATTTTTTATTTAACATCTAGTTACTAATTTAGTGCTAATATAATTGGGTTTGTAGATGGGGTGTTGTTTAAATTTTAATATGGATATACCACTATTCTTAGAATCCAAAGATCTAATACTTAATTAAGTTGCTATATAATTAAAAAGCAAGATTTGAACAGAATTCTCTACGTAAGAATTGTAAAAGCTCTTCTAGCTTCTTAATTAACTACCTCGTCAATGTTCATACAGAGGTGGAACTTCTCTGCTATTTGGCATTCGAAGTATAAAATAAAGGCAATTCTTCTATAGCTGCCCTTCATCGGATGCATACGAGGGAGCAATATTAAACTTGTATAATTTAAATTTTCAATGATTAATTTGTGCTTTGTAGTATAATCAACGTAAATTGTAATCTTATTGCCACCATACAACTGCATGTTTCTGTCTTTCTTTGAACGCATAAAGATGGATAAATAGCCATCTAGTTCGTATGGCTAGATCATTACGAACTCATTAATAGTGAATACTCAGGGTATAGTATCGAAGACAATGACCATATATGTAATGAATATCAATAATTAAAATGATAACACAGAAAATCTAATTAACTACTGAACATATCAAATCTATATATAAACCTATACAGACTCAAGCAAACCGATCACTATTCATTTCTGCATATATAAACTTACTAGGCATACAATTAATTACCCAAATAGACTACTCCTTCATCACCATATTAACCATACAAACACACATAACTACAATACAAATGTGCATATATAGAGAGTACATGGTGTATATTTAGAGTGAGCATTGCAGGTTCGTGGAAAGCGATTACTTAAACAAGGAACCAAATTGTTCATCCCCCAAAGCATCTGCTGTACTTGTCAATTCAACCTCCCACAAGCCAAGATCCAAAGACTGCATGGAAGAAGTTATAGGATGTGGTGATGCCGTAATCACATTACCGGCCACTTCGTTGTCATTGAGCAAGGAATCCATAAACGAAGAGAGCGTATCTTCCTCGCAAATATTCTTGTCTTGACTCATCACATAGTCACAGCTCGGCCAATTTTTTGTACTGCTATTATGTCCTTCCATATTTTGACAATACTTCATAGCGTTTATTTGGCTGCTGCTGCCCATGTCTGTTGCAGGATTATTAATACTACTAGTTTGGGGCATTGAAGGAGGATTTGATGTTGTATTTGGTTCGTGATCAAGCTTGTGGGAATTGGGATTGGTTGTGATTAATGGCTTGTGGGTCCTTGGATCTATGCCTTGTCTTATGAGCTTCTTGCTGAGATGGGTATTCCAGTAGTTCTTTATCTCATTGCCTGTCCTTCCTGGTATTCTCCCAGCTATTAAAGACCACCTGGGAATGAGGTCAGAGTAAACAGTAGTGAAACCCTAAAGCAGCAAATAGAGAGAAGGATGAGATAATTCACGGATTAATTTATCCCTTTAATTACCTGTTACCCAGTAAACGGTGAAGGCGAAGGATGAGATCTTCCTCGTCGAGACCAATACGGCCTCTCTTGACAGAGGGACGAAGATAATTCATCCAGCGGAGGCGGCAGCTCTTGCCGCAACGTTGCAGGCCGGCCTGTTGTGGCAGCTTGCGCCACCGTCCCTCGCCTTTCTTTTTGACAAAATTGGCCAAAATCTCATCTTCCTCCGGTGTCCATGGTCCTCTCTTGATCCCATTCGCTACTATGCTGCAACATGCTGTCTTGCTCCTTGTTGACGATGACGATGGAGTCGTAGTACTCATATATATATATATATTGGTAACTATATCTCCTCGTACTATTTTGGGATCTCCTCGTACTCTTTGTCGCTGTGGGTGCTTGCACTTGTCTTCTCCCCCCTACTTTAATACTTAATCTTATCCAGTCGGTAGCTGTCGACATGGATAACTTAGGGTTCGTTACTAGCCTTTTGAACATACACGTAACCGTGGAGAAAAAAATTAAGATAAATTAGAACAAGATACAGTGTGGATATATGAAAATGGTATTTTGAATTTGGTCAAGTGATAACTATCTATAATCTAATTAATGTGCGGGAATTTTTTTTTTTCCTATATTATCCAGAACTCATTCTAGCCTATTCCTTTTTGTTCCTTTTTGCTAAGTTTGCAGTTCAGAGCAGTTCCCCCTCCCCCCCCCCCCCCCAATTTTTTTTTCTGCTATCAACCCTGTCATTGATCAGTAATGGAGAAATAAGGGTAAAAAGATAAATAAAGATGAAGACTCCCTGCCCCTTTTTATGTATGCCTATGAATCATAGTTGTTCTCAATCGATTGCTAACTATATTGCACAAATTAACCATTTTGTATGAGGAAATTAAAAAATAAATTAAAGATTTACTCTCAACCTGAAAATAAAAAGTAAAAAATTAAATGGAAAAAAGTTAATTCTTTTCTTTAAACTTCATTGTATTCGTTTAGGAGTAGTCACAAATTTTAAAGAACTTCTTTTCACGTTTTAAGTGCTGTGGTATAAAAAAGCGTTTAAAAGCTCGCGCATAGACAATAATTAGGTAGATATTACCATACTTAAGCCATCATAAACTACAAAAGACAGGAAATTTTATGATTATAAGTCTATAAGCTCAATTTACATAATTAGTAAAAGTCAATACTTTATTGAGTACTAATTAAAGTTTTTGACTGAGTGTCACCAAAAATTTTGAATACAAAAAATAAAAAAGATATCTAATTAATGAATATTGATGAAATCACGTAAGAAGTGAAGAAAAAGTTCATGGTCAATTGTTAATATTACATGATATATCTGTCAAATGATTAGCCAAACTATTATGTATGTTCTATATATCTCATTATTTAAGAAGCGCATTGTTGATTAGGGATAACAATTTTTTTTGTTCTGAATTTTTTATAACTTGAAGTCAAACTATCTTTACAACTAACTAGGTAATCCTTTGTGTGTAAGAAAGAAAAAATTCAAAGAAAATGTATTTATTTAATTTTTAAAATTCATTCGAGAACAAATGGGACCGTGAATTTCTTTTTCTTCTCCTTGCCACTTATTACCCTTTGGTTTTTTCGATACAAAAAAAAAAAAAAAAAAGAATCTTCAATTCAACTATTGGAGTCAATAGACTAGGACGAGATACTATGAATTATGACGCGAACAAGCTTATCTCAAACACCTGCTCTAACATCCCTGATTACAGGATTAATGATAGCGCGGCCGAATCCTATTGGGTACCTTAAATAACCGCAGGATAAGCAACTTGAGAAAAAGCATCTCCCCGCCATTTAAATCCTCCCACAAAGCCTCCTCTCCCTTTTTCTCTTTCGAGTCTTCCCTCCTCATTTCGGATTCGGAGGCCTCCAATTTCAGCGCTGTAAACTGCAAAAGCCCTAACTCTATCCATGGCGGCCGATCCGACTCAGCACCAACTCAATCTCATTCTCGGCGCCGATTCCACACACTTCGAATCCCTAATTTCCAATCTTATGTCCTCCACCAATGAGCAACGCTCTCAGGCCGAGTCCCTCTTCAACCTCTGCGTTCAAACTCATCCCGATGCACTATCTCTTAAGCTTGCTCAACTTCTGCAATCTTCGCCTCACCCTGAGGCTCGAACTATGTCCACAATTTTGCTTCGCAGACAACTCACGCGTCAGGACTCTTGCCTCTGGCCCCAACTCGCCCCTTCTACTCAGTCATCACTTAAGTTGGTTCTTCTGAATTGCCTTCAGAGCGAGGATATTAAATCAATTACTAAAAAGCTTTGCGATACGGTCTCAGAGCTTGCCTCGGCTATTTTACCCGATGGCGGCTGGCCAGAGCTCTTACCCTTCATGTTTCAGTGTGTCACGTCGGACAATCTTAGACTGCAAGAAGTAGCTTTATTGATTTTTGCTCAATTGGCTCATTATATTGGCGAAACCCTAGCCCCTCAATTGAGTACGCTACACTCGGTGTTCTTGCAGTGTTTGACCTCTTCCAAGAGTTCCGATGTGAGAATTGCTGCTTTGGGTGCGAGTATCAATTTTATTCAGTGTTTGTCGAGCCCTTCTGACAGGGATAGGTTCCAAGATTTATTGCCTCTGATGATGCAAACCTTGACAGAAGCCTTGAATTGCGGTCAGGAAGCCACGGCCCAAGAAGCACTCGAATTGTTAATTGAATTGGCCGGAACCGAGCCGAGGTTTTTGAGAAGGCAAATAGTGGATGTGGTGGGTTCAATGTTACAGATTGCAGAGGCAGAATCCTTGGAGGAAGGGACAAGACATTTGGCCATTGAGTTTGTGACCACTCTAGCCGAAGCCAGGGAGCGCGCCCCTGGGATGATGAGAAAGTTTCCACAGTTTATAAAAAGATTGTTTGCTATATTAATGAATATGTTGTTGGATATCGAGGATGATCCTGCATGGCATAGTGCAGAGACCGAGGATGAAGATGCAGGCGAGACTAGTAATTATGGTTTTGGTCAGGAGTGCTTGGATAGACTTTCAATATCTTTGGGTGGGAATACAATAGTACCGGTTGCTTCAGAGTTGTTGCCTACTTACTTGGCTGCTCCTGAATGGCAAAAGCGCCATGCTGCACTTATTGCATTTGCACAAATTGCAGAGGGTTGTTCGAAGGTATACATACTTATTACATAAAATTGATTTATCTTTCATATTAAGATGCTTGTATGTTCGTGCTTGTGTTATTGTTGTCAGTTCTGAATTTTTTGTCCCCAAAATGTTTGCAGTCTTTATTTTTTGCATTGGGGTGAATGTTAAAACTTACAAGTTGGCACTGACAATCCTTATCTTCTGTGTATGCTGCCCTCATATCACATCTCTAATGGTGCAGGTGATGACAAAGAATCTGGAGCAGGTAGTATCATTGATTTTAAATTCATTTCAAGATGGGCACCCTCGTGTAAGATGGGCAGCTATAAATGCAATTGGGCAATTGTCCACGGACTTGGGGCCAGACTTGCAGGTTCAGTATCACCACCTAGTGCTACCAGCATTAGTCAGAGCCATGGATGATTTTCAAAATCCCCGAGTACAGGTTTGCACTATTAAATTTCTTCTACTGACCAAAATCAGGTCTTTATAATTGTGGGTATGGAATTAAGTATCGCAATTCATTGTGTTGTGTTTAAATACAAGTATTGATTCTCATAATATTTTTAATAATTCATTTGTATTTATGAAGTTTTTAATCTTATTCCTCATTACTAAACTTTTATATTGCAGGCTCATGCTGCTTCTGCAGTGCTAAATTTCACTGAGAATTGTACCCCAGATATCCTAACACCTTACTTAGATGGGATTGTGAGCAAACTTCTAGTACTCCTACAGGTATCTGACTGTTTGCCCATATCTGACTTGCAAGAACATTTTAGACTATATTGAGTTTATAATTGTATGGTGTTTTCTTGATTAGATGTTTCTATTGGGCTATAAAGGAATATCACTTTATGGGTTCTTCTCGATTTCTTTGTTAGTCTCCAATTGAATCTGCAAATCTATTTTATCTGAATTGCTTATTGGTTAGTGCAAGTGTAGTTTGTATTTTTCTTGTTTTTATTGCTTTCAATATATGTATCTCTAATGACACTTTTTTTTTTTTTTGCGTATACAACGGAGTAAAGGTTTGAATTAAGACCGCTTGCTAACTGTTTACACCCCTCACCACTAGACCACATCCAATGGCTTTGTGACACTTGTTGATCCATTTTTGACAACGTGCTTTATAAGAAATAAACCTCGTTTATGCATGTGTTATATTTTGTGCAAATTAAGGATAATATGATTTTTGGTATTTGTGTTTTTTACCCTTTCTCTTGTATTTGTTCTAGAATGGGAAGCAAATGGTCCAGGAAGGGGCTTTGACAGCTTTGGCATCAGTTGCTGATTCATCACAGGTATTTTATATAGCCATTCTTCTCTTTAGTAATGACAATGTTGTTTATTATGCATAAATAACCAAGCTTGTATTAACAGGAGCAATTTCAGAAGTATTATGATGTTGTCATGCCTTACTTGAAAGCAATTTTGATTAATGCAAATGATAAATCTAATCGTATGCTTCGGGCCAAAGCAATGGAGTGCATTAGTTTGGTAGGAATGGCTGTTGGAAAGGAAAAGTTCAGAGAAGATGCGAAGCAGGTAATAATTAATTGTTTTTTTACTCAGCATTGCTTTCTTATTCTTGTTTTTAGTTCTTATGTACAACGTCAAGTAAACATATATGTTTCCTGTTTTAAATATGTTTTAAAATAATGGTTCAACTTTTAGTGTGCTAAACTGCTGATGTACAACTTTGTTTATTGGTTAGTGTTCTACTACCATTCTATCATTTTTTTTTTATACATATATTCATGATAGTTTGGTGGTGAATTTTTTTTAGATGGTTCATCCAATGATAAGGAGATTGTCAATTTTTGCTTCATTGTTTAAGGGGAACTCTTAAAGCTGTGCATTACTTTCAATTTTTATTTCTTTTACTAGGTCATGGACATCTTAATGTCACTTCAACAATCTCAACTGGACAGCGATGATCCAACAGCAAGTTACATGTTACAAGTACGCCCTCACTATTTTCTTTACATTAACTTGATAATATATGTATTTTTGACCTGTGACAAAATATTGACAATTCATAATTTGTTTAGAACTTATAAATTGGAATATAATAAGTGCTTAAATATCTTTGCAGGCATGGGCACGACTTTGCAAGTGTCTTGGGCAGGATTTTCTCCCATATATGAGTTTTGTCATGCCTCCCTTGCTCCAGTCTGCACAACTAAAGCCTGATGTGACTATTACATCTGCAGATTCGGATGCTGAAATTGATGAAGATGATGACAGGTTTCATTTTTGTTATAGTGCCAGGATTCAGAGTCAATAAACAACTATATTGATGTTTATGCGTGTTATATTTGTCTTCGCTTCCAAATTTTAATAACTTTTGGGTTTAATTCCCTTGTTTGAGATTTTCCTTTGCTTGCCATTTAAAAAGATGTGATCTATGTATTTCTTCTTAAACAACATCTTAGGGTCCTAGGAGTTGTTCTAAGCCTTAGTTTGCAGAACCATGGAGGGCTTTAGGGTAGCTAAGGTTCAGATCTTGTGAAAAGAGAAGAAAAAAAATTAGAATAAGAAATAAGTATAAACATAGTTTAACATTGTGCTTATTAAAATAGAGATATCAATAATTGTTAGTTTTGGAAATAAAAGCAAGAGATGCGGATTAGACTGATGCTATGTTAAAATAACCTGATGTGTTTTGGATACTTTGTGTTGGTTGTGTAACTGCAGCATTGAAACAATTACTCTTGGGGATAAAAGGATAGGCATCAAGACCAGTGTCCTGGAGGAGAAAGCTACAGCTTGTAACATGCTATGTTGCTATGCTGATGAGCTGAAGGAAGGATTTTTTCCTTGGGTTGAGCAGGTTGACTTTGATTTTATATTTTATGGTATTTTACGAACCAGGCTTTGGTTAAATTTGATGCTAACTTTGCTGAATCTTCTAGGTTGCTTTCACATTGGTTCCCCTTCTTAAATTTTATTTCCATGAAGAAGTTAGGAAGGCAGCTGTTTCAGGTATTCGCTTGACTTCATAAGATCCACATCCTGCGTACCTTTGACAGCTTCTAGTTTGTCTATTGACTATTGCTGCTAGCCCAGCCCCTATGGTAATTAATTAATGTTACCTACCTGCTTTATCAACAGCAATGCCAGAACTATTGCGTTCGGCAAAATTAGCAGTAGAGAAGGGACAATCACAAGGTCATGATGAGACTTACATAAAACAGTTGTCTGATTACATAATACCAAATTTGGTGGAGTCTTTACACAAGGTTATGGTCCTGCTGATTATTCTTGTCTTTGAATTTCCAATCTATATTTTTGTGTGTATTTGTCTTCATGTATTTTAGCTGCCTTGCAGGAGCCAGAAATAGAAATTTGTGCAAGCATATTGGATGCATTGAACGAATGCATACAGGTTTGTAGCATCCTCGCAGTTCTCTTTTTAATTGAATTAAATTACACTTAATCTGTTGTGCCTGCTGCAATAAACAACATGAATGTTGGAGGAATAGATACCCACTGGAATTATCAGAGACAACTCTGTTCATGATATTTATTCTGGCTCTTTTTTTTTTCCGGTGTTGTGTTTTGTAAGGATGTGGTCCTTACTGTAGCATCTATGTGTAATACTGAGTTATGGAAAATTTTACAGATTGAAAAACAGCGTATTCCTTATGCTTCATCAGATTTCTAGGTTTTTTGTTATTTAATCATCACGTGGGCTTACCTTAGCTAGGATTTCTTTCCCTTAGATCTCTGCATCACATCTAGATGAAAAGCAAGTGCGGAGCATTGTTGATGAGATTAAACAAGTTATTACTGCCAGTTCATCCAGAAAACATGAAAGAGCAGAGAGGGCTAAAGAAGAAGACTTTGATGCAGAAGAAAGAGAATTCCTCAAGGAGGAAAATGAGCAAGAAGAAGAACTTTTTGATCAAGTATGTTTAATTATATATGTTTATTATCCAGTTCATTTGATTATATACATTTTCCAGGATCTCTTTGTTCTTATGTTGAATATTTCTTGACCTAGATTGGTGATTGCTTGGGGACTTTGATAAAGGCATTCAGGGCATCTTTCTTGCCGTTCTTTGACGAGCTTTCCTCATACTTAACACCTATGTTGGTAAGTTCCTTTCCACTTCTCTCTCATTGTATTTTCTCCTTCTTTTGTAATGACTAATGAGGTGATCTCCTTTAATTTTTAGGAGTTCTTGCTTAAATGCCCCCATCTAGTGGAAAAAGGCTTAATTATTGTTGTTGTTGTCATCGTCTTGCTTAAATGCTGTCTTCTTTATTCCCCCTCTCTCAGGGTTTTACTTTCTTTTGTCTTTTGTCAGAATTTCTTCTCAGGGCCTTTTGATATGAAGGAACTCTTACCTAACAATCATATTTTCTTTTCTATTTAACGCATTATTTCCTCCCTTATTTGTCCCATGTAACCTTTAGGAAGAAATTTTCTTGATATTAAAGGCATTAATTCTCTTATTTATCATCTTTTCTGGGATTTGGTGACCAATTTTGAAAGTGATTTCATGCTTCATATAGTAGTTTTACAACTATTCCCTTGTTCCTCTAAGGTTATTTAGTGCCACTCGGACAGTGGCGATCAGCATTAACCTGATGAAATGGTTTTAATGCCCAAAAGGGAAAAAATAAGGAACTTCTTTCATGTGCTGGTTTGTAGTTTTCTTTGATTTTTGTCAACTAGTAATCTTACATTGATCTGGATTGATGTTGCCAATTAGTACCAAATCTTCTATGGAATTGTCGTCAGATGTGATCAGTAATTAACTTATCTGATAAGTTAAAAGTGGACAGAATTACTACTTTTAGCATCCACCAGTTGCTAAGAGTGCGAGAGTTGTATCTGCAGTTTCTGTGTGAACACACACTTTGTCTAAACACCTATAGTTTCCTTCGAGGATATTTTTCATTCAATGTTTTCATTCCTAATTACTAATCAGGGTAAAGATAAAACCTCAGAAGAAAGGAGAATTGCCATTTGTATATTTGATGATGTTGCTGAGCACTGTCGTGAAGCAGCTCTTAAGTAAGACTTCGCCTTTCCTTTTCTTCATATGTGAATTTTATGTACTTTCATGCACATTAGTTAATTTTCTTTTTAATTTAGAATGGTTTTTCCTCTATATTTTAATTGTTTCTTTATATTAAATTTGTATTGCAACAGATATTATGATTGTTACCTTCCATTCTTGCTCGAAGCTTGCAATGATGAGTACCCAGATGTTCGACAGGTTATTTCTTTGTCTGGACTATATATTTCTATTGCTTATTTAGTTCCGGTATATTTTTGTTGTTCTCATTCTAAAAATTTGAATGCCTTTTTCAGGCAGCAGTTTATGGGGTTGGTGTTTGTGCAGAGTTTGGGGGATCTGTTTTCAAGCCCCTTGTTGGAGGTTGATTGTTTAATGCTACTTGTATATTCCTTTTTTGTGCCTTAATATACTGCTTTGATCAAATTTTCTTCTCTATTGCAGAGGCACTTTCAAGGTTAGACGCTGTGATAAGGCATCCAAATGCACTTCATTCGGATAATGTAATGGCATATGACAATGCTGTCTCAGCTCTTGGAAAAATATGCCAGTTCCACCGAGATAGCATAAATGCAACACAGGTACTTAGCATTTTGGTTCTGCATATCTCCACTGTCTGAAGTGCTCTTCTTGTTGACTTACTTTGATTTGTTACTTAGTGCTTTGGCTTTTGAACGATTTCTTTTTTCTTCATTTACAATTTCTCTCCTTATTCATCGCTTCTGATCATTGTCATCAGCACAGGCTTCAGGCTGCCTGGATTCACATGGCTTATGTTACATAGTGTGCTTTTTATAATCTTGATCATTCTAAAATTATGATTTTGACCTGCTCTTGTTTAGTCCTGAAAATGTGCAGAACTTTTGCTGAAATTACTGTGTGCCTTCCTTAGGTACTAGACTTCTTGATAGTAGCTGAAGATCTAATGCTATAGATATGTAGCTTCTTGATATATTTAAAAAGTGCGATATTGGTAATTGTCTAGCTAGCCAGCCATCTTCACCTACATCATCCTCAGGCTTTGCTGTCATGCAACTATCTTGTATAGAAGATGAAAATATATGTGTATCTGTTGCAAAGATAGGAGTAGAAAATGGAGATTTTTACTCTGATACGGGTGGTTCTAGGTAAGGTGGTTTTATTGAAAATTTGGTGTTCTATACATGTAAATGATGGGCCTGCAAGTATTATGCTGTGGAAGTCTCGGAAAATTAGGGGGCTCATATATTAGAGGGAGATCAAGGATGACATATTTGGAAGTGAGTAGAAATCTTTTTTTGCAGAAGGGATATGTAACCTAGATAACATTAAATAGCAAAAGAAAATTCATATTGAGGATGGCAGATTTATCAAATTCAGAATTTCTGTGGCTGGCTGGTAATACTTGTTAATTTTGTTATGAGTAGAGAGATTCTAAATCAACTTTAGAAGTATTAAAGGAAAAGCTTGAAGACAGCTAATTTTGTAAACATTTTTTTTGTCTAAAAAAATTTGGAATAATTTCGTAGAGCAGTAGAACTTTGTAATTTTTGAGATTCTGATGTTTGTGAGCTATTGTAGTCGGGTAGTCCTGAGATTAGCATTGTTTTCCATGGACATGCTAAATAATTTGTTGACTGGCTCTGTAAGATTTCTAGGCTGCAAAAACTGGTTTCAGGATGAAATGTTTCTGATGAGTTGGTTTATACACTGGTAAAAATGATGTTAGAGTAAAGATCCTCTGTTGGTGTGTTTGATTTCTAGATGTGATAATGTTGGATGCTTATCTGCAAAAACTTTGTATTTTATTGTTGGTTTCAAACATTCGTTATTTGTTACAAGCTTACAATTATCTTTACCCAGTTTGATGGTTTTATCAATTCGGTACTGTTTGTATCTGTGGCAGCTTGTTCCCGCTTGGCTAAGTTGTTTGCCTATAAAAGGTGATCTGATTGAGGCTAAGGTTGTACATGACCAACTTTGTTCAATGGTTGAAAGGTAAAATTATTATCCAGAGCATGTTTTGACTGAATGCTATCCGCCTAATATGCTGCCTCTTATTCCTGTCTTCAGTTGATATTGATGATATGGTCATCCTGTGTTTATACACATTTAATTGCAGGTCAGATAGAGAACTTTTAGGTCCCAACCATCAATATCTTCCCAAAATAGTTGCAGTTTTTGCTGAGGTATATTCATTCTGCTTTTAATGTCATTTTTCTTTAGTGACCTCTGATATTTTGGTGCTACTCCCTTTACCCGTTTAAAATGTTTGTTTTGTGTGTGTTAACGGTGGTGTAGGTTTTATGTGCGGGTAATGATTTAGCAACTGAACAAACTGCCAGTCGGATGATTAATCTATTGAGGCAGCTTCAGCAGACTCTACCACCTTCTACCCTTGCTTCAACCTGGTCATCCTTGCAGCCTCAGCAGCAGCTTGCACTTCAGTCCATCCTATCATCCTAGTTATTGTTTACCGGTATGTTTACCATCTTCCCTCCTTCAGAAGACATTTTGCATATGTAGTCGTGGGATTTCAGTTACCCTTTAAGGAAGCTGCTGCGTCAAGCCCTAGTTCCTTTGGCATTGGAGTGTTCTTTAGAGAAGCAGCTGTGTCTGGTACTCTGGTTCGTGTTTTTTGATTGCTGAATCAATATTTGGTGATGCAACCCAGAACCTTTGAGGCATGGTTTGTCACTTTGTCCCTCAAAGCGGTGTTGGAGTTGGTTGGATGGGAAGAACTGAAACCTTTGGTATGGAATGGGTGCATCTAAGTGTTATTCAGAGGGAATCATTTGTCTAAAAAGGCAAATCCTATAGCATTTTTGTGTTTTTTGTGAGTTGTAACAGTTTTGGCAATTCTTATATCCTTCGATGTCACAAACAGTTTGATTAACTTGTATTTATCCGCCGGTTTATACTGGTTTCTGGTTTTTTTTTCCCCATCCCTTCCCATTTTTCTTTCAACTATTGCTACAACCCGACCTTTTATGGCCAAAATGTAAAAAGGCACATGTTCAGTCGAAAACCATTCATCCTATCGTATGGTTAAATCTTCTAAATTTCTTGTGAAAGATGACAGAATCTCCCGGAAGAATCTCTGTAAACTAGTTAGCAATCGTGATTCGGTTCTAGATCAATTCATTAAGATCTTTTTCTCTTCGTTAACAATAATTGCTAGTTCCGTCCTTGTGTACTTTATATTTCAAGGTTATCAAGCATTCATAAGAAGTTGGAATAAATTTTAGTTTTATTATGTCAAGCATAAAAACCTTGATATGCGAGAAACTGTAACATTCATACGATATCTGAGATTTTCTTTGCTAAATGGATAAAAATTTCGTGACATGATTGCGTTGCACGAGCATAAATGGAATTGGATGCCCATGTATAGTTTCTTGTATATGCGGCAAGCTCGCTTTTCTTAAAATTTACTTTCAGGATGTAAGTGGAAATGAAAAGTATAAAAATTGGTATTCGTTTTCTGTGGAAAGAAAGTTACTTCAAAAGAATAACAATATATAAAGCTACCATTTGCGTTTCTTTTTAATAAATCTTTTAATCATAAATTAGATTAAAAAAATAATAAAATAAGTTTTTAAAATTTACATTCACACTTTTTTTTTTAATTTCAATTTATACAACCAAACAGGACCATTAATGTTAACTTAATAGGACACCCAAAGGCCACACTTTGTTAAACAACCAAAGAAACTAAATGATTATCTCATTGATAGTCCACTAAGGCCCTTAATATCATTAGCAGTTGAGTTTATAATCATCAACCATCTCCTTCCCCACGTTATCTTATATATGAAGCACTAGAAAATATCGAAACATGCCAAGTTTATTACGTTAATTTTATTGTATTTTCTTTTTATTCTCTAAGCGAGCATTTAAATTATTGTGGAACCACAAATTCATGGGCAATTACATTTTTTTTAATACTGTGGCATGGAAATCAAGGAAATTTATCACTTTTGTATGTTAATTAATTATAATGATTTTCTATATACATAAATTTGAATTTTGAAAAGATTTGCCAAGATAACTTTGCCATGTTAGATAGCCAATTTGGTGAATACATTAACACTAGTGTCTTTTTCCCCATATCTTTATTCATGTTTGACGTGAGATCCATTGTGAACTTTAGAGTCACGCAATATTTAATTATTCCATTTTCATTTGACAAAAAAAATTAAAAGAAATAAAAAAAAAAAAAGTGGATGATTAACTCAAATTGAAATATGTTAGGTTGGCTAGTTGTCTTTCTCAATCAATTAACAAAGAAGACATAGACAACGTTATAGGATAAACTTGGGATTAGTTTACGGGTGAAGAAGAATCTATGAATAAACAAAACGGAAAACGTTGGGTTTTGTCGGTGACGTGAGGAGCGGGTTACAATTGACCCCTTACTTGGTCCACCAAAGTGCCAAGCATGGTTTAGTCTCTCAGTTTATGGAATGACGATTTTGGAGCCTCCATTTGGCTGTCATTCATGCCTTTAAGACTATCCTTTCAACTGTCTGACTTGACTAAAAGGAGGAGAAAACAGAGCACAAGGACTGGGTATTCTCAACTCTTTCAAATCCTAGGTTCCTGTTCTCTTTTTCTTCTTTTGGGTTTTCCTAGGTGGGTTGGTGATTCCGTGTTCTTTAGCATGGCCAAAGGATCATTTCCCAAATTGGCCATTGACCAAAAGGCTTTTTTTCAAATGACATTTCAAGATGGTTAAGTAGTGTGGAAGACATCTATTTTCTGCCATAAAAAGCCCTCAGTTGAGAGGACAATTTAATAACTGCTAAGTCTTTCATTTCACATCCACTGGAAGTTAACTAACATGACAATTTATTAATAAATTTTTTACACTTAAACTGCAAGTATTCCACCCTAAATGCTTTGTCTACCCACTGCTTTTGAAGCTTTGAAAAAAAAAAAAGCAATGCCAGTGTAGTTCCATTGAATGGATTTTCTTCTTGGTGCAAATATTAAACTGATACTTGACTCTTTCAGTAATGCAATGCCAAGGAGACAGGACTAGCGGTCATTCATTTCTGTTCAGAGTAAAGGGAGCAATTGAATTTGAAGGGTAATTTGTCTGCATCATGCAAAATATATAAAACATCAAAACATAACAATTTACAAATCTCAAGACGATGTGCTTGTATTATATTTATCCCACTTGCTTGCTGGAAAGCTGAGCAACTTTTCATCCATATATATTCCCTTAAGTTGCAAACAACAACATGAAGAATAGCCTTCCACTATCATTCTAAGAGCTGAAGCTGTGTCTGCTTCTCCCTGTCAGTTTTGAAGAAACCTCATATTTCTCCCCCTCAGATACCATTTCTTGAACACCTTCTAATGGAAATTCCCTTCCAGCAATCAAAGCAGTATCAGAAAGCAGTCATTCCAAATAGTAAAGGAAAATTCAAAGGAAGGAACAGAAACATCAGCACAAACAAATTTGTTGGAGTGAGACAAAGACCTTCTGGGAGATGGGTGGCTGAGATCAAAGACACAACCCAGAAGATAAGAATGTGGCTTGGCACATTCGAGACTGCAGAGGAGGCAGCCAGAGCTTATGATGAAGCTGCTTGCCTTCTTCGCGGATCCAATACTCGCACCAACTTCATTACTCGTGTCTCCTTGGATTCTCCTCTTGCTTCTCGAATTCGAAATCTGCTTAACAACAGAAAAGGAACCAAACAACAAGATGTTGAAGCCTCTGCCTCTAGTGTCAATATAACTAGCAGTGCTAGCACTAGTAGTAATTCAAGCAATAAGGACAACAATGACAAGTCTCTTTCTAGTGGGACAGTTCAGAACACACAACTGTTTGATGATGCATATAGACCAGATTTGACCAATTGCAGGGAGGAATTTGAGTTGGGCCCCCAATCCAATCTCTCATGGGGTGGTGGACCTGTTAATGATGGTTTTCCTTTTGCTCAAGTATTGGACATACCAAAGTCTGATGATCTGTCTGATACAGCTGAGTTAGAGCTTTCAGAATTTGAAAGGATCAAATTTGAAAGACAGATATCAGCTTCACTTTATGCAATTAATGGAGTGCATGAGTACATGGAAACTGTCATGGACTCTAATGAAGCTCTTTGGGATCTTCCACCTTCATGATCATTGTTCTGTTAAATTTGAAGGTCTAAATGACCTTGAAATCAGTCATTCTATTATATCTTCACAGTGCTCCAAATGGTTTCTATCACCTGCGATAGAATTCTGTTTGCCTAACTGCTTAATAAATGTCTGTAGGAAGATCCATGAGTTGCATCTCCAATTTCAGGGTGCCCTTTTCAATCGTCATATCCGTAAAAAGTCTAAGCAATCACATCCCTATTCTCTAAAGTAAAGCTTGAATCTCTTTTCTATCTCTATTTTCCTAAGTAAACAGTATACGTTTGTGTGAAAATTTTGACTTTGGAGGCAATGTAGGCAAAATGGGAACCAGGAACCTTATAGCCTGTAATTTATTTGAGTACTTGACCACTTTTGTTGTTTTGCAGGGTACTATCTAATTACTCTTCCTCAATAATTCCTTCAGAATATTTGTCCATGAAAAAGGCCAAAAATATGATACTGACCCCAAAAAAAAAAAAAAATGCTTCCAGATCTTCTGGGATTTAGGTCCACAATCCACTATACCTGCTTAAATCTTGCCTTTTGGTAGTCTGCATTGGCCATATTTTTACCTATAAATAAATTATGGCTGAATATAATTATCCCATGCCCAACCATCCAAAAAATGACTAAATCCAGTTGATTATTAATTTATGTGGATGTTAAGTGATAAGACTGAGATCATATCATTCATTCATTACTTAGAAAGATATGTTTACATCTTGCTCAAATTTCAAAGACGTCAAGTTTACCTGCCTTGTGGACCCAAAATCTCATTTTGATATTGTACTTCCTTAATCCTTATCATCGCTTTTCTTCTATGTGGCTCATGAAGATTACATTAAGGCATATCTAGAAGGGCTTTTAAACAATCAACTACATACTACCAATGGCTTAGCTCTGAAGTAAGAAGGATTACAAGTAGAAGGGGTTGGTTATGCCACATGGGTTGCGATAGGAAGTAAATCCTGTCAAAATCTAAAATCTAGAATCAAGGTCAGTATAGCAGGCTAGCAAAGATTAAAGATCCTTCACTATGGCAAGTTTAAGACCATGGCATGCTTCCCACGGGGCAAAAACTAGCTTCTAGTTCTTAGCCAAAAATGGGGGGATTTGTCTAGTTAAAGTGGTCAATTTTGTTAGATATGACACTGCAAAACACTAACACTTAACAAGGCAGACTCACACTGATGCCCAATACCAATGACAGGAATTGGTTTATTTTCGTTCTTGTTTTTCTCTCCCATACCAAGAACATTAGCTATTGCAAAAGCTTAAAAAATATCTAAATTCCACAAGTAACGGCAGTTTGTAGAATTCCTTCCTAGCCATTGGTTTTGCACAACTTAGGAACATACAAAACCAGACACCACCTTTACAGAAACAAGCAAGTGATTCAAAATGGTATCAATACTACCATTGTCGATGAACTTTAAAACAATTATAAAAAACTAGGCTACCACACAACAAAGAGATGCTTAAAAAAGAAGAACAAGGACAGACAATACACAGCTAGAGATACAAAACAGAGTGATAATATGGGAGATTTAGGTATCAAGGAGGTGAAGGATTACTTTCAGTAGTCTTCCTCTTTTTCATCTACCCCTTCTACCCCATATGCAAGAGATAAATCTGTATGTTCGTAATTCAGATCTTTCCATTTCTTTATTACCACTTAAAACAATATTGGAGAACGCTTAAAAAGATTATTTGCTTTACTGTTCTGGTATGCTTTCTACTTCCTTTATTTTTCAAAAAAGATTCAAAACTAAAACCTAACGCACCCACCAAGCGCACTGATCATGAACCTGATACTTTTCAACAAAAGAGACCCTAATTTAGCACAACTCTCTCTTCCTGTGGGATTCAAGGAGCTCTGATTTTGTTTTTGTGGGATTTTCAGCCTATTCGTCCACATTCTGATTGGCATTGTGTATTTGACTATTTTCTCCTTTGTCACATCTTTCTCTTGATTACACTGGGATGCGTTTATCATTTAGAGTCAAAAGCTAGATTTATGATTAAGTGCCTGTTTGGATTTGCGGTAGAATGGATTAAAAGCCCGTTTGTAGGGCATGTGAACTTGATTTTTGCAGAAGCTTCACTTTGGAGCTTCTGCAAAAATCACGTTTCTCATAAAATCACGTTTCCAAACGTGTAAACAAACACAGCCTAAATTCGCTCTACAAATTCCATTTTCTCTTGTGATGATAGATAGCATTATCATTGAACATAAGAAAGAAAACATCATAATATAAAAAATTAAAGTAAAAACAAGATACGAAATTCTTTAAAAATTTAATTTAATTTTTTTTTTTGTATTTGGCTTTGTAGACATTTGTTTATTTATCTCCTTAAAACTATAATTAATGTAATTATTTAAATAATTAAAATTATAACAGAGTAGTTACATTTACATTAAATAAGCTAGTTTGAATAAATAAATGTTGAAATGAGCCCTTGGGATTATTTTCCAAAAAACGTAACATAAAATTGGACATATTTTTTTGAAGTAATTTGTCTCCTTGTTTTTTTTTTCTTTTTTCTTTTTTTCAAAAGCCTATTGCTGCTGTTCTGTTTTTGCTGGTATTTATCATTTATGTGGAGGAATGAACACCTCCCCCAAAGGAGAAAACAACAACGCAGCAGCGGAGGTATGGAGGCTGCGAAGGTAACTGTGAAAGCTGTGGCTCTGATTACTGGAGATAACAACGTCAGAGGATCTCTTCAATTTGTCCAGCTCCCCAATGGTCTCTTTATAGTTATTATCCGTTGAAGCTCTACGAGTTGTTTAATCTGCAATTCAGCTAATTTTCAGTAAGACTGTGTAGGAACTACCCATGTAAAAGGGAGGATTACTGGGCTGTCCCCTGGCTTTCACGGGTTCCATATTCACGCCCTGGGTGACACGACCAATGGCTGCAATTCCACTGGTTCGCACTTTGCACTCTTCTCTAGCTATATATATATCCTTGTTTGCGTACCATTTTTGTCTTCCAATTGAGTTTTGGTCATGAATTCTTCTGAATCCCAGGTCCTCATTTCAATCCCCTCAAGAATGACCACGGAGCTCCTACAGATGATGAGCGCCATGCTGGAGATTTGGGTAACATTGTTGCAGGCCCCGATGGTATTTACTGCTTTCTTTTTCCATCTTTGTTTTGATATTTAGTCTAGGATGAGTTGTCTCCTAAGAAATCTCTTATATTTATTTTCTTCTGTAGGAGTTGCTGATGTTTCTATCACGGACAGACAGGTGGAGACTCCCTTTGAAAATTCTTGCTCTTTGTGCTTTAGTGTCTTAGTCAGACATATCTGGTGTTATCTGATTGACTTTTAATTGCATTCAAACTCATCGTCATAATCATATTAACAAACTCAAACGTGATGTCCTGCAATACCCACTAGCCCTTTGTGTTTCTGTTCTGTTCATTTGGTTGATATTAGGTTAATGAACTTTAAACTGTCCTTTAATTTGGAAAGTACGCTTTTTTCCTTTCAATACGTAGATTCCACTAAGTGGACTTCATTCCATTCTTGGGAGGGCAGTCGTTGTGCATGCTGATCCTGATGATCTTGGCAGAGGTAAAATTTTGAAGTTTGGCTCTTAAATGACTGCACGAGTTTGCTTCTAGAATCCATTAATGTGGCTATAGCTTCTTTTGTTTATCCTAGTCATATAATATTTATAATGCAAATGCAATGCATTGAAATTAGTTATTTATGTTAGCACAGTCTTGAGTACCCTTAAAAGTTCTATACGAAAATTTTAAAATGTGGATTACAGTTCCAGGTTGGTTCTGTTCCATTACAAGCACGGCTTTCGCATTGCATGTCTATTGGCTGTTTATATTTCCTTCCTCAAAAGTGCTCATTTCATAATATTTATATCTTCTGTTACTAAGCAATAAAACAAAAGTTTATATTTTGTTACTCCTCTGAGGAGTATAGTTATTTTGTGAGTTGTGACCTAATGATTTCTGCTAGTATTATGCTTCAAATTAATCCAGATCCTTTAATCTCTCATAAATTTTGTTGTCTGTGTTGTATTCCCTTCGTAGTTTACTGCTAAAGTGAACAAAGCCCGTAATTTGATCATAGCTTACCTATGTATATCACACATGTGCGTGTGTGTATTCACCACATGAATAGAGTAGCTATGTAGTTTGCAAATAATGAGCCTCTTTTTTTCTTTTATGTGTGAATCTGAGGGCTTCTCTAGATTGATTTCTGCTTGATAGACAAGTAAAAGTGTGACATTTGTTACTTGACATTCAGAAAAAGGGAGCAGGAAATTAAGCAGCGATGGAGAGTATTTTCTGGAAAAATATCTGTTGACTGCTATCTAATGTGAATCAAATTCTTTTTCTTGCATGTATAAAAAGATTGGAATGATTTTGTAATTGTACTACTTCCTTTAAATGTAACCTAGATGCTCCATTGTATATCTGCACTTGAGGTAAAAAAGACGGAAGTCGAATTTACCCAGTAGTTTCCTTCAAACTCTCCAATCAATATTTACTTTTCATGCCAGTGGTAAGTTCTGAATCATATTTGGTCAATTCTCAGCCTGTTACTCTTGCCCCTCTCTTCAGATGAGTTTTGACATTTTTCATAGTGTTACACTACCATGATTTTCTTGGAGCTAACTGACTGGAGATGTGCTTTGACACTTAGCTTCTTTCTATTTCTGAATACCAGGATGAACTGCTTATGTTCTGTTCATAACCTGCCTTGGCATCTTAGCCCTTATTTAACTAAATTCTTACCAGAACTACTTTGTTTTTGAATATTTTCATTTTCTTTATGACTTATTTCTTATCATGAAACAGGTGGGCATGAACTAAGCAAGACCACTGGTAATGCAGGTGCAAGAGTAGGATGCGGTAATACTTCTGTTCTGTGCTTTAGATATTTATTTAGGATAGAAAATTCAAATTTCCATTAATAAATTATACGCTATTCTATGAATCTAATCCATTTCAGAAGTAATCACGTTGTATCCCCATCATATATCTATTCCTAAATTTCAAGCATTTTATTCATTTGTGTCACCCAGAGCATTTTAGCCAGTTAGGGGACACTCCCTAGGACAGATAAGGTAGCATGTCACTTACAATGGCAGATTCAGTTTGGCTTAATAGCTTACTGCTTCTTACATTATATGTCGAAGCCTGACAATAACGAATTGCTGAGCAGGTATCATTGGGCTCCAATCATCTGTTTAAGATACTTTGGCTGCAGATAATTGATATATGCACAGAATGTTATTTGATTTCCTTATAAAGTTGTAATTATGCTGTAACTACTTTATGTTATGACAGCCATGACTATCTTGGGCTTCTCTAATCAAGATTCGGTTATTATGCACAAAATTTTGTTCTCATTCAACTCCAAATCTGATTAAAGATAATTGAGCTTTCACCTTCTCATTTGAGGCTTTTGAATTAACTGATGAAAATATGCTCAAGTTTCTATTAATGCAAGTTTTTTAGAAACACAAATCTCTTCCCTCCCCCCCCCCCCCAACACACACAAGTATAGATGCGCCAAAAATATATTATGGATATTTAAATGTAATTACTATCTTTAAAAATTGGAGTAGAAAATACACATTAAAAATTTGATAAAGAAAATGTCGCAACTCCAAGCCTGATTCATCATCCGCATATTATAACGGGTAAGAATAGCCTACCGAGTCTGCACAGCCACTTACAGCCAACACACAATTTTTGTATAAAATAGGAGTATGACAAACTAACAAGTCTATAATCCGTAAGATTGATAATAGGACAGTAGTGATTTCCTGAATCCTGATCCATAATAATAGTATAATAATGCTTCTCCATTTCGAGTGTTAATGCATTATGCGCTACAAAATTAATCTATCATCTGGCTTTAAAAGCCCTGCTTCTATCTTTCGGCAAGGTGACAGCACTTTACTATGAAGCATAATGGGTGCAACTTTATTTACAACAAAGAACTGAGACATGCACTACATCATAAAACTAGATATGAAACTCCTAAGCCAAGAGACAATACAGGAGAAGTTGCAATGTCCTACTGCTGAACTCAAAAGACAGACACCAGCCCTGGCACACCCAACACGATCATCGGTGTAATTAACTAGACGTGTGACAAATGCGCCAGTGCACAGAAGCTTTTGAAGCAGTATGCTTAACAAGAACACCGTTGTATCTCTACCCTCTCAACCAAGTGTTTCTGTACGATGAATTGTCATGCAGAGAGGCATCATGGGGCTTGTACTCCATGACATAGCTATGGGGAAGCTTTAAGTGACGTTTAATTGAATCTCTCAGAGCCATCACAGCCTGGCATGAGAAAATCAGGAATATTAGACACAAACATGCAGGTATGTCCATGCAACCATTCACGCCCAAACACACGAGTGAGTGATAGTGCTAACCTGATGATCAGATGCATTGCGATTCCACACACTCAATATATCCTCATTGAAACGAATGCCCAGTACTGCACCACATATGTTATCTCCATAGTCCAGCTGGTCACCCACTAAAGCAAGAACCTGCAAATACAGCCATGTAATATTATTTCAAACTTCAACATCCCCAATTATAAAGATAATTTTCGTTACTACATGACAGTAT
This sequence comes from Gleditsia sinensis, assembly GCA_037074535.1. NCBI lineage: Eukaryota > Viridiplantae > Streptophyta > Magnoliopsida > Fabales > Fabaceae > Gleditsia > Gleditsia sinensis. The sequence goes on from CM073473.1 coordinate 9,904,727, forward strand.
GGTGGCGTTGATATCAAAAGAGATGAGCTTTAATAGTATTTGTTAGGAACCTAATTCCTAATAAGGGGGTCTAACAGTAATCGAGAAGTATAGATCATGCTTCAAATATAACCGAGCAAGAGAGATATCAAATGTGATTTAGTCTCTCTGTAACTAGCCATCATATATAAAGTTAGAAAGAATGTATTTGACTGAGACAACTGTACAAGAAAAAATTCAAATGAACAAAATCAAGAAATTACCAACCATACAGATGGCATATTATTGGTTAAATAGGTATATCACCTTAAGCAGTAAGAAGTTATTGCCCATGGTGAGGTTCATAATATATTGATAGAGGGCCTGCTATATTTAGTAAATATGAGGGAGGGCACTGATAGGATTCCACCTCCTCTTCGTACTTATTCTAGGAAGAGGACACGTGGAGATGATGCAACATTGGTGGAAGACCAGGTCAACTACTAGTTTTGCACACATTGGCAAGCAGTTATGTGCCCACTACCAGAACCCACTTCTTCCACGTTCCCCACTTCAGCCACTATTCTATTATGCTCCTTATTTCTAGTAGTTAGTTTCTTTATCTTAGGAATCAGTTTAAATTAGTTGTACACAGCTTTTAGTAGGGACAGCTTGAATGGTGTTAATTTACTGTAACTGGAGCCTAGTTCTCTCCACACAGACTGCTTAATGAAGATTAGAGTTCAAGATACTTTTACCTCTTGTCTTCACTAATTTCTTTTCCCTTCTCATCTTTGAATATTTTTGTCCTGTCCTATCCTCTGGGTTGTAACAGGCACACAGGAAGCAACTGAGAGAATGATAAAATCAGAAATCTTTCCACTTCTGGATCATGACAAGAGTCTACATTTAGATGTAAAGGTCCTCCTTTTCCAAAATAATTTTTTTGGTACATGGCAAGCTGGAGAATTGAACTTAAAACATCCTGCAAACTACCCAAACAACTCACCAATATACTAGACTTAAGTGGCTTCCTCCTTTTCTAATAAGAACAAAAGTAAAATGAGTTGTTTATTAAAAGAGCCAGTTGTGTGCTAAATTGCTAATTATCAAACAAACAAAAAATAAGAAGAATTTTCCTGGCACATGGAAATAGGCTAATCCCTTTTTCAACATTCTTCCCCTAAATTGTTTCTACAAAACTTTATCGAAGAGACTGATAAGGAGAGTTAATTCTTTCTGATTCCTGGTTGACTCTATAAATGCTTCCTCTTCAAGTCCCCATGGGCACACTAGCTTTCTTTGAGTGAAAAAACGTGCTACCTATTAGTTCATGTCATACAAGGAGGTGTGATTTACACACAAGACTAATGGGGGCAAAGCTCGTCAGGATTACTCCATAGTAAGGACAAACGACCAAAAAAAAAAAAAAATACAGGCAACCAAACCAATCCCCACCAACCCCTGGTGTTTCTAGAGGTTAAGGAGGTGTGATTAATTCTATATTGAGTCCCAAACTTCATTGGCTGGTTATGATTTACTCTTAAATTTGTAACAGGGCTAGACTAAAAATTCATGACAATAAAAGTTAGTAGGGCTTAAATGTTATAGGTTGTCTTCTTCTAAATGTATATTGCAAGAAACAAAAAATTAAGAAGTTTCAATTATAGGGCAACTGAGAGGCAGAATTTTTACAACATTAATTTTGTCTCCACTTTCAGCTATGGTGAAAATAAACAAAAAAGACATTTGAGGCCCATACAGCACTTCAAATACCTGAAAGTTGTCATGGCATATTTAGATAAACAAAAAAGACTCTGAAGAAAAGATTTGGATTTACCAGGTCCTCCCAAAAACGACCCGAGACAACCTTTTTAAATCGTATGATCCACTTACCACCATTGCAATTAGCAGAGTCCTGAAAAGTAAAAATAATGCAGAGCGTCATTGCAAATTAAAACAAATGTAGAGGGTAGAAAAACAGAACAGCTCAGAGATTGTCAATCAACAAGAAAATGTAACTCCAAGGTCAGGCTTTTGAATGTCTACTACCTCCCACAGAGGGCAGATTCCTTCCTTAAAAAGGTGCAAATCTGTTGGACTTGGCAAGGAAGAAGGGTGACCAAGATGGCAATAGCAGACCCAAAAACCTTCTACCTATTAATAAGTAACAGTAAAAGATCAAAACAACTGCCCAAGAAAGAAAATTTACAAAAGAATTTATATTCAACTACAGTTTAATCCTCGAAAAAGCAAGGATCTTACCGTACTAAAGTCAATAATTTTCTTTATGTTGTCCTCATATGATGTCTGATTTCGAACTCCAGGTGTTCGACGTGTGTACCGAAGTACAAATTTGTGCTGCTCAGAGAAATTATCAACACAAGATAAATGAACGAGAATGTCAAGTTGCACCAAGAGGTTTTAGGGAGTGGGGGAGGAAGTTATAGAATATCGCCAATATAATTTCTCGTGCAAAGACCAAATATATTATTATGTTCTGAATCATTTAAATGGTCGAAAATTGACGAAACATTTGAAATAAACATAAATTGCGCTCAAAGTAAACACTGCCTGTTACAAAATTTACGCGGCAATGTCTTAATCGACTAAAAAATACACTAAAGATAAATCAACAAATTACAAAAAAAAATCCAATCTTTACATACAGTTAGACCACTCATGGTTGCCAATTCCAAGTAGAAAAAGAACACCCACAGATATTTGAAGAGAAAAGGCAAAGAGAAACCTTTAGGGGATGAAGGCCAGCTTTGAGGTCACGAGCCTGTCGTTCTTCAGCTTCTTTACCATAGGACGGCAATGTAGACGAAGAATCTACTATTTCCTGGTGATTTTCGGTGTTAATGTTGTTAGTGTTAGCAGTGGAAGCTTTGTCGTTGATCTCTAATTCTCTCTTCTCCGCTGCCAAATCCATTATCAGTTCCCGAAACCCTATTATAAGATCACAATTGCAGCCCACAGAGAATCGCTTCGTTTAATCAATCTTCCTAAGTGCTTTTGTCCAATCTAAAAATTAATAATAGACATAGCAATACTTTTTAAATTCAAATATGTAAATTGCGTAATAAAATTTAAAAATAGGATTTTTTTTTTTTTCAGAAGAGGTTATTTTCACCCCAAAATAATAATTAAAAGACGCACACAAATGTCAACAATGAATTATACAATAACATATTTCTAATTGCAGAGAAGTAAAGATTTGGGTGATTTTTCTACATTGATTAATACTACTAACAATTTTCTTTAACTCCTTTTTCTTATACGTTAATTAGCCATTCAGACACCAATATTTTTATGTTTATGATTATAATTATTAGAAAATTTACAAATTGTAAATTAGTTGTTACTTGTTACATACGTAAATATTTATGGGGAAAAAAACCGATAGTTAATAAATAAGCCACATTAATATATATATAATCCAATAATTGCATTGAAACTTCAAACAGTGATATACACATTGCACTAGCATCAAAATCATATTGAAACATTTTAATGGAGATTCAGACGAGGCGGGAGAAGATGTAAGAGGAGCTCCTTCACTCGCAGTACCACCACCAAATGGATTCCCTGTTTCAGTCTTCAAAAATGAGTTCATGATGAAAGAGGCTGCCATAGAACAAGAGCCATTAGTTCTCTCAAGAACATGATCCCCCAGCTTTTTGTGAAATTCCATCAATACTGTCTCCGCGGGTTTGGCTTCTTCATATATATATATATATAGAACTCTCCCACCAGCCCAGCCCAGCCCTTCCCATCATTCTTCACCTTTGCCTTTTGTTTCTGCAGTGCCTTTCCTCGATCTTTCTCAGCCTCAACTTGAGCCACCAATTCATCCTACTTCTCGTTTGGAGAGTAACAAGTTCATTAGCCATTCTGTCAATTCCAGATCTACGTTTGGAGAAACAGATAGAGCGATCACGTTCATCCTCTGTCTTCTTTATCTCCATCTTTTGTTTCCTTTTGGTTTGCTTACACTCCATGGCCATGTGAAGTGATCTTGCTCTTCGTTTTTGCTATGACCAAGTTTTATATGCAAAATAAATATAAGCCTTAGAGGCCACATAATCATCTTTATGCATGCCTCGTAAATTTCCTTATACAACAATGCAATACATTTAATAATGGAATGTCCTTGTATAAAATTGTAGGTTTTTTTTATTATTATTGTTATCATGTTGATGGTGTATAATCTCTCAACAAATTATTCAAACTCTTCCTTTTTAGTATATTTATAAATCAGATAAAATTTTAACTGTTGGGATTAATACCAAGGGCAAATTTAACATAACAGTTAGAATCATCATTGAAGTTTGAAAATGGGAATGGAATTTTGGTATTCCGGTTGCATTTATGGATTAAGTAGCAGAAAGTGGGGTGTTAAGTCGCAGGGTAATAATTTGTGTCTACTTGTTAGCATTTTACCAACGAGTTGAGTATTTGTAATCTATTTTCTTGTAATTGTTGCCTTAACAATTAGAATGATAACCGATTATTTTTCAACCAAAATAAGAAAGAAAACTCGGCAACCTACCATTCCACCTAATACCAACCATAATCTTCTTATGAATTTTACCATTTTCTGTTAGCAACCCACCACGACTTATAATTATCGAAGTTGTAGTGCGAACACTTACAAAATAACAATATAAATATATGTTTTTAAGTCACTTAAAATAGACCAATTAATGTGAAAAGGTAAAAACTCTGGATTGCGTTCATACACTCTATTAGAAATTGCTATTTGCATAACACTTTTTCTTCACTCCAAAATGAATACGTTCAAATAGAAATTTGGAATATAAAAATAGCTACCTGCCTACCTAACCAAATTTTCATAATTCATAGAGCTTAATGTATATGATTTATATTAATAATCAGTGCTAAATTTTTGTATACATGACCCAAGATTTGCACCTAATATTTTCTATTGATTATCCACATTTATCATTATAAAACCACTCACTTATATAATTACTCAATAACAGTGAATTAATTTTTTTTTGTCTTTTAATATTTTAAGAAAACAATATATCATAAAATTAATTAATAATATATTTAATAAATTAAATAAATTAATTTATAATTTATTTGATTAATTTATAAATTTATTTAATTAAATTAAAAATATTTAATAAATTAATTAATTAAAAATTTATAAAACTATACATTATTTAAAATAGCGTATTATTAATAAATTTTAAATTAATTTATAAATTTTATTTGTTAAATATAATTTTATAAATTTATTTTATAAAAAATAAAAATTAATTGAGTAATATTCTCTCTTTTTTTAATTTAAGTAATACTATTTTTATTATTATTATTAGAAAAAATACTTTATAAAATTATATATATATAAAATAAGATGAGTATGTTTACCAAAAAACGATCTCACATATAGGGTAGGTTGTTAGAATTTAGATTAAAAAAAAAAAACCTCGTAGTTAAGTGAAGTTAATTCTATATATTTATTTTTTTATCCTCTTATATGTATTTATGTAAAGATAACGACTCCTGTTAGCACGCACGAGGCACACAGTGGGAGAAAGCAGTTTTTAAGTTTGAGAGAGATTAGAGTTGAGGTCTATAGAAGACGCTATTCGAGCTGGAAAAGTAGGTTCACGTGGACCCTTTTGTTGGTATCGCAAACCAAACCAGCGATTTCACCCTCTCACGGTCGGAATAGCCACCCACCTTTACCTTGATCCCCGGCAACACGGGAGAGAAAGATAGCAGAACAAAGCTCCACAAGAGCACGGTTTTTTCTTACTATTTTACGCTTCGGTTTGTTTTATATTCTCTCTGCATATCCTTCTTCAACGGCATCTTCTTCATCGATGGCTGCCTCGCTTCTTCTTCTTTACATGATTGCTTTTTCTTTCCTACAATATGCATCATCCTCATCCGGGTTTTCGTCGACGTGTCATCCCGACTCTGTTTTGTTTCTCTATACTCTTCAATCTCAATGCCCTCGCTCGATCTCGCCAAATCCTCCTCTTCAGGTACCTTTGTCTCTCTCTTTTTTCCTGCTTTATTTCAAATTTGCGTTTGGTTACGCTCTCTACTTTCTTTCTTTTTATCTTTCGTATATTATCTAATTTTCAGAATTAATAAGCTAGCGGTTTTGTTTTCATTCGTTGACGTTTGGATATTTTGGTTCCTGAGTTTTGTATTTACTTACTTTTGTTCCGAGGTTATTAAATATGGAATTTGATTCATGGGTTTCCCGTTTGAAGAACCGGGTTCTGATTTGATAGAGTGAAAATGGGGAATCAGAATATTAGATGATGGTAGTCGTTTAATAACGTCTGGTTGCAAATAACAAAGAACACTGCGTGGGAATCTTATGAATTGTCACTTTTTTGATAGAAAGATAAGAATATCACGTTGATGAAACGCGTACTGGAGTACTTTACTCTTTTGTTTGGCTAATCTGTCTATTAGAATTGCCTTTCTAATTCAAATTCAATAATAGAATCCATTTCAATGTCTTGGACCTAGAAGACTTCTATTTAGCAGTTAGCACTATAGAGAAAGAAAACCATCCCTATGCTTGGGCACAAATAAATCTTGTACTACTTGTGGTTCTGGCAAAATTAATATAAATATATGGATCAAGTTTGTCAGGTCATCTAGCATCAAACCGGAGGTCAGTTAGTTAGAGAAATAATTGCTGTTACTTTAAGATTTAAGGATCTGATTGAACCGTTTCTGGATACTGTTTTGTGGTCTTACATCAGTCATCTAGAATTCTAGATTATTACCTTACTACTCAGTTTATATTTTTGTAGCTGACTGTGAACTAGTTGATTACATTTACTGGGCAAAGTGTTTCCTTCATGAAGAACAAGCAGGCCATTTCTTTGTAAAATTGTGCTCAATTTCATAGGTGACATTTCTGCCAAGATCGCTTTGTTAATTGGGAAAAACATCTTCACAAATCCATTTTTTTGAAGGTTCATATCAGGAGAGAAATGGACTTAATTAGACAATGTGTTATTAGTAAACAAGGATCAGGTCTTATTGACATAATGATACCTCCATTTCGTATCCTCTTATGATTATTTGGAGATTTTTTCCATCTATCAAAATAATTTACATTATGAATGATCCAATCTCAATTCTCACATAATGTCATTTTGCATATGCTATGCCATGTAATGAATTATCCATCATGGCAAATATTGTGTTCTTAACTTAGCATGACATTACAATTTTTAAGAAAATAAATGACATTTTGATGATATTAATGAAGTCATTTATACAGTAAGTGTTTGTCTAAATAATGGCTTTAGTTAAGTTCCCATGTTGTTGAACCTTTAGTTACATAGCCTATCAATGGAATCAAAATGTTGTAAATTTCAGAAAAATAAATGATGTTTGAAATCTCTTCCTCATTCTATTATTAGACCCAAAAAAAATTGACCATGTCAATCAAGTCATTTTACTTGGATGTTTAGCTCAGTGGTCAAGACGCGATTTTTGTATTGACCAGCCCAAGTTTGATTCCAGGCAGAAGCAGTTTTCCTTAGCACCCTTCCCACCTTGTTCATTGCCACCCGAGTTTGTAGTGGATCAAACATAGAAACTAATTATAGTGTAAAACCAACTTTTTAGTTCCTTCAACTAGTTTAAATTTAAAATAGGGTAAAATGCATTTTGCCACCCTGATCTATAGGTGCAATTGCAGTTTCTCCCCCTTTCTTTTAATTTTGGCAATGTCCCCCCCATTCTTTATTTTTGTGGCAATCTTCCCCCTCCATCTATTTTTATTCTTAAATATAATATTTAAATACTTGAAATGTCTTAATTATCCCTCAAATTTTTTTAAAAAATTATTTTTCGTATTTTAAAAAATACTTTATTTTTAAGAGTATGGTGAGAAAGGAATTTTTGTTAAAATAAAATATTTTTTAAAATACGAAAAATAATTTTTTAAAAAAATTTGAGGGATAATTAAGACATTTCAAGTATTTAAATATTATATTTAAGAATAAAAATAGATGGAGGGGGGAGATTGCAACAAAAATAAAAAATGAGGAGGACATTGTCAAAATTAAAAGAAAGGGGGGGAAACTGCAATTGCACCCATAGATCAGAGTGGCAAAATGCATTTTCCCCTTTAAAATATAATCAAATAAGAATTTTTTTTTTCAAAATTTGAGTGATTAGATAAACCATAAAATTTTAAAGACCAATTCCAGGGTACCAAGAGGTCTGGCTTTTGGAGTTTGGCTAACACCCCTGTAAATTTCCTATGAGAAACTGTTCCAATGTGGAACGGCAGTACACACCAAGTATTGTGTAAGAACTTCAATCAGATTGTTGTTTCATAAGAAAGTAGTTTCCTGATAATGCAAAAACAATTGAGCAACTATTTCCAAGCTAGCCTTCCACATAACATTGGAAGTAGTTGTGCAAGGTCTATGAAGCTACAACATGTAATTGGTATCAATCTTATTGAATACTGCTACCCTGACAGAAGATTTAATCATATAAGGAGGATTAGATTTCCAAATGGGCTTCTCGAGAAGAAATCTCTTCCAGTTACGAGAATGAGTAAGAAACTAAAAACTGGACTTACAATAGAAAACCTCCAAATACAACAAAAACTTAGGATGGGAGAATTATGTAAAGAAGGATGATGGAGATCGTAAAAGTTATCCACGAAAGAAATATACCCCACCCAAATGTCCTCCTTAAACCTGGTACAAGGACCTACCCAAACCTAAAGAAACTAATGTCTAAGCAAGACATGCATAAACTTCCTAGGATTTGGACGGGTTGCAGCCTAGTTTGGCATTCACCCACTCATTCTAGTCTAAATTTTTCTTACTTTAAATTACCTAGTGCCATAATGAGTTGGTCTCTACAGGAAAATGTCTTAATAAAATTAAGCCATTTTGGACATCATCCAAACCCCATTCATTCTTGCACTTGCAAGAGAACTTCTAGTTGACAAGAAGATCTCTTCTCTGTTTTTTAACACCATACCAGAGAAAGTCCCCTTGTAATTTTCTCTATTCTTGATGGCTAAGCCAATCCAATTGGAATCCATAATGGGCAAGGTGGTAATGGGGAATATTGGACAAGAAAGTCTAAATAATAGTAATACTATCACCCATAGAAAGAAAAGCAACCTCTTAGCTATCCAAACACATAAGAACCTTTTAAATCACTATATCCCAAAAAGAATTAGCCTGTTGGTTACCATCTAAAGAAACCCCCAAAAAGATGAAAGGCCACTACAAGATTTGACAACCAGTTTTAGAAGAAGAAAGGGTTTGATTATCCACATTCAAAGTTGCCAAACCACTCTTAGCTAAATTCATCCTTGTGGCACAGTCCATTTGATTCTAACTTTTAGTTTATTCATTGCTCATATTTAGACAAATTTAAAGTTCTTTCCTGAGGGAAACTCGCCATACGAAAATAAAAGTCTTCATATTTTTCTTGGTGATTCTGTTTGTTCTTATGAAATAATTGGCTTCAGCCAAGATCCTTGATCATTGTGGACTATGATTTCCTGCTTTACTGTCCTTTATAAACAGATTACCCTTGATCCTTGATTTTGTTTTTTCATTTATACTTATCCCAAATCACAGATTCCGGTGTGTATTTAATTTGTCATTTTGATTTGTTCAGGTGGATGAAAATTTCATAGAAGGAGTTTTGTCTGGAAGGAAGGGAATTGGATATATTTCTGTACTTTTCTATGCTTCTTGGTGTCCATTTTCACAAAGTATGCTTCCCAAATTTGAAACCCTTAGTTCCATATTTCCTCAAGTGAAACATTTGACAGTTGAGCAATCATCAGCCTTGCCAAGGTTTTGAAGCTATCCCTGCATCTGTTCTAAAGTTTTTGTATAATTATAAATTCATTTCTTTTGTTATATGTTAAGTGCTTGGCTTGTGGATGGTATGCAAATGGCAGTAATTAGTTCATTCTTCCTTAAGAAAACTCAGTCCCCTCTTGACTGGTCTGAAGCCATGAAGTAATTTTAAATTGATTCTCTTCTGTGCTACTTTGTATTTTATATATTAGAATTTGAAATTCAGCATAAATATGTCATACATAGTTGTCAACCTTTATCAATGTCATTTAAGGTGTTGATGTATGTTTATGTGTGTTTTGCTTTGCAGCTTATTTTCAAGATATGGAATCCATAGCTTGCCAGCTATGTTACTGGTGAATCAGACATCAAGGGTGAGATATCACGGCCCAAAAGATCTTCTCTCCCTTGTACAATTTTATGAGAGAAACACAGGTAAGCATATCCCTAGACTTGTTTGCAAGTTTTCTAAGGATTTTCTAAGATTGCCATGGTTCACCTGCTTTGGCTTGATAGCAAGGTAATTAGGTATTTGGCACCCCAGAGACCGTGGAACCCAATTTTTTGAGAGCGATCAATTCATTTAGACCGATGTTGTGTTGAAAAATTATATTATTTTTGTAGATTCTAAGGAACAAAATAATTAAGTAATTGATAATAACCAAACCATGTAAGCATGTATCTCGCTTGAACTGTCTGCCTCTGTGTGGCAGGATTTGGACCAATTCAGTATTTTGCTGATGATCAAGAGAGCAACTTGAGGGGTAAAGAAAAATCAGCTATTAAGTCATTGATGAGTTTGTCACTGAAAGAAATATCAAGCAGGGAATCCTACCTAGTTTTCTCTATATTGTTTCTCTGTTTGAGGATACTTCTCTCTGTGCTTCCGGGGATTGTATTGTGTCTCAGAGCTTTTTGGGTTTCCTATGTTCCTCATCTGAACTTGCAAATATTTGGGGAGACAAGCCAAGTGATGGGACGTATTCTTCAAGTGACTGATGTCAGGAGGATGTGGACCAAGCTAAGACTATGCAAGACCAGGAACTTTCATGAAAGGGCAAAGAGTGCCCAAGTTTGGGCTTCATCTCTGGCTTCTGTTTCACTGGGCGAGACATCATCAGCTAGGTCATCCTCTCAGGTTTTGAACTAACACCCTTTATACTAGTCATTTTGAGGGCAGTAGAGTTTATTTATCAGATAAAATCCACAAGCTGCAGTGAAGCTTGGGATACACAGTCCTCTCTCTAGTTTTAATATTAGTGCTAATAGCTGAATGTTGTCTATGTTTGATTTGGGTTTTGGAAGGAAGCGAACAGGCATGTAAATTTGAGCTCAGCTTTCTTGTTCTGTAAATTATTTGTTGTCTGAAGGAAATTATACACACATCATGACTGCAATGTAAGCGTCTGTCTCTCGTACACTCTCGACGGTGTTTACGATTGGTGTTTTTATATTTCATGCAAACTTGATCTCGCTCTATGTAGTTCATTTAAACCATGGGATTATCTGAGTTGATGCGAAACTTAATAAAATGTGAAGTCGAATACATAAGTAATCGCAGACTAGTCATAAAATTACAAAGACGTGTTTAAATATATGGGAATTCTATGAACTCTGTTAGCACTGATATTGTGGGAGGATGTTCGGAGTCAGAGCGCATGACACTAGCAAATGAATAGGAAGAGAAACGATGAAATACTATTTCTGATAATAATTTTTCATAGTATCCTACAGTTCAATTTATTTTGTTAGTTTGTTTAAAAGATAAAAAGTACTGAAAAAGCTTCCCTCAAAAGTCTATATGTGAGCCAAATGCTGTTCTAGAAACTATGATGAGGTATACAGATCAATAATAATTGTCATAGTCGCTGTCAATTTGTTGAAACGTTAAAATCTTTGCATTTTGGTTCAGCACGTGTCAAACTTCTCTCCATTTATTAGTCAATACCTAAAATCCATGAGGGTGGAGAACAAATATTCACATTAAAATTTTATACTTTCAACATATCTTGCTACTAAGTTATAACAGATAAATGTACATTTGAATGGAGATTTTAAATTCAAGTCTTAGTAACAAATTCTTAATGTAAATATATAAACTAATAGATACAAAATTACTTATTTGTCAATCTTTATATTTGATTATGAGCTTATCCTACAATTGTATCCCTTAAAAATTACTTGATATGAAAGAAATAATTTTCCTCAAAATTTTAAAGATTCTTCAATACGCTCTTATTAGAATGAATGGAACTTTAGGAGTGCATCATTAAAATGAATGAGAGCTATAATTAAGTAATACATTCAGGTATGTGGATGTTAACGTTGACTCCCTTTTAACAATGATTTTCACGTTTGTAAGTTACGTGGCAAGTGGCACAGTAATTTTAATCTCAAAATCTGGGTATAGTTTTGCCCTTTAATTAGGAAGAAAACGACCTTTAAACTTCCATCTCAAAAGGTAAATTGGAAGAAGAATGCAAATACCAATACCACACTCAACATAATCAATCTTGAGATTCAAGCATCAAATCACAATTTGTTAAGTTGTTAGTATTGCTGTCCTATCTTCTTTACTCTCTTAAGTAAGGCTCAAGATTGTAATTTACTTTAAATACGACGAGTCAAATTTATCTTGTGTATTCATATGATTTCTAGCCATTTCGCGTGCACCAAGAAAAACTACTGCTTATTGCATTTTGCAGACTAGAGGGAACTCTAACTGATTAAGAATAATAAAATTGGTAATATTTCCTTTTCATTCAGGATAATTTGTCCTTCAACAGTAAAAGACTATCCAACGTCAAGAAAAGGACGTTTTTTACGTCAAATTTTGGAATCTTAATAGTTAGTTTTAAACCTAATATGGATATGAGAACACAAGGTGTTTTAGTAGGGTTGTCCAAGTAAATACAAAACGCAGATGAAGTCGTATAACAACCGTCCCATTAATTGGAGAGACAGAAACAGGGAAACTCTAATAAAGATACAACTAACCCCATGGACAGTTGTGCTTGGCAGAGGCTTCTTTACCTCTCTCTCCTTTCTCTTTTTTCCTTTCTCCTGTCTAACCCATCATTATTGCTTCAAGCAACCGACACCATGCTCCCTTACCTCTTTTTATCATGATATTTTATTGAAAGTAACATAAGAGGAATCTTTTATTTTCTTTAGCAGTGAAAAAGTGAAAACCTATCTCTACTTTGTCACAAAATCCCAACAAAGAAAATAATGGGATCACCTTGGTAGCTTGTCAGTCACTCACCCTGTTTTTGCACACTTGCCAATATCAAAGCTGACCTTTATCCAAAGTTAACAGGATACTCTCCCTCGTCATTAAAGTTTAATAACCCAATAAAATATTGAAAAGAAATGTACAAAGAACCTTACCGTAGAGGCTATTCTCCTTGGCGGGCCATTGGGACCATTCTTAAATTTGTCTACTTTAAAATGGATAAGCACTCACTTAAACCATGTCATGTCATAAGGCATGAGTTGAGTCTTCCCTCCAAGAGCAACAGGACACCATAATGGTGGCCTGCTCTTGATACTGATGAATCTCCACGCATAACTCCACCAAAGCCACCATCTTTGATCCAATAATTCAACCCCCAAGATTCAAAAATCGCACCCAGCCTTCCTTCGGATCACTCTTCCCTGTCGACATGGATCTTGATGAGTGGGAATTCCTCTCTGATGATGGGTACCTTGATTACAATGAAGATGGTGAGAAGAGAATTCTCTTGGGAAAACGAAATTCCGATTTAAAAAATGTTGTTGACGCGGATTATTTCATATGCCCTTCTCCAAATTCCCGGAAAACCACAGAACCACCAAGGATGCCCAATCAGGTTGTTCCTGTTCCAATTCGATTGGAACCCAGAATTGGGACGGCCCCGAATGATGAGTCAGTGGTAGAAACCAGTAAGAACCAGAACCCAGATGAAGTCACTGTTGTCCCATCAGCTGCAAATGAGAAAATTAAAGCCTCTGTTGAAGCTGACCTAGACACAGTTTCACATGTTTTCTTCAGAATGAAGGAAAATGAATTCGTCGACATGAAAATGGACTCCCCAAAGTATGGGAGTAGAGGATTGCTTCCTCCTCCAGTTGATACGGGTACGTTGAAATTTGAGGACAAAGGGGAAGCCTTGGAAATTATGAGCTCTCCCAGAATGAAAACTGAGAATGAAATGCTTATGACCAAACAAGAGAACACTGGATTCAACTTATGGAAGTGGAGCTTTACAGGGGTTGGAGCTATCTGTACCTTCGGTGTTGCTGCTGCAACAATCTGTATTCTCTTCTTTGGAAGCCAGCAAAGAAACAGCCTCCAGCATAAGCAGAAGATTGGGTTCCAGATCTATACCGATGAAAAGGTCAGCAAACCTCTTAATTTGTTTTTTATATTGGGTTTGCCATCTATACATTAGTTTTTAAAACATAGTTTTACGCACAAATCAGTATAGGATTATGATGGAAGAGTGAATCCTGTCGTTGATTGAAAAAGGGCATGTTATAGAGAAAAAATGGAAAAGAAAAAGGAGTGCGTGATCCATATAGTCTGATACTTCGCATCAAGTATAGAATCTTATATAATTCTAAAAGAATTCAGGGTGGATACTTGGATATTGAACTGAGGCTTGATTGTAATTGCTTTGCAGAGGATTAAGCAAGTGGTGCAGCATGCAACCAAATTGAACGAAGCAATTTCTGCAGCAAGAGGGGTTCCTCTGACCGGAGCTCACATTACCTATGGCGGTTACTACGATGGCCTTTAAAGCATAAATCAAAGTGCTTTCATAAAATTCTAAGGGATGCTGTTATTAGTAATACTCCTGTATTTCTATGGTGTTGTGAATTAAGTCACAGATTAGGAACTGTTCTACTATTTGAACCATCAAGTTTGTAACTTTCTGTTGTGGTGATCGCCAACTTACGGAGCAATTGCAGGAGTGAAGGTTTTCAAAAAGAGTGTGTTTTAAGGTTTTTTTTAATGGTGTTGAAATTTCAAACGTAAGGCACGCTTTGTCCAATTACTGACATATAGTTAGGCATAAATTCACATTACGCGGTGTGACAACAATTATGTTGATGTTTCCGAAATAAAGTCAAAACCAAAACTGTGTTAAAATATTTCATGTTCCTATTTCATCGTCTCTCAAAGAGGCTTGTTTAGATTTGAGCCAGACCCAATTTCGGAAATTATTGTTCTGGATTCATACTGTTTTCATCAATATGTAGAAGGTTAAAAAAATTGGAACAATACAGATATTTTAAGATTTGGGTTCATGTGCCCAACTACGAACAATTTAAGGTAGATTTAAAATTGTTATGATTGTGTAATCAGTTTCGTACTAAGTAATCCTATAGATTATGACGATCGATGACCTTGCGTACAGCAATCCTTCAGAAGATTCAGAGGGTAATTGATGATTCTCTTTTCTTCCAGACTAGGTACTACGTACTAGAGGAGGTTAATGTCAAACAGTCAAAGTAGTTCCCTTTTCCTTAGGGCTTACGTCTCTGAAAAGGCACTTAGCCTATGTGAATCCAATCTACAAATTTTCGATTATAATAACATATTTATGACATAAATAAGTCACCAAACCGTGATGACGAAGGAAAATGACTGATTGACAACTAAACTATCCCAACAAAATGAGATTTATGGAGGCGTGACCCACTTGAGAACATGATTCCCCCATTGCATTTCAAGACCACACGCTATTCATTGTTCATCCGTCTCCTGCTAAATGATGGCTGATGTGATTCCATTTCTACTTATCTCCATAACGCAACTGTTTCGGCCACCTTGTTGGGCAATGACGATTCCAATAATTCAAAAAGATTCAGAAGCTGGCGACAAGCTTATTTGCCTACTGTGTAGTTTCACAGGAAACACTGGTTCTTGTGGTTTCAGATTCTCCATGTTCCTGTTTTTTCCCCCATCTTCTTGTTTATGTGAATATCTCGTTGACAAACTTAACTGCACTTGTAAATCTGTACAAATTTATTAAAAATAGATTACACAGTATAATTCTAAGTCCCTTCGTAAAATTGAAGCAGTACTTGTATTGATTGACAATCAATGTTTCGGAAAAGAGGAAAAAGCAGAATCTGTCTACAAAAGAGATAGATGTACAGAACATTTTCGGCTAGATAGTGCTTCTTCTTTTTCAATGTCTCAAAATGGAATCGAAAGCGTCATCCACCGGCTATTATTGACCTTCAAGAGCTTTTCAATATTTAGTGGGTTGAATTCCAATGAACATGACGATAATGCCTTAATAAAATACTGGTTCGACTAATTGCATGACTTCGCATCGTTTCCAGTTTCAACCATTTCTTGTTCATATTTTATGCCATAGTTGGCGCACGAATTAATTTATGGTGGATTTGCTCATTTTCGCTGCCCCCCACAAGCAGCATCGTGTAAGTATATACAAATGATTTATTTTGGAAGTCAAATTAAATGTTGGACTCCAAATAAAAGAAAAAACCTTTCGTATATAAAATAACCGCAACATATATATAATCAAGGTCATAATAAATAGGTGGAAGAAAAATAGGCGAAAGCAACACGTGGAAATAAACTTCCACTCTGCCAAAAAAAAAAAACTTGGACAAAAATTGTCCAAATAAAAGCGACAACTATTGAAGAAAAAGTTTAGGCATTTGAATTTTTATTTGGTCAAATTAGGCGCTTTTTTTTTTTTTTCTTATTGAGCCCCGTTGATATAGCCCATGATCAGGCACCTGGTTTCGCCCAACAGAACTTGAACTTACGTTTCATTTCAGACCAACAAGAACCTTTACGTTTCAAGGCCCAATTAATTTTGTAAGCGAATAATCAAAAACATTTCCCAATTAATTTTAAGCGGCTACAACTTTGTCCAATTGAATTAAGAAAAGCAAAAATGTTATTAAGCAGTGTATTTAGGTCTAGTTTGTTCCAATTTTTAAAAATGCTCTGAAGCAAAGGTATTTCTCTCCTCCAAGCTTTGAAATAGCATTATTTTGACGGAAAAGAAACAATTGTCGCCAAAAGGTCATTTTATCTTTTAATGATAAATTATTCTGTGTTTTATCTCATATAATCGAAATTACTCAGGAACAGGAGGCGTCCTATTTCTATTTTTAAAAATAGTTTTTAAAAATTACTGTAAAATAAAAGTTAAAAAATTTGTTTAATAAATTATTTAATTTTTTTTTTAATTCTGAAACAAAAATAACTTTCATCTATTTTTTTATTTTAAAAATATCTTATTTTTAAAACAAAATTAGTTTTTTGAAAAAATTTAAAAACAAATTCTCAAACAAATTCGGGAAGGAAGACCCTGTTCATATGAGCCTCAATCGGAAGATTCGGAACCCAACGGCGTCGTATTCCCCCCCCCCCCCCCGGGGGTCCAGTTATTGGGCGATTCATTCATTGTTTACACGAACAGCCGCAATACCATAATATCCGAATCTATCTAGGTCAAGAACAAGAGGATTAAGGAAAGCGTTCCGAACCCTCAAACTGATTCGTGTTAATATGTGCCTTTGTCTGAACCAAAACGATGTGTAGTCACAAACTGTTTCACCGTCTGGTTATTCGAAGGCAACGATAATACCAGCACAAAAGAAAACAAACAAAGGGGAATGTTAAAGGCTGCTTGAGGGACAACTGGGGAATGAAAAACAGAGTGTCCCTTCAAATAGGCCTCCAAAGGATCCATATATCCAGAACGGATTATTTGGATCCGATTAATGTGCGCCTCCTAACTAAGCCACATATGAAATCGCATAATCACATTCATATGGCTACTCAAAGAGGCAACGAACCCCATACCTGGAAATCCTACTTTAGACATCTTGCAGTAACATTGAAACTGAATGAGATTCCTACGCCACCTACAGCCTCTGCAATTTAGGGTTCCATCCCCTTTTAAAGTGATTCTCCATCTGCAATTACCATATCACCCTTTTGGGCTTTACGGATTATTTTATATTTACCCTTTCCTCCTTCCAAAAAAAAAAATCCGACCGACTTCGACCTAAACGGAAATGACTCTATGCAGCAGGATACAGTCTAGAGGCTTCCACGGACGGGTGGACTAAACAATTCAAAGGAATTATTTTCATAGGTTGCGTTACAGTCAAATAAAATCAAGAGCAAGCCTAATTCCTTTAAATAAGGTGGCGTGGTTGGATTTTTCCTAATTTTTAAATTAGAAAAAAATATTAATTTTTTATTTATCTCTCGTGGGAAAAAAATTCAAGAGTAAGAGACAGAACGTGCTTTCCTTAATTTTATTTAAACATAAAAAGGGTGAAAAACAGATGGATCACGCACGCAATATTTTTCTAATGAAATTAATAAAGAAAGAAAGAAATCAAACTAAATAACAATTTTAACGATGAATGATAAAATGTACACATATGAATCATTTTTTTATTTAATTCGGCTACAGTATCAGAACGAGGGAGTGATTACCCCTGTACTTTTTTTTCTATTTCATTCCTTAATAAATACTATTATTTTTATATTTCACTCTCTTCGCTCATTCAATCAATGAATTATTTATAAAAAAATATTTAAATGGTAATTTATAAACTCGTGAGGATATACTTCTTTAATTTTCTTCATCAATGGTTATAAGAAGGTTGAGTTTTCTAATTACAAAATTATATAAGATGTTGAGGGGAATTTCACCAATTGACTTCAATCATTGGAGTTTCCAAAATGCTATTCTTATTTCACCTCGAATTTGAATTGTCAAGCAGCTTGTGTTAAGAAGAACAAAAGAATTAACAAAAGAAAAGGCAAGAAAAGAGTCAAGCCAAACAAATCACAATAATATTACAAACACATAAAATAAAGAAGAACAATAGGAATGAATGTTTACAGAAGAATATGAATAGTAAACGCAAAGCAAAAGAGCGTCTCTCCTTTCTCTTCCACACCCCATCGAATCATCAAAAACCCTATTCTAGGATGAATCTGGAATTCATATACAAATCTGAAAATTGAATTGCATTACGGTTACAACATAATTAACGAAAAGGCTTCGTTGTGTTCAGAAGAGAAGCCCAAATACAAGAGCAACCAGAGAAGCAACCGCGGTTGGCACGAAGAGGCTGGTGGCATCCGAGGTGGGACTGGGAGCTGGTGCATCTGCTGCCGACACAGCGGACACCGCCATTAACACGGCCACCACTGCCAACATCAGCTTCATCCTCGTTGCCTCCATTTCTTCAGAAAATTTTCCCGGAAAGTTCTCGGATAAATGTGGAAAAATAAACGTGAGAAGGCAGAACAAGCGAACAAGAGACACGGCTTGGTGGGGTGGATGGACAGTGCGGCCAAGGGTGACATTATATACTTGCTGCCAGAGAGAGAAAGTGTGTGGGGTTTCCGGGCAGCCTGAGTACTTTATTTGTGAGGCGTTTAAGGCTGCCCGTTAGTTGGACAGGGTGTCTTTAATGGGTTTCTTGGTGCCTTCCAGCTGTCGCCAACGGTGCATATTATTTAAAATTGCTTTTCCTAATATTTTGAGGTGTTCTTGAGATTTTTGTTACCTCATCATTGCCTGGTTTCCTGTTGTCATATGTCTTTGGACATCCATAATTTGGGCAATCTCGTTAAAGAAGTCTTTCGTGGTTGCCATGTGCCCGGTGATTATTAAGCATATATTTTTTGAAAAAAAATTATGATTTTTGTTTATATTGTTTGAAGATGGATTTTGGAGTATCGGTGAGCGGGTAGAGTTATTATATGAGGAAGCGGTGTTGTTGCATTTGGCACCTCTAATTCGGGGTGATAGACACGAACCTCACATTCAACGAGTCCTTGACAAGATGACAATTGAGTTCACGAGCAACAATTCAGATCCATGTATGAATTATCACATACCTCTTCGTGAACCTCATGAAAGCCTGCTAATTTAGGGGTGGATTTTTTCACTTTTATGTGGCTCTAACTAGGATAAGAAACCTGCTCTCTGTCTCTACACAACTTGTCCTTCCCAAAACAAGCAAAAAAAGATGGAGGAGGAGTAAAAGTTACGCTTTGAAATAATGAAAGTTTGATGCTTACTTTTAGAAATGGTGGTTTAGCGATCATATCAAATGATTGAGTGGTAAAATAGTATAGTATTGTGTCAATTCTTAATTCCCATCATAACGGTTACTTAATTGAGTTAAAGCCCATGACCCATTCCAAACGTTAACTGCTCCCTGCCCTGTCTTTTTCCCAACACGCCCGCTCATAACGGTTGCAAATACCAAATAGCTAGCAATTTGAAAACCATCCCAACTCCTGCTTTCTCCTATTTCTTATTAATCTTTAGAGTTTTGTTCTTAATCTCTAGATTACTGATATGCAAAGTTATCCCCCACTCCAAATTAAGATAATATATTATATGCCTTTAATTTTTTCTTAATCTGTTTTTTCAGTCGCGTAATCGCAGCTTTAGATATAGGACAGACCAAAAGAAATTATTTATAAATATTTTTTATTGCCAAACAAAGTGTTAATATTAACTATATTTTATAACAATTTAAACCATCAAATTTGTTTGTCAATGATAATACTCTTTTGAAATAAATAAAAAAAACTGTTTTATAATGAGAATGGAGGGGGACAGGGGAAGAAAAGTTAAAGCGGTGGTCCCTAATTTGGTTCAGAAATTATCAAATATTCCAAGTTAGGTCTCCGTCGACATATGATGTTATGTTGGATTTCACATGCACGCATACTTCGTTAGTTTTTTTTGTTTTGTTTTTGTTATGTAAATTTTGTTAAACGTTTGATTTGCTAACATGTTAGTTTAAGATCAGTGTCGTCAAATCAATATATTAGAATTGTAGAGAAGAATATTGCGTTGGATGATTTGCTTTTTCAAAATTGATGACTTACGCGTACGAAAATGGAAGTGGAGGAAGTACGTGCAAAGTCGTGACACGGCGTGAAACTAGGACTCGCTAACGCTGCCATTCTTCTTTGATTTTAGAGTTACCCCTTTTTTCCACGTGTCTATCTTCTTTGAAGTTTCTGTGATTTCTTGGAGAAGTTTATTCTTGTTTGGTAAGCTCAAGGGAAGTTTCGAAATAAATTAATGGCGTGTTTAATTTAAATTTTTTTTATTTTTTCCCTTCCTAAAATAGACTTCTCAGATAAAAGAAATAATTTCGTGCAATCTTTTTTTTTACCCCTCTTCCATCTAAATATACCCTAAGATTATATATGCCTTTTTGTGACACTTTGGGGTTTAATTAAATTAATTATCCCACTAATATCTCAAGCAAGTAAAGACGGTTGCAACGAATGAAACACCTTGCCTCTGACTTAAGAAAGAAATTGGTTCAATTTACCAATTACCGGGCCAACGGTGGGGAAAAATAGGACAGGAAAAAGTAAGAGGGAACTGAAATGGGATAGGGATACTGGTGTACATAAACGTCTTGAAATGATTTATTATTTAATCTTTTGTTTTAATTTTTGACGATCGATCGGACACGTTCGCTCCCACACTGCTGGCTATGGAAGAAATTGATCATTTGAGGCACGCCACAAAATCTGCAGCCTTAAAATCTTCTTAACGCGGACCAAAGGACTGCCTAATTGTCGACAACATGATCTCAAAGGTAAGACTTGGCTGCTATCCGTTGACACAAAAAACACTACCAGAGTTTGTTTATAAAAGATTCAATTTAGGGTGCGGCACTATATTGTGGATGCGGGTTTGTCTCTGCTTTTGCTCCCTTTCTCGTCAACTCTTGCTTAACCCATAATGATACAATACCCTCCCTACCCTTTTACTTTTTCAATATAACTCTGAGAAAATTAATTTTTTTTTATTTGTTATCAAAGCAATTAAAATATTTTTGTTTTTATAATTATCGATACCAAATAAAATTATTAAAATAAAATAAATTATTTGTTAACAAATTGTTATTTTGATTAAAGTTATTATATTGTAGAATATTTGGGTTAAAATATTTTTATTTAAAATTGTTTTGATATAAATATTTTTATTTCGAATTGTTTCAATAGAAATATTCTTTTTTTTGAATTGTTTTGACGAAAATACTTTTGTTTCAAATAAAATACTCTTATTTTGAGTTATTTCAACGAAAATATTTTTATTTTGAGTTATTTCGATAAAAAAGTATTAAATCTATTTAAAAAACAAAAAAATTGATAATTTAAAAATAGATGAAAGTAGTATCACATTACATCCAACACCAAAATATATTTTTTTCACAAATCACAATATTTTTGTTAACTTCCTACTCTCCTATTTTATTTTTATGACATTACTTTTTTTTTATTGTCTTTATTTTAAAGAAAAAACTACAAAAATAATGAAATGATAGATTGAAAGATAAAAAGAAAGGAAAGTATTTGAAAGAGATATTTAAAGATAAAGACAAAATCATAGTCGAGAGAGAAAAAATTTAAAAATAAAAATCACGAAAAAGTTAAGAAAATAAAAAAATAGATACAAGAGATAAATTATTGTTAAATGATATTAGAATTTGAATCAGAATTCTCATTGTACTAGCATCTTTCTTTATATATTTATATCATTAATATTATATTAAAAAAATTTAAAATTTAAAATTTTTTATTTAAAATTATTTGAAACGTTTTTTAAAATATCATTCGTTTTTATAAAATTTTTGAAATATTTCAAAATATTTTTGTTTTTGAAATCATTAATAGTATTTCGAAACAAAATTTAATACCTTAATAACTTCTTAATTCAAAAATTTAAATAAATTTTACTAATAACAAATAAAAAGAAGAAGAAACATAACAAGCTACTATTTATAGGCCGTTTGATAAGTTTTTTTTAGTTCACTCATGCAATTAAACTATTCATTTATATAATTCGTTTGATCTGGAAGCATCTCACTTTACAACCTTTCATTTATTTTTATTTTAAAAAAACCCATTAAAGTGAAGTTACAATATCATTTTCAGTGACTAATTGTAATTGCAAAGTGATTTTTATTCATTTATATTAAATAAGAATGTCGTTTCATTCTGTGGGATGAGATATTTCATCAATAAAAAATCTTCGTAATGATTGAAGAAGTTTATTTATATTAAATAAGAAAGTCGTTTCATTCAATGTAGTATCCTCATGTTATAATATATAATGAGTAAGCGGGACTATAAACTTTAATTTATATATAACTTTATTTTAAATATTTATAAATCAAAAGTTTTCTTCTAGATATCTGGACCGATTGATTAAACCCAATACTTCATACACGTTTTCATGGGCCATCGGCCTTCCCAACACTCGTTGCGGTCGGCTTTCGGTCCAGAAAGATATTCTCCAAATCACCACATCTTATAATCCATAAATGGTTGGGCTTTGAAAGAGCCCAATTAGATAGAAGTGGGGTACGCTAGCCTGACAACAACCTCATCCCTTACACTTCGAAAAAACAAATTCACGATACATCTTTTTTTTTTTTTTTTTTTTCAATTATTGGGAGAAGAATGTGAAAGGGAAGATATGTGCGAAAGTCTAAGGGAAAGGATCGAACCGTTCATTTGCGATCCGACGGCTGTCATTATCTCTAGTTAACTTCATTACTAGAGAAGAAGGATAAATAGAGAGGGAAATCGGAGACGGTAGAAGGATGAATGCCCCTCCAACACAGTTTTGAGAGAACGCAGAGTGAGAGAAAAGAAAAGGGTCTGCACAAAACATACAACATCTTCTGAAAGCGCTAGGAGAGCCAGAGTTGGAGGAAAGGTTTTGAGAATGAAAAAAGATTGTAAATTTAACAACTGAGAAGATCTGTGATTTCTTTTTCTCTGGGGGGAGGGGGTGGAATTGTCTTGTTTGCAGAGGGAAATACGCATCTTTTGTTTTATCTGTGTTATCTGACGTGAAGTTGTATCATTGTAAGACTTCTTCTTCTTCTCATATTCGGCTGTTCTGCAAATGGATTTCCTTTTATATCTACTTGTTATCTTCTGACCTGTGGATTTTTCGTTTTGCAGGCTTTTTTGGTTAGGACTGTCTTCTGATTGTAGGTTTCAGGCATAGATCTTGAGGTTGGAGACAATCTTTGTAGACTCCAGTATTTTATCTGCCTTTATGGTTTTCTACAATGTTCTTTTGAGTATTGTAGGAAACTAAACTCGTTGTCCGGTTGATGTTTTGGACAATCGACCACCCCCAGAAGTTGGGTTTTCCTTTATTTTCACTCTGGGTAATCAGATTGTGGAAGGAAAACTCCGGAGGGGGGGGGTGTTGCCAATTGCTGCTTTGCTTTCTTTCTTTGGGCTTGTATTTGAAAACAAATTCTGGGTTTGAGTTCATTGTAGATATCTCCTTGAGGGCTGAACTATTCATACTTGTTATGCGATTTTCAGGGCAGATATGGAGACCGAAGAGAGGAATCAGAGACCCTGTAAAATTGCGGAGCCTGAATTTTTCTTGCAGTGGGGCAACAGAAAGCGGCTCAGATGCGTGAGGGTCAAAGACCCTCGGATTTCAGCCCGACTGCACGGTGGAATCCGAAGGACTATGGTAGATCGTTCTGGGTCCACTGCTTGCGAGAAAGAAAGCTCTCATCTTCAAACCAATCGCATCACAAGGTGAGAATAGCGAAGGGATCTTCCCATTTCCTCGGTTTGGTTGCCAATAAACCTAGGGAGAGGAGGAGAAACAATGAAAGAGAGACAATTTTCCTTCATCCCTGTTCGGTAGCCCCGAAATCTGAGGTTTTGGTCGATGTTTTGTTGCTAAGCGTGTACTTAAAACTTTTTAAATCACAAAGCACGGAAGCAATGATTTCTGGGAATATGCGTGAAATTTGCGGGAGAGAAAGTAACAAATGGAACCTTTTTTTTTGGCGCAGGAATTCTGATGGAGCCACACTTCGGTCGAGCGTGGGAGAGACTAGGAAATCGGCGTCGCCGGAGAAGGAGGATAGGTACTACACGACCAGAGGGTCAGCGAGTGCGGACGAGATCGGTAAAATTTCAGGTGATGGGAATAACGGAGAGGATAGAGCCCTTGTGTGGCCAAAGTTGTACATCTCCCTGTCCAGCAAAGAGAAAGAGGAGGATTTTCTGGCCATGAAGGGGTGCAAGCTACCTCAGAGACCCAAGAAGAGGGCTAAGATCATCCAGAGAAGCTTACTTGTGAGTATTATTTTGTTTTGATGAAAGTGGATTTGGTTAGTTGTTGGTGGGTGTTCTCGTGATTCGAGTCTGATGAGCTTATTTCGTGGATCTGTTTTGTTTGTTTGGTTGGTGGGTTGCAGTTGGTGAGTCCTGGAGCGTGGTTGACTGATATGTGCCAAGAGAGATACGAAGTTAGGGAGAAGAAAAGTAACAAGAAGGTATGGTATGGGGTTTGGTGTGGATGGATGGATTTGGAAATTCTTTGTGTTTTTGCTGTATTATGCAGGTGCTAATGGGGTTTCGTTTTCTTCGACGCAGAGACCGAGAGGGTTGAAGGCCATGGGGAGCATGGAAAGCGATTCCGAATAGGCGAAACATTTTGGAGTTCGTGTTTGAAATGGTTGACGTTAATGTTATGTTTAAGTGAGGAGGGAAGGTATCTGCCCATCATGTTTCTGTAACCAGTAAGATCCTATCTATGTAGAAAATCCCTCGTGTTTTTGTACCTCTTCTGATCCAATCAATCAAGCAAATTGTTTCGTTACCTTCTTTATCATTGGCTTTCTTTTCTTTTCTTTTCTCTGAATGGAATTTGAAATATTATTAATATTGATACAGAAAAATTATTTAAAAGAAAATTGTGATGTGATTTATTTAAAATATATTTTTTTTTTATACAAATTAAATGGAAGAAAAAATTGGAAGAGATGATAATATTTTTAAAATAAATTTTGTCGTCTGTTTCTTTTTAAAAGGGAGGGAAATAGAATAAATATTATTTGGGAGCTTCAGTTCAAGAGGAACCAAATGGGAGATGGATGGCTGCACCTGCATGAGTGGAGAGAGGAGAGAGACATTTGCAGATTGCCGACACCGCGATGTACCTTTGGATTCGGTGTTAATTTATGTTTTTTTGACAGTAAGAAAGACCTCCCTGTCTCAAGTTAAAATATATTTTTTTGGGGACAGATCTCAGTTAAAATATTGAAAGACATGCAAATGTAGTAACGGATCAGGGAAAATGATTTCGTCCAAAAAAATATATATCAGGAAAAGCATATATTACAATATTTAATTGCCACATCTCGGCACAGCAGGCTAGGACAATATAACATGTTGTCAAATAAAGTATCTTAACTAGGCACTAGCAATACTATAGCTCACGTTGTTTGAAAGTGGCCTAAACTTGATGCCCAAAACAAAACAAAATAAACAAATTATTCTACATTGCTAGCTACACTCTAATCTCTTTACTCTAAATTGACGATTTCAGAGAGAAGATGACTCTCACTTCACTACTTGTTGGCTATTCCTACTCCTATTCCAGCATGTGGTAAGAGGGAAAAATCATCTACTGGGCGTGCGTGACCTTGCAGAAGAGCGAAATAATAGACATCCTTTCACTTTCAGTGTGACGCCAACTGGTGAAGAGGTTGTCGTGCACGTATTTTTTGTAGCACAAAACCCAGCGGTTGATTGTGCCAAAGATTCCACCGTAGGGGGCAATCTGAGAAGGCCTATTGCGCAGCTCATTCTCTGTTGTACGCAAGGCATTTGTGGATTTCATAGGGGCTGCTTACTTTTAGCTCACATGTCTTCTAGCCTTGGCGGCTTCTTTACTGGCAATTTAATTTTAGTTTCATGCACCATCTACAGCATTTGCAACAGTCTTTCTCCTATGTTTGTTGTGACTTGTGAGGTGTGATTGAAGTGTTCATTTTGATTACAGAGTAAGGTGTGGAAGGTACATGACCCTTGTGCTAGAAATGAAACACAACCAAAAAGGTTGTTCTTTTTTCCCCTCGTGTCATGATTGTAATTTAAGGTGAGAAAATCTAAGTTCGAGACACAAAATGTTTGTTTTATTTTAATTTACCTTATTTCTTAGAAAATATAACAAAAATAAGTAACTTGCCACTTTTATACAACATTTCATATAAAAAAAACACCCAATCGTCGTATTTAGAACTGAAAAAGGTGGAGAGACAAGTTCCGACAATGTTAGAAATCTTAGTGAAATTCCTTACAGAAAAAACAGTTGGGTGTTATTCGAACTTAAAATTCAGGCATCCCCAGATCGAGGAATTGATGGCACTGAAAACATTGAGTAGCATTGGGCAGAAAATGAACGGGGCATTTGTTTTTAGTTAGCAACAAAAACATAATGGGGTGAATGATCTGTGCTGAGCACCTTGGGGATGGAATTTTTCAACTGCACGCTTCTGAAAGGTTTCTACTGTGGTTATGATTCAGTTTCAAGTAACGCACACAACTTTCATATTTCGAGGCAAGCAACCATGAGGTCTACATAAAGTTGATGGCAGCAACTTTTGGTTAAATTTGACTTTAACGTCCTACCCTTTACACATAATTTGGGTGAAGAGCAGAGACAGGTAGCCAGAACCCTAGGTCCACTACCCTCTCCAATACTACTGCTTCCTAATTATCAAAAGAGAGCGCAAATGGTGGATCAATCAAGTATACAAATGCATAAATTGTATGCAACGTTTCTGAAATATAATGGACGTGTAGGGTATATGAAAGTGCAACATCTTGCTCCGTGTATAGTGAAATAATTCGGTTTCTTAAAACTAACTCAGCAGGAAGAAAACAACACCTTTCATATATATGCATCAAGGGTTGCTGTCTTTTAGAAAGTTACACTATTTCTGAATCAGAATTTCGGATGTGTTTTCCCCTACAAAATTCCAATACAGTATAACAGAAAAGTGAATAAAGCTTGTCAGTTGCATTGTCGTTTTATCCCTGGAATATAAAAAGTATATTTACTTGTATACCTCACAAGGTGCCCAGTCGGTCCTCTCCCGGAGATGCACGACTACTGTGTTCTGCAGCATTTCAACCAGAAAGGGATGAGCACAGGAAATTTTTTTTCATACAATCCCACCTTTTAAGTGACTCTTTAACTGCTGCTTTTTTTAAAGCAGTATTATAATTTAAGCCTGAACTGGCCCCACGAAAGGCTCCTTCAACTACAAAAATATTCAAAACTAGGCAACTCAGACCCATAATAATCCAATCCAAGAAGTAAGTTACAAATTGGTCGGAAAGCAGCAGAGCACCAAAATTTGTCAAGCTTCTGAAAGCACTAAACATAAAATAGGACAAACAATTTACGTTGCAAGGCATGACAAACTACTATCTGACTGAAGAACAAAAACTGTCGGTGACCAAAGAACAGCAGTTAAATTATTATCAGTTGAGTTTCAAATGAGCTCACCTGTTTATCTTTTATCTACGCAGAAATGAATCAATCCACTTCAGACTTGGCAGCTTGAAGCATCTCAACAATTAGAGTCTTCACATCTCTAAAAGAATAACAAAGAAACAAATTACTTTTCAGGAAAATAACGCCCACCAAAATACTGCAGCTGCAGTAAATGTTACAGGAATTCACAAGCCAATGACAAGAGGATGGTCATGACCAAGATATTCAGCCAAGTCCTTGGCATGACACATAATTAATTCCATCCCAAAAAATAAAAAAATAAAAAAGGGGAAAACAGTGAAGAAGGTCGTTATCAGCTACTAAAAATCAAAATGAATCAATTGAACCATGAAAACCTACGCTTACACGAGCATTTCCATCAGTGTATTAATGATTGGCATATACTCAGATCACCAAAGCATCGATGTATGTAAGTTAAAAAAAAACAGGAGCACATTTAAACTACTGAATGTTGATGGAACCTTTTTTGCAGAAGATGGGAGTTTTTATCAGATATAAATTGTCTTACTTTCTATCTTCTGCATGTCGAGGAAAAGGAACTCGAAGCTTGAAAGTATACCCCTGATAACCAGCCTACAAAAGGATATAAGACTTCTAGCAAAGGTTGAAAATTTCAAACTTGAAAGAAAATTTCATATACTTATCATAAATTGCCTCAAAGGACCAGAAAAGTCACTACAACTTTCATTTATTAAATTTATAGGAAGATAGTTTTAATTTTTTTTTCTTTTGTTGAAAATGAGAAGTAGCTTTTCAAGGAATGGGAAACAAAGGGAAAAAGTATATTAAAAAAAATGACACTAGCCATACCTTAACATTGAAACCAAGGCTATCCAATTCTAGTATGTATGCAAAGTCCACCTGCAGATGATCAATCACAATTTACATTACGTCTGAAATCATCCAATCCCACTCCCCCACCAGAAAAAGGGGGGAAAAGAATTTGGGTCCATATTTTATTTTCATAACTACCATACAAATGCAGCAACTTCAATAAGAAGATATCATTTTATTTTTGTTATCCTTGTTGGACCTTAATGCCCCAGGCAGCATTGATAGCATTAGTAACACATTAGCATTAACACACATCATAATCAGAAAGTCATCCTGATTGATTTCCCTTCGCCTGCTTATTTGGCACCTAATTGAATATGATTCGTACACCATTTCAGTAATTTCAAATTTTTCCAAAAAAATTAATTTCTAATAAAAGCATGATATTGCACACTGGCTTAAAAAAAGTTTACATGATTTTATCAGAGACTATAGAGCTGTCTTTCTTGTTGAAATTGTATTCTATGCAATGTTCAACATGACATACCTGAACTGACGTCCAGTGCTGCACAATTACTTTTGTATCTTCCGCATGATCTTTATTCATATGAGACTGTCAAATAACATTATTTCGACCAGAATAAAAAAATACTGCTTTATGAAAGAGAATATGGATATGTAACACATAATGGTTAGTTAGAGTTCACTACCGCCACCGGCTTGGAAAACTGAGCTATAGGATCAACTTTTGCTGCTTTATACTCATCTTCACTAAACTCTGAAAACAATGCCAAAAGAACATCATAAAATAGTGACATAATACACCTAAGATACACAATAGAAATTCAATTGAAGTCCTGAGCTTACATTTGCTTATTCATGAAGCTTCCACTGTGATTCCAAAGTAGTAGGATACATAGAAATTATGAAGATTTCAAAGACAAAAGGCATAAAATATTTCACCTCAAAATGCAGAAATACATTGCACATTCTTGACATTTCATTTTATCCTATAACTAAACAAGTCCCTTTTTTTATCATAATTTTTAAACAAAGGCACTGAATTAAAAAACAGTTTTCATGACCCTCTAAGTACTGGAAATTAAGAGAATTATCACTACCCACATGATAGCAATCCATATAACACAAAAAGACATAATGTAGGAAATGCAATATTTCAAAAGGACATACAATAATAATGATAGAAAAGTAAACCGACAAGAAAAGAGTGGTATGGTTAACAAACCTCCTGATCCTAATAAAGCCGTTGCAACCCCTGACACATATTGTACCACTTTTGGTTTAATACGCAGAAATTGGAAGTCCCCAAAGTCAACCTTCAATATGGAAGATTTTTTTTAACTGTTATACATCAATATGCAGAATGAAACAGGACAAGATTTGGAAGGAAGAAAAATGGACAGAGTTACCCAAAATGCATTGGGATGTCTTGCCAAATATGCAGCTCGAATGGCTTCCTTCTCTTTTTCGGGAATCTGTATAAAATTTCAAATTCTACAGTGTCAGATAATTATGATTCTGTAATATATTAACTATATAACCCCATACATGTGGGTAAAAGGAAAGAGTAACACAACACAAGAAGAACCAATAAAGATACATACAACACGTAACAGGAAATTGCACAGAAGATCATCACTTACAGCAATAGCATCACCATGTAAAGTGATCACTAAATCAGTCCTATCTTCAGGATCTCTAGCCACAAGCAGTGAACATTTAGGATTAGCAGTCAAGTCCTGTGGAAATATAGAAAGCAAGACTCTTCATCAATGGAAGCAAGTTATTTCTAAGTAGATTTTGTTCCTATGGTTTCTAAAATGGATAAACAGGTCTCAAAAGACATTATTATGAATTATAAGTTGTTTCTTTTGCAGAGAGCTTTATTTGGTGAAACCCTATATTCCAAAAATTAACACACATGTATATATAATTAACCACTAGATCTTTATCTGGATATTATTAGCACACCGTGCCTTGCTACAACAAATTTTATTCCTCATGTAAGTCACTTCATTTCACAATTAGAAGCAAATTTAATACTAAACTATTTCATCAGTATCATTTTCCAATGATAACAAAACAATGAGGTAAAAAAACAACCTTTGTATGAACTGCAAGGTTGCTCACTGCTAATATAGGACATCCATCTGCATCACATGCGTAGTCAACCATAGACCCTGATGGATAACCCTCGTGCTTCTGCATGTGAAAAATCAAATGACAACCAGATGAGAAGAGGAAATTAAAATTGTCTGCCAATAAAAGGTAAAATCAAATATCACACCTGAGATATGAATATGAACAGGCAATCAGATTTCATTAAAGTATTTGTAATACTAAAATATCATTTTAAAATTTTGTCCCATGATCCCTTTCATAAATTAGCTTACTGCTCAATTTTAGTTTTCGTCCCAGAACTATATATTTTACTTCCAGAGACCAGGAAAGAGAATATCTATATGCTAACAAGTTATAAAATATGGTAATTGAAGTTCATTTGGACGCCAGAGAGGATACTTTGATGAAGGCTTTTATCTCTTCAATGGCACTCAGCTATAATATTGAAATTTATGGCACATTTGAAAAAGTAATTCAGTCATACCAGTAAGTAAAGTAGAATAATATAGAATAACATCAGAACTCATAATAGTTGAATGGAAAGTACAGAAACCTGAGAGAATGTAGAGAGCGTCCCACGTACGCTACGATCAAGCACTGTCCGAATTTCTTCAACTGGTGGAAGTCGAGCAGCTTTCTCCTGTAATAAACATAAAACAATCTGCCTGAATATATTTTTTTCCAAATGATCCTAGTGATATCTATACAAAGATGTCACTCAAGCAAGATTATAACTACTTTGACGTTCATATGAAGAAGTAAGCGAGTAACAGGCTGAAAAGATTACCTGATGAGCTTGAATCAATTGAAAAATGTTATCTTTGTCGGTTTTAACATCTCCAGACGACACATTCTGATTGAGAAATCAAAATTAGTAGAATATTATTTCAGCTATGATCATCCCACCATTGGAAGAACAAAACTTTAATTATTAAGCCTTCAGAATTACGATAGACCAATCAAAACAGACACGACAGGAGCAAAGTGAAAAAGAAAAACATCTGACACTGCATAATCTCCGATCATTCTATGCAAGACTACGTCTCTATAAGCATTACGAGAACTACAATTCAAACAAGAAAAATTAATTCAAACGGTCAAGTTTGCCACTTGCGAGCTAGATTTTGTTTTATTGGGTCCAAGGAAATTTGGGCAAAGAAAGAAAATTAGTAAGAAATAGGTACCGGAGATGTTGATTGAGATGAAGCGGCCATGGAAAGAGGGCGAGTGGGCAGAGAGAAGAACGTCAACGAATTTGGTAAGGGACAGCGGCGCGAGATTAAGGTGGGAAGAAAGTGAGGGACTTTATGGCCATTTGGGCGACAAAATAGGGAGACCCTTGTCAATGGCGTCACCAGAGACTTCATCTCTCTTCTGTTGGCAGTCGCACTCCAGGCTCGCACCTAACTCTCCCTTTCTTCTGAAATTTTTAATTCTCTGTGAATTATAAAAATACTGCTAATAAATGGATAAATTTGAGTACCAATTGTTGACCAGGAGGATAGAGCCTGGAGGACCGCTAAGCTACTCCTGGGATTGATTTTTTTTTTTTTTTTTTAACTTCCTTTTTTGTCATAGTTTTTAGAATCGCTCCATTTAATTTATTTTTTTAATATATTTGGACCTTCTTTTGTCATTTGTTTTGGGGGCGGAAGCAACTTTTGGGGAAGCGATACAATAACAGGTTAATTGAAAAAGAATTTCAATATAATTCAAGCTAACCAAAAATAAGAGTTTTTATTTTTTATTTTTAGTAAAGTAGTAATTTTAATTTAAAAACTTTTATTTATTTACTTTCAAATGAACGTAATTATATTTCAAGATTTATGACTTATTTTTTTTTACAAGATTATAATACAGCGTATTTTTTTTTTAATAATTGATTATGTGAATTATATTTATTTTGAAAAATAAAAAAATAAAAAACCACAAAAATTTAACCATTGTGTCGTATCGAAGTGAAATGGACACTATCAACCAAAAGTAAGTTGAAAACCAAGAGTAAAAAATCTTTTAGAGAATCGCTTTTGATGATTGATAGATTGTTGGATCATCTAACCGAGTGTGGATAATACCAAAAGATACGATACAAGAGCGAAGCTATATATACAAAGCTAGTATCATTATATTTTGTTGATATTTGGCGTAAACTCCAGCTCTATTAGATCGAAGCAGACTCCGCATCCGCAGTTTCATCGGCTGTATACATCTGTGATTAAAATTTCCAAACAGTAAAGACTTGATCGATCGGTGATTCACAAACTCTATGATCTGCACAGGGTTTCTCCTCTTCATATGCACGGAAAATGATCGACAATATTAAATCGAAACTATTCTAATTCCTAATTTTTACAAATCACGATCACTGCAATCATAATTTAAACAGACCAGTGCTAAGATTAAGGCAAGAGATGGTTAGATAAATTCGATTCACGCAAAACAAAAACAAAATGACATACAAATACCGATCGATTCGGCGAGAAATCAATCGGAGTGGAAACGGTTGTCATCGGTGTCGTTCCGGGCGTCATCGGAGGGAAAAGGGGAAAAGCCAAGATACGCGGAGAGAGAAAGGGCCAAGTGGCGGAAAGGGAGGCAGAAGAGGAGGTGCAGCACCGTGTCGGTGCTCAATCTCTCTGGATTGCACGCTATGTATTGGCACAGATTCGCTGATACTTCCGCTACCCTCAGTGCCAACCCACTATTCAACACCATTTCTCTCCTGTCTACTTAGAACCGCGACGCGATCTCCACCTTCCTTCGCGTAACAGTAACTCCGTCGTTTCTGATATTGTGCTTCCCTTGAGATGCTAGGTTAGTACCACATAACAGAGGTTACGTGTTTGGTGATCCAATAATGTCATTGGCCGCCACAAATTCACACACAATCAGTCTTCAAGTCTATTATAAGAAAAATAATAATTGAGATTCAAAGCCTGATCTTTAGCATGTCAAGGCTAAATGGTCCTCAACACACCTTGTCTAAGACTTAGATTTTTTTGGGTCCAATTGATATTCTATTACTTGATCTATCTATCCATTATTTTGATCTTCATTTGTTTTTTTTTTTTGGGTTTTCCTTCTGATCTCGTGTTTATTGTTTATTTATTTCTTTTGTCCATTTGGTCTCAAGATTCTTGTTCCATTTCAGATCCAGCCAAGCCAAGGAGGCTATTCAAATATTATAATTGTTAAAGCGACCTTACTCCATATTTAATTGCACGGAAATCAGATCTTCTGCACCTAAAATCAGATTCACATGGACTATATTTTTTATATATATTCCATAGCGGCTATTAATATTTTGATTCATAAATTATCCATTCAAATTGGCACTGGCTCACTGTCTGGTTGTGCCAAATCATATAACATTATGATTAATTTCATATGTTATTCATCTTTTTGAGAATATTCTGTTTGAGAATTGTAAATACTTGAGATGCAATTTATATTCACAATAATCTGCTATCACAAAAGTTATGACTTAACCTTTGGGACCAAAAAAAGCAAGGATACAAATTCGAACAGATCTCAAGCTAAAAAATGACATTTAACAAAGCATAAACATACATATATTTATACACTTAATGATTATAGTTAAGGACTTAAAAAGCCTCCTTATCCTCTCAACACTGTCCCCCACCTTCACTTCTTAGGATATTTAGGCAACTCTAAATTAAAATAAAATAAAAATCATATTCATATTGCAGATCAACCGACAGATTGAACGGTATCAAATTGCTAACATTCAAGAAATCCTTTATCTTCTAAGTAAGAAACGACTTGTCCAGCCATCTCAGTGGGTGCTGGACAAACTCCGTCTTTCTCTTGTAATTCTATCTGAAAAAAGGAAGACAGATGTTAACATAAAAATACCAGTAGCACGTCAAACACAGCATAAGGATAGACGAAAACAATCACAGGGTTTCTCAGATGTAGTGGCTCCATCAGCACATACCTCACAGTTAATGGGTGGTTCATAAGGATCATCAATACCGGTAAAACCTATGCAATTTAACAGTTAGTTCAAAGCGGCCACACGGTAGAGGTCAAAGAATGAAGTTGTTTCAGCAGTCAATAGTTAACAAGTGTTTCTAAGTAATTTAGTTCATAAAGTAAAAATTAATATGTCAAAATATCCCAATAAATCCTAAGTATCAAAACTTTCAGGTGTTTGTACTTAACAGTGTATGCTACAACCCTCCATATTAATAGAGAAGAAGGTAGTAAGAGAAGTACGAAATATAGAATGTTAATAATGCTTGAGGCCTCTCATAGAATTACCATCACATCTTGTGTAAAGATAAATTCACAAGTGTTTTAGTCTTAAAGAAAATTGTCAAATACGCAGCAGAAAGCCAATGCAAGAAAGAGTACTTGAACTACTTAAGCTATGTCGCAAGCACCGAATTCTTGTCAGAACATTTATTTGTTAGGACTTAAAATTTTTACTTCCATCAGTGGCATAAAATAATTCAGAATTTAATTGTGAAATTCATTTAATATGCCAGTCAGAAAGGGAAAACTGAAACCAAGCTAAACTAAGAATTTATGCCATCCAGGGTTTGATTAACAAGCTCCAATTGAGGGAGCAGATACCAATTAACGCTCACTGGCCAAGGAGTTACTGTTTTCCCTCTTTGTTTTACGGACACATCTAACTACACTGGAGTCATAGCAGCTACATGCCTCCACACTTGCCATAGTCAACATCAACGCTGTCAATATTTGTGCCTCAATGAGAGTAGAAGTCAATTATAGGGGACAATTCTAATTCATTGCCACAACAATGATCCTTGTGATAACCTGCCTTATAATCAATTATATGGCACCTCTTGTGACCTATGACTATGATTGGTACTGTCTTACAAGTCAGCTTGCCATCAGAGTTCCCTGAAGTCACCAGCACAACCAATTAGCTACACTCTAATTTACTACTTAATTTTTCATTGTTGAAATCCTGATTCTGCTATAATTATAAAGGTGATCATTTTCCACACTTCAGAAATACAGTCTCGGTTTATTCAGAAATATCCAGGTTCAGATAAGAGCACCCAAGAGTTCATCCCAGCCAAGTGAGATAGACTCCATATGTCTTTGTTAGAATAATACTTTGATATGAAATCCTGTTTTACCATCGGCCTTACCGTGCCATATCTTCAGCATTACTTTTGAGATCATTGCAAGAAATCACGGAAACTGCCAAGTCAACTAACCTTACATGATCATGTATGCTTATCTCAAATATTCAACCGCACAAAATAAAATAGGTAAGATAAAAGGCCTGTTCCATCAAATTTAAATTAATTTCGCTTTATTAATGCCCGACGTGAAAAACAAATAAACAGAGCTTCCCACTGTATATAGTTTTGATAAAATTACCTGCTAGTCTAGGATGATGTAACAATTAATAACTTTCAATTCAACAATAAAAAACTAAATTTCTTCACTTTAGATGATACTTTTATTTAGTCTTCACTTTAAATACAGAACAAACTTTATTTGCGGGGCTTCCTTTCTTTATTTTTGTTCACTTTCCTTTCCTCTTCTCATTTTTTGTTTCCTTATCTCAGTGGGGTGGGGGAAGTGAAAATATGCATCATGTAAAGCACATGAAAAAACATTACAAACACACACCTTTGATCTTTCCAGCACGAGCAAGCTTATAAAGGCCTTTTGGGTCTCGTGCCTCACACAATTCTAGAGGCATGTTCATGAAGACCTGTATATGTGGGTAAAATGGAAATTCACAAATAAAGATCATGAGAAACAAGTTATTTCAATGATGAGAGATTTCTTTTTCTTTTGGTGGAAATGATACAAGATATATAACAGAGCCTCACTTCAATAAAATTAGTATCAGACAACATGGCACGGCAAGTGTCCCGATCTCTTCTATATGGAGATATCAGACTGGCAACACATATTAGACCAGCTTCAGCAAAGAGTTTTGCTACTTCTCCTGAATTAAATAATTTTCTCATCAGAAAACAAAATAGTAAAACCAAGAGTACTGTTGAACATACACCAGCTAGTATTATAACTGCAACAATTCCTCCAACTGTTTGAGCACGACGACATAATACATTTAATTGATGCATCAACAATACACCAGTTAGTTTATAATATCTCTACCATTCTAATTCCTCGGTACAAACTACATTTGACCTGGCAAGTTAATTCACGTAGACTTTTATATCAATCATGTATGCAGATCAGACATAAGTAGTAAATAACAACCACAATATATGCCAATTTTGGTAATACGCTCTTAGTTGAATATGAAGGATAAAGCGTGCACTTTCTTTTGCTAACACCTTGTATATTAGTATAGCATCAAATGAAAGTAAACTTGACGAAATAGAAATTCACTGCCATATTTCAACTTCTGAAAATCAGTCCACTTAAGAATCCATTATAAAATTGGTACTTCAACTAATACATTTTGCTCCTTTAGTTCAGTTATTCAAGTCTTAGTAGCAAATACACCTGTTAAAAACTCATAGGTCTGTTCTGATGACTAACAAGAAATTCAATATTTGTCATGCCAGTCTAGATTACTGATATTACCCTAATATCTGCTCTTGACACATATTGAATAAAGAACATATTCAAACTGATTATAAAGCTCCTATTACCCCATTTCCTCAAAAAACTTGCTTATAGAAACAAGCTTACCAGTTCTACGTATATTTTCAGTTCGGTCTTCAGGTTTAAAACCAAGATCCTTGTTTAGTCCATGCCGAAGGTTATCTCCATCAAGGACATAAGACAACTTTCCCCTCGAGTGTAGTTCT
Organism: Gleditsia sinensis; assembly: GCA_037074535.1. Classification (NCBI taxonomy): domain Eukaryota; kingdom Viridiplantae; phylum Streptophyta; class Magnoliopsida; order Fabales; family Fabaceae; genus Gleditsia; species Gleditsia sinensis. The sequence goes on from CM073473.1 coordinate 9,942,650, forward strand.
CTGCTTAGTGAACATGCCAATGTGCTCTTTCCTAGACAGTTTGAGAAAACAATCAGTAGGACACACTGCAAGCACATAATGCATACACTTAAAGCAAATCAAAGATTATGCATTATCTACTGGCCTGCATTCTCGTAATTCATTAGTGATTCACAAAAGAAAAACATAATGAATGCAAATTGTTTTATCTGTTACGTAAAAGATGTGATAAGTTAATAATTGTAAAATCTTGTGGAGAGTTTGAACACTATGACCTCTTTTTATAATAATTAAATACTCATTTAAATGAACATAAGGAATGAATGGAAAATAGGTACACACGTAGGCAGCATACCAACAACTAACCTAAACTTAGAAAAACTATAAAAAAAAATATGCCATTTGCACACTGAAGCATCTCTTCAATCAGTGCACAAGATGACTAGAAGAATAAAAAGTAATGTAAATACACTGGCCTCTTTAAACTTGTACAGTTTCTCTATATTTTTCCTGGTTTATTATAAGTTGCTACATCCACACTCTGGGAATGTTAAACTTGTTAAATTGTATATGAATTCAATACCCCCAACATGATAAATTGCTCGTTTGTCTGTACTTAGAATTGTCCAATGCTGAGGAATCTCAAATTTAAGGAGCAACTAGACAAAATTGATGAAATCACATAACAATCACATATTGAAAGAACATATTTTCAATGCTAAACTCCCTTGAAAATACAAAATAAAAGATCTGCTTACTATTCAAAATTAACATAAACAAATGCAGTATTAAAAATTGTAAGCAATAATTAAGTCAGACTAACAATATGAACCTGATCCACTGAGACCTGTAATCCACACTACACATCCCTTTTGGTTAAGTAGCTTCTGCCTGTCATGCGTTCCTACTTGACATTCTTGCCAAAATATATTAGTTGAATTGCTCAGAGTTGACATTTTAAACAATTCCTCTAGTCCTCTCTTTGGATAAATATTAAACCCTTAATTCCAATCCATCAAGTACAGCAGATTCCAAACATGAGAAGAGAAGGATATTAGAACAGAGCAGTATGGTTGTTACACGAGCTAAAGAAAAATGGACAAGGAGATTGAAGTATAAAAAAAAATAAAGAATATGAGTTTATAAATAAAAAATAAGAATTAATAGTTTTTCTTCCACAAACAAAAAAGAAAGTTTCTATGCTACTATGTTTTGCTTTATCCTTTCTAGAAACTAATAAAAATAAAAAGAAATTTGCATAAATAACTGAAAAAGTGGGTTTGTGCAGTGAAAGGTTCAAGTAATTCGAGCACAGTTTATCCAACGTACATTAACAGGCATCTTTTCAATGTTGACAATGGTATTCTATCAAATGGTCCTTAAAGATGCAACTGTGAACGAGACTTCATAAGTGCTTAAAAAGGCCAAGCATCATATCAATGGTACAAAAATAGCAGCATGACAAGGTACCCCAATATCAGGATAGTGAACTTGTGATATCATCACATCTACTAGATTGTGTCAATAAAAAAAATCGAACTTTTTGACATAAACAGTGTCTATATACATTGTACAAATAAAAGCATTCCATAAAGTTAATGATGATATCCTAAAGGGGTAAAACCGTAAAAGCAAAGAAAAATAATGGACAGAAATTATCTAGCATAAATGCACAACACTCACTCAAGTTTCAAAATGCTTCTCTTTACAATATTTTGTAGCAACAGTAAATACTTGATGGATTACTTCTTAATAATCCCTTTTACATATGTAATTCATCCCTCACTAGCTTAACAGTTAATTTGAAGAGACGATGCCTACTACCTATTAGTCCCCTTAGAGTATGTTTTGATGGAGGAGAATGGAGGGAAAGAGAAGGGAAGGAGAGGTTTCATTGAAACTTTTCCCTTGTTTGGGAGTTTGACGAGGAGAATGGAGAATTTTCAACTAACCTTTCCAAATCCCAATTTGAGGGACTTTAGAGGAGAGATCAATCATGGAGTATTATGTTAATCATTCTCATATGCATGTACTGACTAAATTATTATAATTAATCATTTTAGTAAAAGATAAATTTGTAAAAAATCATCATTTAACTATCCATTCTCCTCCCTTCTCTCTACTTTCATTTTCTTTAGATACCTTCCTTCCCTCCCGCTCTCAACTTCCAAACACATTACGAGCCTTTACTTTCTATGTAGAGACCTAAAGCATTGTTGTATGGCCAATCATTCGGTACTTGTGGTTACCGAAAGAACCTGTTCTTTGGAACTTCTACTTTACAAGTGCCTGATTGAATTAGATGTCATTTTAAAGTTTTGAATATCTCCAAAATTCTTTTAATTTGGTGCTCTACTCCTCTTTTATTTTCTCATGTGTAGCTACAGGTGTTATCCACTTCCTGATACTAAACGCGGTTATCTTAAGAAGAATATTCCCCTCTTGCAACCCCACAAGCGGACAAAAAGGAACCATAATAGTGCAAATTAAATTGTTGAAAATGAATCATGCCCAAATAATTATGCGACGGAATACTAAGCATTAACCCAAGGCATGCCCACGAAGGCTTAAAACGAACAAAAATCAAGCCAACACTAATAACAAGAACAGTAGAAGGAAATGCTGCTTCGATCACACTCTCTGGCACGAATAAATCAAAGATAATACAGTGAACCTTTACCCTTGAAGCAAATTCGACTTCAAAACCAAAAAGGGATAAGAATGAGACTCCGTACCCGAAAAAAAGTGGTGCTGACAGCTAAACTCGCTTCTCTGTCAAATAGATATATAAGAGATTGAAGAAACCGAGTTTTAAGGAGGTGACCCGAAAACGAAGTGCGGAAAAGTAGCAGCGAAGGCGAAGGTATAGGCATTACAATCTCGGATTTTTGAGGTCTTTCCTCTTTCCAAGGATTCTCCTTTGTCGGTTGCAGAAATGAATGAACCTGGACGCACCCCTTCTAGTTTTGCTCGTCCCTTCTTCGGTCACTCCCTCTGACCATAGTCTCTGTCCCTTTCACTTTTCCTTGATGACGTGGAATACAGGGACCCTGTAGTATTGCTTATTGTTTTCTTGGTCCCGATATGAATTTTTTTATTATTATTGTTGAAGTTTGAATTTATTTTTCATTATTTTAATACAATATTTAATATAAAAAAATCAATTACTGAGAATAATAGTATTTTGAGACATTAAAAAGTTCAGTTAGTTATATGAAGGCTAAACTGGCTGTCTTGAAAGCAAGCATAAACTGAAAGTTGTACATTAGGGAAATGTGATGAGCCATGAACTGCAAGGCATTGATTTATGAGTATTCCAAATTAAATAGAACTTCGTGAAACCAAGAATAAAGACTTATCCATCCTTCAGCCATTTATGTAAATGGTGCATTTAGATGTCTCTTGATTGAACACCTTTTGGGTATGGTAGGCGAAGAGGAGGGAAAAAGATCTTTAGGAACAAATTGAGTTCATTAGTTCTTATTTCTCAAGACATTGAAGCTTAATTTTATATGTTTGTATGTTCTTGAAACTTTCAGAAGTCTTAATTTGTGTTTGAAAATTTCCACTCTAATTATTCATTGTGTCTTTATCCGCTTGCTTGCAACATGACACGTCTTGGTTTTCTATATTTAACTTTGAATTCTTCTTTCTTGCTTCTTGCAAAACAGTATCTTAGGAGTTAGTACTCTGCCCTATATGGAAACTCTAAATCAATTCACAAGCTGCTGAATTGTTCAAGAGCATCCGTCGTCCATATGAAGTGAGCAATCCCCATTCACCTCTCTTGCAAAATATACAAAGGGTATTTTATCAGGGCCAGGGGCATAAAAAATTTCTGGAGTCAAATAAAATTCTCACATTCCTTCAGAGGGTCTTGCCTGTTTCCTTCAAATTCTTCTGGTTCCACAACTAGATTATGTTAATTTGAGAAAAAAAAGTTAAGCTACCTATCACTGAAATTTAGAAAATGGTTTTCCAAAATTTATTTACAGACTAAATTTTATTTGACCTCAAAATCATTCTCCCTGCTTTAGTTTACCATTTCAAAACGACACTATTGCAGACATCTTTCAGCATTCTGATGGCTTCGTTCAACCACAAAATGGCTAGTATTATGCTTGTGATGTGCGAGTGGGACTAGTGGGAAAACCAGTAGCGACGAAGTTGCACCAGTGGTGGTACAATCTTGCAAAATATGCAACACCCTGCTGCTTCTGTCATTTCTTCTGATGTTTGTACATATATTCTTTATAAATGTTGTCAGCTGTTTGTTAATGCTTGATAGAGAAGAGCTAAAAGGTGGATGAGAGTTCGAATATGCAAATACTCTTGTTCTTATGCATCTTTCAGAGAGATTGTGTTCACTTGTTGGCATTGAAGAAAAAATCATGTGCAGATGACATGTAAGGCTCTAAAAATCAGGCATCGACAATTTGTAGAATGATGGGATTTCTACAGCAAGTTCCCCTAACCCCTCTATTACTTTCAACCTGCGAGGCCCTTACTTTTCCCCCAATAAGAATAAAAAAACAAACAAACAGAGAAAAGTGGGAAGACAAGAACTGACTAGTCCTAAGAGCTCTTGACTTGGATATCTTCGTTTGATGCTCTCAAATTCCTCCAAATATACCTCCCGCTGGCCATGTCGACGAATACCCAGAATCCGTTTTGAATCATCTGAAACCCAAGCAACAATCAGGTCAGAGAAAATAAAAGCAAGAAACGATTACAAATAAATATTTAAGAAGCACCTTTTTCAAATTAAAGTCTTCCTTGTTAGGGGAGGGTTTCTCTTCCAAAAGTGAGTCGCCGCAAGTCATCTCAATTGCCGGGGAGGAACGCACCGTCCTCCATGCAAAGTATCCGGCTAATAAGGCGGATAAGAACACCAAGATGAACCTTAGAGGGCACATATCTTGTAAGGAAAGGAAGAAATTTGAGGCTATGATTGATGACAAGCGACGAGGTTTTGATAAGGATTAAATGGGGAGGGAGGGGTTATAGTTATTTTCCATTGGGAAGAAGGAAAAGCAGCAAAAGCGCGTTATTTGGAATTGTTCTACACTTCCTGATGTTTCCCATGTCAAAGGGGAGAGCTGGTCTCTCCAACTGCTTTGGGAAATTCCAAACTATTTTTTCTTTTTTTGTTCTTTTATTTCTGCCTTCGAATAGAAAAATAAAATAAAATAAAATATATACAATTAAAATTAAATAGAAACTGCTCATAAAAAAATAAAAATAAATAAACAGAAACAATTCCTCGTGACGATGCGAAGGCCGCCATATGGGACGATATGATATTTTATTGATATAATTACCCTAGTAGTTAAGAAAAATATACATGATTTAACATAAGAATAAAATTACCTTGCCTACTCCACCCAAAAAAAAAACTTATTTTATTGTAAAATATAATTATTTCATTAAATAACTTAAATTAGAATAAACATTTACAAAATAATGATTCTGTACAAAACAAAATATTTAGTTCAATTTGACATTTGATATTGCATTCGGCACTAAAGTCAGCAAAATTTGGTTGAGGCGGAAAAAGAGGGGTGAACTAGCACATAACTCCATGCGTAGTCATATTTCACAAACCATGGAAAACTTCAAAGTTGCCTTGTCATAACATGGTTGTTTCATACTTTGGCTGATTCCACCAGTGTGTATTTTATTGCAACGCTGACTGCAGATTGGAAATATTAAAAGTCCATTTAAAAAAAGTAATAAACTCTAAATATATGATATCTTATCATAATCTCTGAAAAATATAAGAGTTTTTTTATTTTTTATTTTTAATTATTTTTAAAATAAAAAATGTATTTTAATAATTATTTATTGTTATTATTTTAAAAATAAATTATTTTTAAAAAAAAAATTAATTTTATTTTTTATTTTTAAAACACGAAAAAATAAAAATTTTAAAATAGTTTATCAAACAAATTTTTTTTTTTATTCTACATAACAATTTTTAAAAAGTTTTCAAAAACAGTTTTTAAAAACAAAATCAAAATTAAACAAGCACTAAAAGATTGTCTACTGAATATTCATGGATGAAGAATTCACAAAGTAAAGGGACCTTGCCTTGAACCCAATATATTCTGCAACAACTTTGAAGAAGGATGATATCCTAACCAGTAACAGGTTATAGCATCGCTAAAACCATTTTGCAATTATGCACACTGGGCATGGGAGTGTTCTTTAGTAATCATTTGGGTGGAAACCACACAACTTAACCAAGCTTGAAATTAGGAAATCAAAATGATTAAAAAAGCATATGATGGAACCACTCAATCCGTAATAAACAAGAGGTCAATTTAGCATCAAATCCATGATTGGGCGGGTCCTATGTTATCTCCAAAGTAAATAAATAAACTTGAGATTAGGAAATCAATATGATTAAAAAAGCATATGATGGAACCACTCAATCCGTAATAAACAAGAGGTCAATTTAGCATCAAATCCTTGATTGGGCGTGTCCTATGTTATCTCCAAAGTAAAATAACTGTAAGTGCTATTAAAACATTACACAAAATTACGCTATGATCTCCCCCTTCCTCTAAAACCACCAAACCGTCCACCACCTCTAGGAGGACCACCTCTCCCACCCCTTGGGCCACTTCTTCCACGAAAGCCACCACCTCCGCGGCCACCTCTGCCTCCTCCTCTGCCTCCACCACGGCCTCCACCTCTAGCACCTTGTGATTGTCCCCTACAACAAAATCAGCCAACAGTTTTAGCACCCTTAAAAGCCAATAAAAAGTCATCAAACCTGTTTGCTAAGCATGAACACAAGCATCTATACATAAAATCAATCAATCACCGCAAAATAATTGTGAGAAACAGAAATTGCACAAAGTGCTAACTGCATAGTACATAATTGCAACAAGGAAAAGATGAGAGAAAGGTGCTGTAAACATCTGCAAAGGTGCCAGCTGAATCAATGACAGCAAAGACCAAAAATTAAACAATTAAATCCAGCCTTCATCATTGCTTAGAAACATGTCGCCTCCCATAATGAGCCCAAAATAACTCATATTTTGGCTAATTAAAAAAACCACCATTGTCAATAGAAGTAACATTTTGCTTATTATATGCCAAAACCAGAGGCAACATCTATTTAATAATTTGCAAAAAAACTATAACTGAGAGAAAGAAATCAAGTATTTAAAAACATTAAGATTCCTTTAAGCAATACACCAAGGCAAAAGGTCATACTAAGCATAGGAGTTATACAAGCAACAATTGTTTGCAAGAATGACAGCATAGAAGAGTCAAGGATGTACAAAGAATATATTTGCAATGGTAAATAAACTTAGAAGAATAGCATTGAGCACTTTACACACTCTTTCAATCAGCTCCAAGGAATAAATAATGGCAGGACGAAACTTCTGATAATGGCCAAATGTGTGGAAATGTAAAAGAACCATGTGGCTATTAGCCTGTGGTTTCATTTTAGATTAAATGACAACTTAGAAGGGTGAGAGTTTTCCAAAAACTTACAAAGATAGTCTCAGAAACATTAAAATAAACAAGCCATATCAAATGTGCATTGATCAACCCATCTCTGTCTCTTTCAGTGCTCATTCACGTGAGGGTGTTTCTATGCGTGTCTCTCACACCCACATGCATGCTTACAGCAAGGGAGAAGGGGGGAGGGGGAGAGATAGTGAGACAAAGAGAACAAAGAAGGTAGGGTGATGAAAACAGAATACAAACATGATAGCACTAAAACAACTCCATGCAATTGGAAACTTCATCTTTTCTATTATGTTCTACTCATGGCGCAAAAGCCACCAATTAAAAGAATAAAGAAGTGAACACAGTTAACAGATTGGTCCTCCATCATGCTTAAAGATTAAGAAGAGAAAATATACCCCTTAGCATAACCCCATAACCTCATATAGAATTACAAATAGCAACCACATGATCTCACCCTACACATCAGCAATGTAGTTATCTCTACTGAACTGATAATACCACATGACATTCAAGAAGTCTATGAAAAAACGAAAATGTTTTCTAGACTTGCAGAGCTGGAGCAACTTATGTACTAAGAAATCAAGATCCCCCACCCATGTTCCAAGAGAAAGCACCACGGAAACTGATTAGCACATGATAGTCTTCCACATAAGCTAGGAATCAAGTCTATGGTTAACCTCCTCCCCGTTAGAAAAACATGCTACACGTGTCACAAGACTGGCAAAGCCAAAATAACTTTATTTCCTACTTGATGTCAGACTTAATCATAAATCTCTACCTCATACTCCTAAATGAAGGTAGAAATAAGATAAAAAGTTCCATAGGGGATATTATAAAGCACAACATAACTCACATTCACATACTTGAACGATTATAAACAATTGATGATCACACTAACTTTGCAATATATGGACAGGCTAGTTTTAGGCAATAAGGTGTGAGAGGACATACTTCGGTTGTGGAAGAAATCTGACAAGAGGCAACAGTTTACTTGGGTCAATATAAAACTTGTCACCAGGTGAATAAGAAGTAGCAACAATCCCTTCCATCATTTTAACTGAGAAGTACTGCAATTGCGCAAAAGAAGAAGAAAATCATATCCTACTTCTAAATAAGACAAAAATAGAAAGAATCAGTAAATTAAAACACAAATGAGTACTCACAGATTCATTGATGGGGCCAAATATTTCATCAACTTTACCAATCTGAGTCATGTTCTTCAGATATATAGGTGCATTGAAGTAAGGAATTTTCTCATTTGTAAGTTTTGTGACTGCGTCTCCCTCACATGCATGTAGAAAAGTCGAGATTTCTGCAAACGTCAAAGAAACTCTTTAAAATGCATAGCACTCGTTTGTTTTCTCCAAAACAAAAGATAAGGAAAGAAGAAAAACAGTAAATTGTAAATAGACAAAATAAAATGAGACAATGCTAAACACTTAAGGTAGTTTTTTGGGGCCCCTACAAGCAAGATGATAACATTTTAATCCCTGGCCCAGAGATTTTTTGTCGACAACTTAGTCTTAAAGAAACATAGCTTCTTTCCTAGCAATTGCAATTCCTCACACCAAACAGAAAATCAGGTCATCAACTCCATACACTACAAAGTACGAGACTTTTCAGTTCTTACAATACTTAGGTTAAATAACCAACAGAGAGCATAAACATAAAAGTCTCCTAACTCCTAAAATGAAGAGGAAACAGACCTACGACTTCGGAGGGTGGGCCTTCATCACGAAAGCCACCACCGCGGCCACCGCCAAAACGACCACCTCTTCCGCGGCCACCATCACGGCCCCCTCTAAAGCCACCATCACGGCCTCCTCTAAATCCACCGCCACGGCCGCCTCTCGGGGGTCTCATTCTCAGCTAATCAGAAAGTGAGCTAGTTCACAAGGTGCTACAATGGCTGGAAGGCAGTGTTTATACCTCTTACAGCGGTTTAGGGTTTTTGAGTTGAGAGTTGAGACCGTAGGGTTTTTAGCTTTTTTTTTTTTTTTCCGGAGCACGATAAGACAACACATTAGGAGAATGATTAACAAACCCTTGGGCCGCTATTTGTTTCCGCATCCTAAGCATTCAAATTGGGCCGCCAGTTATTTGACTAAGAAAAAATGCACAGTAATGCTACTTTCACAAACAAAGGTACACAAAATTCTCAAAAAAACATATTCATTAGCACAAATTTCTTAATCAATATATGTACCCAAAAAATTCATAATCAATATAAAAGTTTTAATAAGTAATTTAAATAAATAGGATTATAAATGTGTGAATAAAATTTTGTTAAAGTAAAAGATATATCTAATGAAAAAAACTTTATTTAACATTAAGGATCAGGATTCTTTACTGTGAGAAAAAACACAGCACACCGTACTATGGAAGAAAACGATACCGTTAAACATCTAGGTGGCAAAAAGAGGTCAGCTCAGCACAAAACATAACAAGCCACCACGTCAGGCGACTCGTAAAAACTACCAGTCGCCTATTGATTTGCCAGAGCCAACTTCTCCACAAATAAGAATTCTACCAACCACCAATTGATAGAAAAAGTAGAGTGGGTTTTCCTCAAATTCTCCTCTAAAACTCATACATCTAAGCACAAGTACACTAACCCAAGACAACCATTGGCTATGGCAGAAACTACCTGCAAATTTGAAAACCTGTGTACCTGAACTAAACCCTGAAATGTCTTCGATGATGACCTCTGTAACACAATCGATAAGAGCATGATCAGCAGCAACACGTTAAGGAAAATGATAAACAAATGATTGATACACGTTGAAGGATCTCTCAAAAGCTCAAAATCATAACTGCAAGGCTTTCCCCCACTTTCTAAACAACCAGCTTCTCCACAAAACATCCTCCAAAAATCTTCCATCTTCTTTGTGTCTTCTCTTTATTGCTCAAACCCTGCAACATAAAAGGGAACAAAATCACGCCTTCAATAATAAAAAATTAGTCCTAAAAGTTTATTATTAAACCAAAAATGGGTCATCAATAATTTTTACTGAAATAAACCTCAACTCACGAACTTCATGAAGTTGACTGTTAGAGTAAACTAGCCACCAAAAAAACATGTAAATATAGACAATAACAAAAAAGAAAATTAAATCTACATCTTGGAACTCTTCCAGTCAAAGCTCTTGTAACTTAAAACCGAGAAAAAGAAATGGAAGGCTATGATAAAGGATTCAAAGTTTCTAGAAAAAATAATAATAAAAAAAGAGAGAAGTGACATATAGACCAAAAACAAGGAGGAGTAAATGATCGTGGCAAAACTTAGGAGCTACAAGTGTTTCAAGACTTGTGTGTCATTGTAAAGCAGCATTTAGAGGCTTTTCATGTAAACCTATTAAAAAAATCATTTCAGCATCGTCATGGGATGGATAGTTCCAATACTCATTGATTCAGCCTAAGAGATGTTGGTCAGACAACAAGAACATTTACATTTCAAAGAAGCAGAGAGAGAATAAGGAAATAGTAGCATTTAGACCAATAAAGAAAGGAATACAAGCAAATGAAAAAAAAAACTCCCTCCATTTTTGTTGAAAAATAGAGAAAAACAAAAAGTACAATTTGAGGTAAGAAACTCAGTTTCCATTGAACTAACGAATGAGAAATAGGGGAAACATATTAAACAAATAAACTATGTGCAAGGTAAACATTATCATTATAAAAAATAAAGCAAAGTAACCAGAATCACACGGAACCTGAAATGATCGACAGCCCTAAACGAGGGACGCTGAAAAATATTTGTTAGGACGTGTGTATCTCTTAGTGAATTGTAATGCAGAGTGAAATCAATTTTCAGAGTTGAAAAACAACAAAGTTTGTTTTTTCTTCTTTTCTTTTCTTCTTGTGAAATTGTTGTTTATCGATGACAACGATAATGTTGTATTGAGGAAATAGCTCTCGTGGGATTGTGAATAGATAGCAAAAACGAGAGGCTGAGTTAGAAAGCAATGGACGCAAAAAAAGCAGAGCATATATAGTATGGAGAAGTAGAAGGAGGAATCATCAATGGTGAGATCTGACACTCATATGAAGAAAAGGAGGATAGGGGAAATCTGGGTTTAAAAGTTGAAGACCAGTCGACTGGCCGTTCACCCACAGCAAGGCCACGAGTACCTGATTGAAGGTCTGGTTCCAAATAACAGTCGACTGTTACTTTTAACAATCGACTGATAAATGCAATCCAGAGATAATTAGGCCTTCGAGTAGGCGACTGGTTTGGGACTTTTCAATCTCTGAATTTTTTATATCGAGGACCAATTGACTTGTTTATATATCAATCGACTGTTATAAAATTCAATAGCTACCACGCTTTCTATCAGTCGACTGGTTCATGGCTGGACTGGTAACTACTAAATTTTTTATTTCAACACATCAGTCGATTGGATTATGTACCAGTCGACTGGTGTAAGTTTCATTAGCTGTTAGGCTCTGGACTAAGGGCTTGGTCCAAAAACAGGCGACTGATAGTTTTTATCAGTCGCCTAATGTGGTGGCTTGCCATGTTTCATACTGAGTTGACCTCCTTTTGCCACTTAAATGTTTAACGGCGTCGTTTTTTTTCACCCATGTTATATTTTTTCCTACAACAAAAGATTCTAATCCTATTTATACCTCTTACAGTGGTTTAAGATTTTTAAGTTGAGAGTTGAGATAGTAGGATTTTTAGCTTTTTTATTTTTATTGTTTTGGAGCACGATAAGACAACACATTAGGAGAATGATTAACAAACCCTTGGGCCGCTATTTGTTTCCGCATCCTAAGCATTCAAATGGAGCCGCCAGTTATTTGACTAAGAAAAAATGCACAGTAATGTTACTTTCACAAACAAAGGTACACAAAATTCTCACAAAAACATATTCATTAGCACAAATTTCTTAATCAATATATGTACCAAAAAAATTCATAATCAATATAAAAGTTTTAATAAGTAATTTAAATAAATAGGATTATAAATGTGTGAATAAAATTTTGTTAAAGTAAGATATATCTGGTGAAAAAAAACTTTATTTAGCATTAAATTTATTAAGATGGGAATGATATTTCTCTTGCTTTTATACTTTTTTTTAGAAGTAATTTCAATTTTTTGCTTGTTTAAAGTAACCATACCCGTCCATCCTCTCCTTGAAAGGTTATGATAGTTTTGTCAAATTAAGTATTTATTACTGTTTTAAAAACTAAAACTTAGTTAAGATGTACTCTCTTTGTTTTTTAGTAAATAGTTCAGCTGCAATTTTATTTATATAACTCATCCTAAAAGAGATGCTATGCGACAATCTTTATGAAATCACAACCTATAATGAATTAGGAATGATACGTCCTGAGCAACAAGCAGTCATTCAATTGTTTCCATTAATAAGCCTATATTGCTCAAAATAAAATCATTCTTCTCACTTTCTTGTCCATACCAAATATAGAAATCAACATTTCCCCAATAGAGATGTAAATAAAATTTCCATTCATATGATCGTAACATACTAATGGAGACATCTAAAATTTGAAAATCCAACTTTGCAAATATTTTCAAAAATATAATTAAAAGACATTTTTATATAAATTTTTTTTATCACTTGCTTTTAAATATTTCTAACAAATCAATATAAAAAATAAAAAATTTATCAAAATAATACGTTCATAATTTCCTTTGCCTCACATATCTACTATAAGAAAATTGTATTCACTACTTACACCTATAATATTTGTTATTAATTTCTTATATTTCAAACCTAAAAATCATATAGTAAGAAATTTCGGGTGGTCACTATTTTTTCGGTGGTAAATAGCTGCAGGTGAATGGACATATACATTCCTAGTACTTTATTTGATGAAAATCTCGTGCTATACAAAGCATAGCATGCTAAAGTTGTCAAAGTCTATCCTGTTGTTGGGTGGAAAGAAAGCCCTAAGTTGCAGCTACCATGCACCATTACTGAGTCAAGAAAGGGTAGATATTAGTCGTCTCCATAACTACATACAGATCATTTCATCTAAGAATTCTGTGCTTGTGCAGCTGTTGGTAGGTGAAAATTATATCATCACATACAAAACAGCAAATTGTTTCAAGCACAACCATGAAACATGGCCAAAATAGCCAGCCTTTCTATTACATGTCAATAATCTCAACTGATCGATGCTCCCATTGGCTGGGCTTGGTTGGGGCACCCGCCCTCCCACAATACAACTCTCGTTTCTGTTTTACCATTACTTTTTCACAATTATGACGAAAATTTTACATGGGAGGTCTGGAATTTTCCTTCATAGGGCAAAAGTATTCGCAGAAACCCTCTCATCGTTTCAATGTTGACTCATTTTTCATTTACAGACCAGATATACACCCCAGAAACTAGCACACAGTCCGCCCATAACATATTGAGGCGATATAGAGATTTTTGGACCATTTTTCCTGCAAAAACAATTCTTACGTTAAATGCAAACAAAAAAAGAGCAGAGAGTGGCGGCAGTAGCACACCACAGATGAATATATTTGAGATTATCGCAATCTTGGATATTTATGTTATGTATCCTTCTCAAGGTTGGACAAATCTTTCACCCACAAAGTACTCAAATCTTCAATTAAGAAAAGAGTGAATTGTTATTTTGGTCCTCAAACTATACACATTTATTTCCATTTGATCCTTCAAAGTTTTACTCTCATTTCAACTCTCTAAAGAATATCCAATCCTAAAGAAAATTTCTCATGTTAACCTCATTAACAGATATTTAACAAATTTGGTTACTTGACTTAACCAATAGCTTACATAATTTAGATGAAAACATGATTTAAGCAAACTCTTAGTTCAACCTACGAGGAAAATTTGTTAAATTTTTGTTAAGGAGGTTAACATGGGAACTTTTTTTAAGGTGGTCGACAAGATAGACTTGGAAAGATTGAAATGGAAAAATATAACTTTAAAAGATGAAATTGAGAGAAAAGTGTATCTTCTAAGACTAAACATAATAATTCACTCTTAAGATAATCTAATCAAAGTAATCAATAAATAAACAAAAAGGGATTCAGGAGAAAAATATTATCACCAACTAACACAGACGTGCCAAAAAAGCTTTAACTACCAACCCACCCTCTATTGGATGAACAGGAAATTAAAATTGTAAATACCTTTACATGGGTGCTAGGGAAGGCAGAGGTACGCAGAGTCTCTTGAGTTTCATCAAGCAGTTTGCGTTTTGGTACACTCAATATGAAGGCTGCCTGATCAGCAGTAGCAGCCATAGATGTTATCCGGTAACCACTCTCCCATCGCCGATGAATACCTTCACTTGGATATAAAAAGTCAAGCTCCACAACCTTGCATCGTCAAGATGGAAAAGCAAGAGAAATAGAATATCATCAACTAGGATCAATTACACTGGTAAAAGACAATTTACACATATCCAAAAAAGTGTTATAAAGGACTTGATACCTGATCAGAATACCCAGCATTCCTGGACATAACAACACCCCAGCGACTGCCAGCAGTAGTCATGGAGGTAACATGGAATCCTTCTTTCCACTTCTTATTTATCCACTTAAAAGGAAACGAATCACTCACTTTGTAGGACTGCTGTGTGTAAGGAGTTCCTATAATGTAAGTATAATACCATGAGATAACAAAGGACCAACCCAGAAAAGATTCAGAAAATGGACAAGAATAATTATAAAGGCATTAATGTTAAAGGTGATAGTAACAATGATATGTAAATTGGTAAGGTTTAACAGATTTTATACTTAAATATTATTAAAAAAAAGAAAAAGATAATGTAAAGAAGGGAGTGGCTCATGTAGCAACTCATTAATCAAACATTTTCACATGAGGATAGATGATTAAACCTTTGGACATAACAACCAAGGAACTCCCATTTACTGAACCAGCTATCGAACTAATGTAGTAATTTTTCTCCCATTGTTCCATAATCCAATCCTGACAAAAATCCAAACACCATCTATATATCAATCAGTCCACTCATAATAGTTGCTCAGTAGAAGATGAAATAAATACTTCAAAAATAGCCACCTTATGCAGGAAGACTGCTGACAACTCATAGACCTGGGAGGAAAAACCAGTTCCTGCATCCATGATTAAAGCCCATAGATTTGCTGAAGAGGCTACACAGCTGATATATAACCCATCCTCATTACCCTTGTCCACATGCTGTCGGAGCCTAGTGTCTGCTACATTATAGTGATATCTGCAAACAAAGAAATGTTATTTACAGCAAGCAAATGAAACCCTGTTTCTAAACAAATAATCTAATCATCATATAGGATAGTCAATTTAAATACATTCCTTCCAAGTAACTCATCATCACAAGTAAACGCAAATTAATGCTGCTTCATTTAAGATTATTAGAAATGTGCAGTAGTATCACACTAAAGATGCAATACTATATAAGTGAGAGACAGATAACAATCTATAAACAACATCAACTATAACAAGTTTTGAAGATAAGTATAACTAAAATTTAATTTATACGTTTGTACTTATTTTCCATTCAAAGCATGTACTTAGTATGTGCAATAGATCCTTACTTATCCTAGTCTAAGAAGATATTTCAGAAGGTATCACTCACAAGATTCCCTTCCTAATTATTCTGAGAAAACTTAAGATTTATTAAACTTAAACAAAACAATCTGTAATGTTATATTTATGTTTACATTGCAAATCACGTCTCCTGTTTCCGCTAGAGATAGAGAGGGAGGGATTGGTTAACTAATATAACTTTTTTTCTTTCCTAAATTTACATATTTAGTAATTATAAATTTCAAATTTGAAGTACAATAAATGTCAGGCATGCTAGAAATCCAAGAACATTACCAAATTTCAAGCCACAAGAAAGATACAAGCTGACCAGTAATGTAGTCAATTAGAAAGGCTAGCAAACTAACACCTTCAAGAGCTTACCTGAAGTTCTGGACTAATAAAAGAACCACTCTATCAAGCAACAACACTCAAGGTCCAACATTAGAGAAAAGTTCATGCTCAGCACATAATGTGAAACATTATTAATAAGAGCAGCCAAATTGAGGATGTATTAATTACCTCTGCTTCATGGGACGTCGTGCATTATACACTGATATCCATTGAGTAGCAGGATTTCCCAGTCGCACTTTCTTCTTTGGCTGCTCATCTTCTTCAAGATTTATAAGCATTCTAGCCCGCTTTTGACCAACCTATTCAACAACAGCAACATGAGTACTTTAGCTTTTAGGTATACAACCCCATCAATAAATATACATAACACTTTAACACCAAGAAAATAAAAAATGCATAACAATTACAAATTACAACAGAAAACCGGAAAAAAAATGCATGACAAAAATTACAAGTTACGACAACCTTTAAAGCTCCATCGATTCTTATTGGTCTCAATGGTACACATGGTTCAATCAAGCTATCAAAAAATGATATAAGCTTGGAATAATTAGGCTCCTCATCAAATCTCATGTTAGTAACAGCTTCAAGGAACTGCTTGAATGGAGCAGGACAAAAGCAGGACATCAACTCTGGAGAAGTTCCCATCTTTTTCTTACATACAAGAAAACTTTTATTGTCACCCTGTATATTGAGAAAAACAATGGAAATATAAATTATATAAAATGAAACTTCTAAGAATCAATATATAAATAAATTTTATAAAACACACCTGATACCCCTGCCATGGTAACCTCCCTTTTATGAGAAATATTAATGTGTATGCCAGCGACTCAAGATCATCCCTTCGACTTCCAGTCCTACCTAAATGAGCATGTACACTGGCATACCTTATGGTTCCCCTGCAGGAGAAGGCATATTATTGATACATGACAACAATGATAGACATGTAACATCAAAAGACTTACAAACCTAAATATATCAGGCCTCTGATCATATTCAACATGTTGCCCGGACGATGTGTCCTTCCATTTCGATGCTGAAGACAATACAAGGTATGGACATTATCAAAAAGTTTCGGAAAGCAAAAAACTTGGGTCAGTAAAGAAAGTTAATCACAATGTAAAAACAAAGACTTTGAAGGATAACATACCCAAACCAAGATCAATAAGATATAACTTCTTCTCATCAGCTGTTCCAGGTTGACCAAGTAAAAAGTTTTCTGGTTTTACATCTCCATGCACAAACCTTGTTTGATGACATGAGAAATTCATTTACAAAAGCAATCAGTCAATAATCATGTCAAAATAACTGGGAATAGAAAGCAAGACAAGATCGAAAAAGCTATCAGTTGGATTTACCCTTTCATGTGGAGCTTCTCAAGAATTGATATTGCCTCCACTGCAATGCAAGCAACCATATTTGGCGGCATCCTGTTGAGATGCTAAAGAGTTAACAAGGCAAAAATGGGAAAATTTTAAATAGATTGCAAGAGCATGTATAAAGTAAATAAGGTAATTTCAAATCTTACGACTGGCCAAGAGAATTCCATACATCCCAAAGACTGGGCCCAAGCATGTCCATTACCTAAAATATTAGAAATACCTTTAGATACAATAGAACAAGTCGGGAAATGCTGATGGGGGGAACTTTAAACCATATCTCACCAGAATGTAGAAATCTCCTTGGCGACCCTTGTAATGAACCCAAGGAATGCCATAACAACCATTCAGAGTACTTTTAAATGACAAGGAAACAGGTACAAGAATGAGAGAACAAAATCAACATAATTAAACCTTGAAAAAAATATTCTTGATACGCCTATTCAGACACAAATGATAGACTACTTACTTGTAGACTTGCCACTCATAAGGAGGCCCATAATTACAACCTTTACTATTTCTGTGCTCAAACTTCAGTGCAACCTATAAAAAAAAGTTAGAATAAGAAAAATTGCAAAGCATCACAAAGCAAATGATTAATATTTCATTAAACTCTTGAAAGAGTGATTGAACTTCTGACACATACCTCAATTGCATCAGGACCTGTCCGATCAGAACCACCACTTACCCTTCTGCCAACATAGACTTGGCCAAAACCACCCTTACCCAACTTTGTTTCTATCTTATATAAAGGAGAATTACCAACTTGTACCTACATCAGTGACAGTAAAACCATCTTACATGAGAATACAGGATCTACATTAATTGGAATAACTACAATGCGGTTTAGTGTAACTTAGACAAGGACTGATGAGGCAGAACATTATTCAAAAAATATCTAAACCAGAATGAGCATAACCATCTCAATATTTCCAAAACAGCCCAATTAATATCAGTTAAGCTGGCAAAAAATATAAATATTAAACAATTATACCAATTATATCTGAAAATCAAACAAGAAAGTAGTCATGAAGTTATTGTTACCAAAAATAGCATTTTCACATCATTAAAACTAAATTACAGTAATTTTTTGACCGGCACTAATGCTGCTAAAAGAAGCGATATGCAATCTGGGGATACCGTCTCAGGAACAGGGGTTGTGCTTGTTTCCTCTTCAGCTCCCGCCACCTTGTCTGCACTTCCACCCCCCATCACAATATTATTATTGGCCGCTGCCTCTACACGATTGTAAACCTGATCTGGGGCCCCAAATGCAACAGGTTCAGGAACAAAATCAATCAATCTACCTCCCCGGCCTCTACCAGCTGCAGTTCGCCTAGTGGGTACCGCTGGTGAAGGCCTTTTTGCTAAAGCTGGGGCATTCCCACCTCTTCCTCTTCCACCTCCAACTCTCCTTCTGGTTTTGTTTGGTGCAGGTTGTTCCCAATTCTCTCCTTGTTCAATAGGTTGTGGTGCAGGCTGAAGATCACCAAGCCGCTTTGATCTTCTAGCTCCACTTCTCAACTCTGGCATCCTCTCCCCATTCAAATCATAGCCCACTTGAGTCGCCCTAAAGATGTCAAGAAGTCTCTGCAGTAAAAAGATAAAATTAACTAACCAATAAGTTCAAAGCATACATTGAGAAACCATTTCAGCAACAAGAGCTCAGCATTCAAGACTAATTTTAAAAATACCTATTGACGAATCAAAGAGGTAGAAAGAAAAAAGGGGGGGAGGGTGATAAATGGAGCTAGCCTTAGTTTGCCTCAGATAACAACAAAAGAGAAAGTAGCGTACTAAAAAAGCAGTATATACCAAGAAAGGGAGCTACTTTCAGCAAATACACTCCACGACCAAACAACAAAAAGAATGTATTTAAAAGCATATAAAGAAACCCATCCCTTATGCATCCAAATTTAACCTAATACTTCTTATATCATCCTTTGTCGGTCATTATTTTAAACTGTGAAGCAGAAATTAGAAAACCATTAAAAAAAATTCCTGTTATCAGCCTAATAGTTGATCACCAAAACAGATTATATGAATTCAAGACTGCAAATTTGTTCGATTGTTTCCAACTGAAAGTAAAACAACACCCAAAGCAAAGAGATTCTGAAAACAGATAGAACACTCGATGAAGAAAAACAATATTCAACCCGATCATTGGTATCTTTTAAAAATAAAATAAAAAATCACACAACCGACCACCAAACCAGCTCAAGAGTGGCAATAATCTGTGCGACAAAGATTGACGAAAAAATTGAAAAATAAAAGAGGAAAAAATGGAAACATAAAATACCAACAGATCGAACCCTTGAGCAGCAAAAACAAGATGATCGGAGGCAACGATCAAAGAAAGCGGTTCAAAGAAAAAGGGGGGCGATCGTAGTCGGATCCATGTTTTTCAGTGAAGAGAACAAAAAAGCAGACGTAAGAGATGCATTATGAGGCTAAAAAAACTTCATCGTTTTGGAAGTGAAGTTATGGCGAAAGCAGCGCAGAATTTAGGGTTGGGAGATGAAAGCTTACAAGTATTAGGTGGAGATATGGGTTAACCTTTTGTTGCTATCCCTTTGTAGAAACGTTTGTCTAACACGAGAGGAGAATGCGGTAATGGGGAGTTTAATTGATGATCTTTCCTCCTCCCACTACGATGTTGGTTTCCCTCGATGTGTGTATGAGAAAACTCGTTTTTGAGTTTTTCTTTTCCTTTTTTTATTTTTTTCTTTTTTATTTTATAAAAAAATACATATAGATCGGCATGCAAATGTGGCATCCTGATAACCAAAAGGATATTTCATTATTTTCTTGATTTATTTTATGTTTTTTTTTTCATCAAACACGGTACATTTAAAAAAAAAAAAAAAAACCAGAAGCATTGTCGTATGGCCTGAACTATTGATAGGCCGAAGAGATAATATTTGGTTGTATTTCGATAATTATTTTACAATTTCAACGATGGTTGACTATTGGATATCATTGATTAAGTTATTTGTAAATAATTTATTTCTATCTATCTATCAAAATATCTGTATTTTAACCTCCCTAACACGAATATGTTATATACAGTAAAACTATAAAAATGGAACTAAACTATCCCTCCTTTCTCTACCTTTGGTCGTGACTTGTGATCATGACATTGTTCATCAAATCAAATGGTTTTGACTTTGATTTATAAAATGTGTTTAAACCGTCAAAAACTCATTATAAATATCCCAAAAATTATATTTGGTTGTATATTATAAATATGAAATACTTAAATATTTAAAATACGATAACGCATTTCCTAAAAGCTAATTATCTAATATTTGAATGCTGTACTCCTATATATCATTCAGAACTAACGGGGAAAACCAGACGAAACGACATGTACGGCACGCGTCCGAGTAATTTTAATTTTGGCGCAAGTCATTTTTGGCATATACCATTTTTTATGCGGGGTTGGGGTTGGCGGAAATACTTTATCCACGAGTCACTTTAAACTCTAATAATTGTTTAATCCTTTTTTTAAATAAAAAAAAAATACTCAATGTAGATAAAAATGATAATAATAAGATCTGTTAAGTATATTTAATTTAGTGGGACCATGAGATAAACCCTCCCCTTACCCTAATAATATATTGATCTTTAAAATGAGTTTGGACGTTTTAATTAAATTGCATATCTCCAGAAACGAAAATTGATTTGTGATTACATTATTTTTCCACAGTAGCGATTGTGGTTTTTTGTTTTGTTTTTTGAAGAATATTATTTAAACATAATTAAATTCTTATTAACAATAATTATTCTATTAAACACGAATTTATATTAGATTACTCATTAAAATTAATAATTATTTTGATAATCATTAATTTTACTATCATTATAATTTTTAATTTTAAATACTTTTATTATAAAATATAAATATTACAATAATAAGTTTAAAAGAATGAAAAATCAGACGATACCAGTTGGGAAAAGAAAATTTGCTTATTAATAACCACTCCGACAAGTCGACAATAGTGTCTAGCGACGCATTCATTTTATTTTATTATATATAGTAAAAAAAAAATTTTATCTAAATAATTAATAGTGTACTAAGGCACTAATTAAAGGTACACCTCACCATCAATAAAATATTATTATATTTAATATAAAAATTAAAAATTATTATAAATTTTTTCTAATTTTTAGATAATATTAGTCGCTTTAGATATTAGTTCGTTAAATATAAATATCTTAAATAATACTGATTATTCAATATAATTAAATCAAGTAAACCATATATCAAGTACCTCACTGATATTGTTAAATGAAAGAAAATGCACTTGATAGTATTTCTCATTAAATTATAGTCCATCAATTTTTAATATAAAAACTTGCAGATAATAATTTTACAAAAATTTTCCTAATTTATTTTTATTTGTTAAATATTTATTATTGTTTTATGTTAAAAGGAAATTAACTCCACTTAACAAAAATGCTAAATTCACAAAACAAATTTTTCTTTTTGGTACAATCAAGGGTCTAGAAGCTTCAAAAGAAAAAAAAAACCAAGATATTATTCTGAGAGTCGAAACACCCGTCATATCACCAAACAGTAAGCATATTATCGTCCAACCTTGTTTAATTTGATTTATAATTCATTGAAAAAGCTTCCGTCTAATTTCTTGTCTTGTGGAATAGTTATTTACTGGCCAGATTAAAGCTTGTGAGTCACTCTCCACTGTTACTTGCCCGCAACTCGCTTTCCAAGCCATTTCAAGTTTTGTGAGAACGGTCCACAAAGTTTAGCGTTTATTGAGTTACACTTGTCTATCTTTTGTGTGAAGCCTTTTAGCCAACTACCATCACTCTGTTTCAGCTTTTGTGATCCTTCTTCAAACAAGTCAGTATTTTTCCATTTCCACTCCCACGAGCGAGCAGATGATTCCAAAGGTGATGCTCCATTTGCGTTTAAATTCCTCCTTATCCACTCTTTTGCGTCTCGAGGAGTGTAACGTTATCGTTTTTGGTGGGTCAAGGAACACAAAATGACGTTTTTAATCAAATTAAACTGTGTCAATCCAATTAGGTGCTTGTTTGGATTTGCGGTAGAATGGATTAAAAGCCCGTTTGTAGGGCATGTGAACGTGATTTTTGCAGAAGCTCTACTTTGGAGCTTCTGCAAAAATCACGTTTCTCATAAAATCACGTTTCCAAACGTGTAAACAAACACAGTCTAGATAAATTGAATTTTGAATTTTCACTGTTGGGGTAGTAAATTTAGCCAACACAAAATATATTGTTCTTGCTGGAAACGTTGCCAAAATAGAAGAAGCGTATGGCCATAAGTAATAATTAAATATTACTAAATTTAATATGTGTTAATAATGAAACTGATGATAACAATAACAATTAAGTATTTTTTTACTAAGTGGGGTCGGCTATATAGATCAAACAGCGTTATAGTAGCCTGTCATGGATGAGATCAATAAATAAATTATTAACTATTAAATTATTTTTAATAGTTTCGCTTATTGTTTTCTTTGACATCCCTCTATCTCTAATTATTGGACTATTCTCTATCCGATCTATTCTTTTCACTAGGGCTTCTGCAGGTCTTCTCCACACATGACCAAATCACCTTAAGCGAGATTCAACCATTTTCTCCACAATAGGTGATATCCCAACCTTCTCTCTAATACACTCATTTCTAATCATATCTCTTCTGGTGTGTCCACACATCCAGTGCAACATTCTCATCTCTGCAACGTTGAGTTTATCTTCATGTTGTCTTTTAACCGCCCAACATTCAGTACCATACAATATAGCAGATCTTATAGTTGTACGGTAGAATTTTCCTTTAATTTTGAGCGGCACTTTTTATCACAAATAACACTCGACGCTTTTCTCAATTTCATCCATCCAACTTGAATCTTATGATTTACGTCCTTCTTTACTTCGCCGTCGTTTTATATAATAGACTCAAGATATTTAAAACTTATAACTTGTTTTAATATATAGTCTCTAAATTTCACGTCTACATTCGTATTTGTTTGTCTTTTACTAAAAATATATTCTATATATTCTATTTTATTTTTATTTATCCGAAAACTATGTGTTTTTAAAATTTGTCTCCATGACTCTAACTTCATATTTTTTTTTTGATTCACCAACTAAGATTATATCATCTGCAAAAATTATGTATTAAGACTCCAACTCTTGTATATGTTCAGTAACTGCGTTTCAAATTAAATTAAAAAGATACGGACTTAAATAAGATTTTTGATGTAGTCTAATAATTATCATTAAAATATATAAAATAAAACTGATGACAAATACATAAAATATTTAGGTATTATATTTATTTATTTTTGTTAAATATACGTCGTGTCAATCTATCGTTATCATTATCTCTTGGCACGATTCTTATTACACGATTTAGCTCTCGATTACTAGCACTTTCATTAATTGGTCCAGATATTTTATCTTAATAAATGTTGTCGTTAACCATTCAATAGCAATTTAACAAATTAATATGTCTACGCAGATTATTAGTAAGAATAATGTTTCCAACATGAGATCCAAAACGTTGGATTTGGTAAATATGTCTAGGGTTATAACCTAAACCATAAAGTGATCCATCCATCTTTCGTGTTGGTAGGCCACTCACATAACCCTTATGTCTTCCATTGACTTCGATTTGAGACTGAAATTGTTTGAATAGTATAATTTATAATTTATTAAAATTTATTTATTAATATAAATATTTATATGTTAAAAAAATAATATTTAAATAAATTTAAATAAATAATTTATTAATTTTTTATAAATTAATTTTAATTTATTTTATAAGTTAATTTTTTAAATTTCTTAAACAAAATTTTTATATAATTTCAAATTTATATAATTAGAAAATTATTTTATATTTTTACAAGTTAAAATTCTATCAAAATTATATCCTTTGTTGTAAATAAAATTTTATACAAGGAGAATATAGAATGTAAAAGCACTTAGAGAAAAATAACACAGAGAAAAAATGTCCTTCTTATTCCATTGATTCATAAAAGCCTCTATTTATAGGCATACAATCATAAAGGAAGATAACCCAAAAATCAAAGAGATTAATTAAATTCAATGGTTTTAGGAGTTGAAAAAATAAAATGACACTAATAATAATAATAGATTTAATAATATTCATTATTTTGAGAGTTGAGAAATTAAATGGGTATCCACAATAATAGATGATTTCATAACACTCTTCCTTGGATATCATTTTACAAGGAATATGCCTCATTAAAACCTTACTAGAAAAAAACTCAGTGAAAAAAAACTCTAGTGAAAAAAAAATAGTACATCATTCCTTGTATACTCTCCCTGTTCTCAGTATCATTGAATATTTCTAAGTCGATGCATCCCAATTTTATATACTAGTCTTTCAAATGTTGAAGTAGGCAAGACTTTGATGTATAAATATGTCAAATTATCACTTGAATGAATTTGTTGTACGTCACCACATATAAATAAATATCATGTTTAAGATCGGGCCTTATGTGTATCAAATAAACATCTAGCATCTGCATAACCAATGAGTTATGGTTTAGATTCATTTGCATATAGTAATCCCATATCAATAGTACTTCAGAGATATCGAAAGACATATTTAATTATATTCCAATGTCTTCGCATTGGACAAGAGCTAAATCTAGCTAACAAGCTAATAGCAAAAATTATACCAGGCATTGTATTATTGGCAAGATACATCGGTACACCAATTGCACTAAAATATGGTACTTCAGGATCAATAATTTTTTTATTATCATATTGAGGTCGAAAACATATTATTTCACGTCAAGTGAACGAACAACCATTGTTATACTAAATGTATTTTTTTTGTCTATATAAAATTCTTTAAAGACTTTTCTATATAAATTGATTGATAAATAAAAATTTTATTTCTCAAATAATAAAATTGTAATATAAGAAAATTATTTTTCTAAGATATTTCATTTCAAAATCTTTCTTTAAACACTTTATTGCCTTTATAATCTCTTCAGGAGTTTTAATAGTATTTAAATTATCAACATACACCATAACAATAGCAAATCTTGAATTTGCTTTCTTTATAAAAACACATGGATATTCTTATAACCATCATTTAACAAATATTCACTGAAATGGTTACACCACATTCTTCCATATTGTTTTAATTCATATAAAGATCTTTGTAATTTATCCTGGGATTTTGAATTATATGCTTCAGGCATATTAAATTCTTCTGAAATTTTCATATATATGTCACTATCAAGTAAGCCATATAAATAGGCTATAACAACATCCATAAGACGCATATCAAGTTTTTCATGTACTGACAAACTAATGAGATAACGAAATATAATTGCATCTACTACATGAGAATATGTGAAATTATAATCAATTCCAAGTCTTTGTGAAAAACCTTGTGCAACAAGTCATGCTATGTACCTCACAATTTTATTTTTTTCATTTCTTTTTTACATACAAATACACATTTGTACCTAACGAATATTATACCTTCAGGTGTTTGAACTATAGATCTAAATACCTCACAAATTTTTAAGTGAATTCAATTCTACTTGAATTGCGTCTTTTCATTTTGGCCAATCACATCTACGTCGACACTCATCGACACATGTAGATTTATAATCATCATTATCATTCAAAATATTAAGCGCTACTATTTACACAAAAATGTTGTCAACAACTGTTTCTTTTCGATTCAATCGTTTTCCCGTAGATATATAATCTATTGAGATCTTTTCATTTTCATCAATTTCATCAATTTTAGGTACCTAAACTTCTTCTGAAAGTATTTTGTTTGTTATGTCTCTAATCTCTTCAAGAGCATCTATTTCTAATATTGAATAATTATTTCTTTTTTTTTACGGAGATTTTTATCTTTTAACCGATTAGTCTATCACACTTCTGGCGTGCTTTAGACTTACTAGTGATTTCATTAATAAATTGTCTTTCGGGGACATCAATTTATACATGAATATTTACAGCTGGTATATGTGACTTTGTCACTCTCTTTAGATCAGTAAATACATCCGACAGTTGATTTTCTATTCTATATAAGTGAATTATCTTTTGAACTTCAAGTTCATGTTGTTTTGTGTAAGGTTCAAAGCATTCCATGTAATTTATTTGACCAGCTGTTTTTCATTTTCTTCTCTTAATGTTGGGAAGATTAGTTTATCAAAATGACAATCGGCAAAACATGCCGTAAATACATCTCCTGTCATTGGCTTAAGATATCTTATAATAGAAGGAGAATTATATCCAACATAAATTCCTAATTTCCTTTGAAGACCCATTTTAATGTGTTGTGGTGAGGCTATTAAAACATATACCACACACCCAAAAATTCTAATATAAAAAATATTTAACTCATGACCATAATCCAATTATAAAGGAGAAATATTCATGATAACTTGTTGGTTTGATGTGTACTAGTGCTGCTGCATATAAAAATTGTATGTCCTCAAATAGAAACAAAGAGCTTTGTTCGCATAAGTAAGGGTCTAGTTCTTAATTGAAATTGTTTAATAAATAATTCAGCTAACCCATTTTATGTATGAACATGAGCTACATGATATTCTACATTTATACTAATCGAAATACAATAGTCATTGAAAACTTGTGAAGAAAATTTACCAGTATTATCAAAGTAAATGGATTTAATTGTATAATTTGTAAATTGTGCTCTTAATCAAATTATTTAAGCAAGTAATCTTGCAAACACTAGATTACAAATTGATAACAAGTACACATGAGACCATTTACTGGATGCGTCTATTAATACCTTAAAATGTCTAAATGACCCGCATTAACGATGAATAGGTCTACATATATCACCATGTATACTTTTTAAAAATGTTGAAGATTCAGTTCCAACTTTAACCAGTGATAGCTTAATAACCAATTTACCTTGAGAACAAACAACACATGACAATTTTTTAGATTGAAAAATTTTCAGATTTTTCAATAGGTGTCCATGTGATTTTTCAAAGATGCCCATGTGAATTTTCAATAATTTTTCGCATTATTATTGATCCATGATATCTCAACCAATCATGTCAAATAGTGATAAATAAACTTCTAATTTATTGTAGTATGTTTGCAAATACTTCTTTTTGTATATGAGACTTAACTCAAGTAATTTGCAAATTATAAACAGTGCATTAAAAGAATCATTTTTCAAGTAACTAGGCACATTATAAAATAGGTGGTATAAGATAGCACTATATTGATGTAAGTGATAAATAATCATAACATAAGCTCTAGCTAATTTAGAAAGAGATAAAGTGAATGTCAATGAGAGTTTCACATTTCACAAATTATTTAGTAAAATTGGCAATTAATTAGCCTTCTATACGATATCCCACATACCAAATTCAAGAATATCTACAACCACATATGGTATAATTGTATACCCATACAAAAGATTCAATTAAATAAAACATATAGATAGATATCAACTAGAGGTTATGTTCAATTTATAGTCTGTTTTACAAAAGATTCTTCAACTATATTATAAAAAATTGTAGTTCAGTTTTCAATAGGATATAAATTCTAAAAACATAATACTCATAAATGTATAATTCACAAAATTAAATTTTTAGTAGTTATAATTCTCATTCAAACCAATTCATAAGAAAATTATTGGTCTTCCAAGAACCTTTTATGATATTTCTACAAAATTTCTCACTATCTTGGACAAGATGAAAACATTGATAAACCATAAAAAATAAAAATCCATCTATGATATTTCCAAGAATAATTACACTAAAACAACTTTCAAGGCATTCATGTAGATAGAGGATTAAATAGAAACATAATTAACAATCCTTATTAACATGAGTTGATCCAAAAGTGATAATTCTCGTTTTTTTATGTAGCATATAGTACCATCAAGCATGAACAATTTACTAATATCCATAAGTGTTTTAACGCTGATTATACATTTAAGAACTATAATATATCCGAAAAATGATTCCAATATGGACAATGCAATTATGCTAAATTAATTGCAAGGACTAACCACAGAAAAATTTATCTTAGCATATATGGATATTCCTGTGAAATATTATTTTTCTTTTTAAATTTCTTTTGTGAATAAAACTTTTCACGAAATAGCCATACTGAATTATATGAATCATAATAGAAATCTACAGCACCAAATTCATTTTTCACATAAGAAAATGCAATGTCAAATAAGAACAAAATCACATACCTTTCGAAAATGCATAATAATAAAAATTTCTCTCAAACAAAATTATCCCACAAACTCAAATATATATTACCAACTCTATTTTTCTTCTAAATAAAGACATGGAAAAAATATTTGAATCACCTTGAAATTATAGTTCCAGCAACTTCAAATACTCTAATAGCATTGGGGACATAATAAGATCTCTTCTTTGTGATTTGAAAACGAATAGTCAAGAGCAAACTCGTGCTGATAACGTGTTGTAAATAAAATTTTATACAAGGAGAATATAGAATGTAAAGGCATTTAGAGAGAAATAACACATAGAGAAAAAATGTCTTTCTTATTCTATTGATTCATATGAGCCTCTATTTATAGGCATACAATCATAAAGGAAGATAACTCAAAAGTTAAAGAGATTAATTAAATTCAATGGCTTTAGGAGTTGGAAAAATAAAAGGACACTCATAATAATAATATATTTAATAATATTCATTATTTTGGGAGTTGAGAAACTAAATGGGCATCCACAATAATAGATGATTTCATAACATCCTTTGCTTTCTTTCTTCAATTAAAATTATATTCAAATAATTTAAAAAAATTATAAATTTAAAAAATATTTTTTAAAATATATATTCAAATGTTAAATAATTTAATTTATAAAAAATTTATAGTATAAATATTTTTTACATAATTTTTTATTATAAATATTTAAATAAATTATTTATTCAAATTAGACTTAATTTAAGGGTACGCGATATTTAAACATAAAAATTCTGAATACTCAAAAGATAATTAATACTTGAAAATGTTTTTTTAATGGTATGATTTTATTTTTATCATTTCAAATGTCCTAAAGTAATACTATATATTTTTTCAAAGAATAAATATTTTAACTAATTTATATTTTGAATATTTAAATGATAAAAAACTTTAAAATATTAAATTATAAGTAATATTAATTTTCAAATACCATAATATGGTTCTAAAACAAAGTGATTTGATCATTAGATTAAAATCTACTCAAACCCAATATTGTCGATCAATCAAAATGCTTGATTGTTAGTTTTGCCGAACAGAGGAAGAAAATCACAAACAAGTCGGTTGCGGGAGTTTATGATGCTGGAGCATGACGTACGTATATAATCAGTAATAAAATTTATGTTTAATCTAAATATTAGTGTTCTATATATTCAGTTGAAGATTACTATATATCAAACATAATCACCGAATATTACTTTTATTTTTTTTAATGTGGCGGATTGGTTTGTCATTTCTCCACTCGGACTTATTTTTTGAAATTTAAAATTATTTAATAAATAAATTAATCAGACTAATTCATGAACTATCACCCCTTTTAATAATGGAAAGATGATTTTGAAATTGTTATAATAATTAAAGAATTCTATGAAAAAAAATAAAGTTAGAGAATCAATTTATAATAAAAAATAATTTTAAAAATCCCAAATATTAATTTGATCACGAGAAAATGAATCAAGAGGTGCGGCACGGCGACTGGGGAGACATGTTGGTGAAGAAGCTGTATGACTGGAAGTTAGAATCGAGAGCCGAAGTAAGATGGCATCTTCGGGAGGTCGTAATCCAGAGTTGAGGAAAGACTGGAAGTTCAATCCAATTCTCCCACAAATTCCAACCGTCAGCAACAACAATGCCCCTTCTGCATCGGCCACGAGCACGAGTGCGCGCCCGAGAACTTTCGGGTTCCACCCGACATCCCGGAATGGAGGATCAGGGTCATCCATAATCTTTACCCTGCTCTCTGCCGCAATCTGGAACACCCTTCTCCCCCGAGTTTCGACTCTATCCACGCCAGTGGTAATCGGGTTTTGGATGGGTTTGGTTTCCACGACGTAGTGATTGAGACCACGGTCCACTCTGTTCAGCTCTGCGATTTGTCCCCGGAAGAGGTTGGCCGGATTTTCCTCGCGTATAAGAAGAGAATTGAACAACTTGCTAGCCATGACTCTATCAAATATGTGCAGCTTTATCCTCTACCTTGAATTTGTCACCGTGAAACATCATCACATCTTGCATTGTTCTGGGATTGTTTTCTTCCATTTATTGCCTCCTTTTCGGTTTTAATTTCGTGAAATTATGAAGTTGAAAGTTTTATATTATTTTCCAGTTCTGCTTTGGATTTTGGTGTAAAAGGTTGCTTGTGAAATTATAACATACTGCGTTTTCAAATTCAGCTGCCTATCTGTAATCTCCAAAAAAGAATATTTGCCCACAATACCAAGTCTATATCTATTCACAATGCTTTTAACCGTGGAAGAATACGTTCTAGGTTGCATATATTCTAAAAATTAATATCTTGCATTTATAATTTCCAATTTTTGGTAAGCTCTTAGATGAAACTCACAAATGCTGTTGATCTTAGAGTTTATTTGGTCCTTAGAAAAATATGATCTTCTAATCCATTTGCAGCATGCAGTAGTGAATGTAGATATTTCTTTGGGCACTGAGGGCTGCTGAACAATTAGCAATTGCCGAACGCATCTCAGCTACCGCAATTCTGATTTGCTTCTACATTTCAAACTCATGCTGTAATTTTGGTCAAAGGGCAGTTGCGGAATACATTTTTTTTTTTTTGGCTTTGTCTTGTACGATTAACAAAATGCAATTAAGCTGGTCTTGATTTTCATTGTACTTCTGTGAAAATTAATCATTTTCTTTTTCTTTTTTTACCTATTATTTTATTATTTTGTATAAATTTGCGTAATTAATATTTTAAGGTATTTAAAAACCATGATGCTTGCCGGTGCATCAATGAGTCACTCTCACAGTTAGATACTGGCCCTTCCCATCATTCCTCCTACTGTTTCTGCTCGTCTTGGAAATATGAAGCTTTATTTTGAAACAAACAGGGAAATGTTGCATTTGTCAAGTTCAATCTCAGGATCTTTTGATTAATGATTCTACCAACTTTATTTCACTGGTTCCTTTTGCTGCTACATTTCCCTTTGAGATATGGATTGTTCCGCGTTATGCTGAAAATTTAACTCTTCATTGTTCTTTAAGTTATATTCTTTGCTTTCAAGCCTTAAGTGAATATTTTGTTGGTTTCTCTTTCATATTGTTAATGGCATACTCTGACAGAAGACATCTGAAATGACGAGGCATGAAGTAAAGATTTAGATTTAGGTCTTTATGGTATTTTAGCTTAAAGACTAGATTCTAATTGTTATGATTTCTACAGCCTGTAGATTTTTACGGGTAGATGGCTGCACTGTGACAAAAACATAATGAACAGGTAGATCTGAAATGGAGGCAGTTGTTTCCATCACGGTATTGTAATCGTAGAGAGTAATAGCATTATAATTTAAATCTAAAGCTTGAATATTATGGGTGGGGATATGGGCTATGGGCTATGGGCTATGCTTAGCAATTCTAATGAAAACTAGGGATCCAAGATTCTCATATGGTAACTATCAGATATCATAGAACATAATTGCGGTACTTGTATAATTGGGAAATGTTTTTCCTGTCTGCTCCATGCGTGGTAATTGGTAAATGTGAAACGTCTGTGTCTGTGTTCCTTACATGTGTGTGAGGGTGAGGCCAAAGGTTGCTTATCATTTCCCGACTTTCACCTGGCAGGCAGTTAATCTTGGAGGCTTGTTGAAACTCATGCTTAGAAAGATGTCTTTGCAATTGAACAATCCACCATTCAATCTTATGATTCAGACTTGTCCGCTGCATGTTAATGGATCAGAGTTAGCATACACTCATTGGTTTATACAAATAGTGCCACAACTAACTGGGATTGGTGGCTTTGAGATTGGAACCGGATGTTACATAAATCCTGTCTTTCCAGAGGATGCTGCAAAGGTTTTGAGGGAAGTAGATGTTCCAGAGTCTGGATAAATCTGGGATAAATATAGGCGAGGAAGTCAAATCCGGGATTTAAGTTGCTATTGTTACAGGTTGCGCTCGTAGAAGCTCCTAGTGGGGGAGTCTTCAGCTCTAACACGTACTCTAATCTTAGTCCTAAAACCTTGATTGTATTGAACAGTTCATTATGTACGAGTGGAGGAGACATTGATGTTGAAAGGGAAAAGGAAAATGCACCTTTGAATAATTTGATAGTCTTAAAATAATTGAAATGTGAAAGATTTTTGACACGCAACGTTGGCATTTGATGCTTGGTGTAAACTTTTTTATACCGAGGGAGATTAAAGGAGATTACTAATAGGACCCCAAAGTGCTAGAGCAGGCCATCTATCAGCTAGCTCGAGCTTGGCTTAAGATTCTGTTGTCTAGCTAAAATTTGGTTCAAGCTCTTGTCAAGTTTCGAATTTAAGCTTCTCTCCCTCTCTCTTTAGTTTGTGTGTAGACCAAATTGGGCATGATCCAACGCGATTCATTTTATAAATAAGCCTTGTCAACTTCGAATTTAAGCTGAGATAAACTCAAGCTTGTAAGTTTAGACGGGCTTGAGTAAATAATTATGACTCCGTTATCTAAAGAAGCTCCGCACGAGCTACAAGTTCAAGTTCATACCTGACTTATAACAAAAGGCTTTTATTTTTATAGCCTTGTACAGGTTTATTTGTTCGTGGATCAAACAACTATTATATTTCTTTTTCTTCTTTCGTATTAGTGCTTGTATTTCTAGATTTCCTTGGTTGGTTGCTTTGAATCCAAAGCAACTGGATATTATGGTTTTGTAAAATGAAAATCATTATCGTAAATCTAATGAAGGGAATGGTTGTATTTAAAAATGAACTGTAAAATTCTTTCTTAGCGTATTTTTTTTTTCAAAAGCAGTCTCTTCGTAAAAGTTTGTATTTTTATATGATTGAAAATCCACTTGAGTTCAATTTAAATAAACAATTTATTTAAATGGTTATGTAAAAAAATTTTATATTATAATTTTTTTTAAATTAAATTATTTAAGTTCGATTATATATTTAAAAAAATATTTTTAAAATTTATAAATTTTTTTAAAATATTTAAATATAATTTTAATAAAAAAAGAGATAACGTTTATAATTTTAATAAAATTTTAATTTATAAAAATATAAAATAATTTTTTGATCATGTAAATTTAAATTTTTATAAAATTATTTTTTTAAAAATTTAAAAAAATGATTTATAAAATAAATTAAAATTATTTTATTAAAAATTAATAAATTATTTATTTAAATTTATTTAATTACTATATTTTTAATATAAAAATATTTATATTAATAAATTATTTTAATAAATTATAAATTATAAATTATACTATTTAAACACGAGACTGAAATTGTACAATAGATTTTTTTTATAATTTGTAAAATTTTAGTTTTTAAATATCCGAATCTTTTAAAATGATAATATCGTCAAAACCAATTATTTACCTCCTTTATGATAAGCTTATTTGCCGCTAAATTTCAAAAGATACTTGAGTTTTTTTTATAAAAATAATCTCGTAATTATCTCTTTCAAATGTCTATTTTAAAACCGAAATAAAAAGCATAATTTATAATTATGTAATTTTATTATAGTTGTTTGCGAGTCAGATTACGTGCTTTAACAGTTATATTTATAAAAGGTTTAACATATTTTTATACATAATAAATTTAAAGTCCGACTTATTTAATTAAAAGAGAATACTTTTAAAATGGCGTAAAATTTTCTTAATATCTATTTAAATAGAAAATCAAAATCTTACCTTTTATGAGATTTAGAAGAGCGAACCAGAAAATTCCTCGTAACAAAGAAAAAGTAGAATATCTTGTTCAACAATGTATTAAATATAACCCTAGTTTTCTTTTGAAAATATTTAAAAATTTTCGGGTTGAGAAAACGGGAGAGACGTGAGGAGCTCTTTTACCTATAAATAGCAGCCCCTTAAATCTCCCACCGTGTCTCTTAGGCCCCAAAGCGGACGGTGTTAGCGGCGACCCCTTCTCCAAGTTTCTCTCAACTAAAGCCTCCGTATCTTCTTCTAGTTGAGCAGTTGACCCCGAGTTACAGGGTCAGTCTAGGTCACCCCTCTCTCCCTCTCCACATCAACTCGACCATCAATTCGATCATGGCAGCCGTTGCTCCATCCCCAGATAGTATCCTTGGTGCCTCTTCTCATTCTTGCTATGCCTAGATATTTTCCCGATTTTCTTATATATACGCTCATCTCTCTGCGTTGCTTATAAAGTTTCCTTCTTTTCTGTTTCTATTTGTTTCTTCGAAAGAATGAGTAAATTCTCTTCGCTGTCCTTGTACATGGAGGTGGCTTATACTGGGGTTCTGTGCTTTGATCGAATTGTATGTATGCGTAATTTAACTATACGATGTTTATACTATCTGTCTGTTGGTAGTGTATGTATCTTTTACTTTAATGATGGGTGGTAGAGTGTGGCAACGTTGGTGAAGGATATGGATACGCCTATAGAAGAGCTCTGCAAGGTGGTCGTTAATTGCTCAAACCTTTATTTTTTGTTCCTTTGGAATCAGATACACGCGTGCATATGGGTGTCCGATTATCGTTTATTGATAGCTTCTCTCAGTGAGGTTTTTAATAACGTATAATAATGTTGAGTTGCTCAAATTTCCATCTCGTTTAGCCGTTGTTGTTAAGTGTCTTTTTGGTGTTTGTGAAGCTTTATTTCAAAAGCAAATGGTTTTCCTTTACCTTACTGTTATAGAAGCTGCAGATTTAATACAAAAATTGTCCTTGGATTCTGAGCCCAAGACCATTGAAGTGCCTGAGTCTGCGAAGAGGGTATTCTTATCTTACTGCTGCATACTTTGTGATTTACAACTATTATACACATTCATATGTCTATAATCTATAACACTAGTTTGCTTGTTGTTGGAGCACATTAACTGATACTTGTAGTCTACTTTTGTGCAGAATGGACCTGTTTTTTCCACCAGTCCAGCTAATGGGATGACCAAGCCGTTCTATCCAAATGCATGCTTTGCTCCAAATGGATATCCTTCTACTGCATACTATTATGGAGGTAAGGTAAGCTGTTATGAGAATAGATATATTGAGAAATTTGCAAAAAATGTAGAAAATGTTGGTTCAATAAATTTTTCTTCCTTGTGGAAATTTACATTGTGATGGGACTGGGATATCGTTCTTCAGGTTATGATGGGCAAGGTAATGATTGGAATGTTTATTCCAGATATGTGAACCTTGATGGAGGTATGGCTCAAGTAAGTAACTCTTATCTAATGGTCACTTGCCTTCTGTTATGGATATATGTGTTTTTATACTGTAATTGGGTATTTTTTTACTAGTACCTGAGGATAATGCTGTCTAGGGTCTATTGGATGTTGCTTAATTACTCTTCGATATTAACTTAAAGATTAAATGATGGAGGATTGATGATTGCAGCCTCCTAAACCGTTCTTGATTACTTTTTGACAGTTCTAAGCTGTATAATCATATGATTTCAAGCTTAAGACTTTATACAATATGTACCGACACAATTTTAGATTTTAAATGGTTGCAAATTTTCAGCAATTACTGCTCTTAATATTCCTATAATCGGTAATGAATCTAGTTGTAGTTTGATGAACCTTTTTTCAAATAGAAAAGAAATTTCATGAAGAAAGAAGAGAAGAACAAAGAAAGGAGAATAAGATATCCTCCACATAGTTTACCCAAAAAAAAAAAAAAAGATATCCTCCACAAGAAAACTACAGAATGAAAAAATTAGGGAACAGTCAAAGTAAACAAAAAAATACAAAGCTAACTTTGATGAACCTTTAATAGTATACTTCTTTTGCCACATGTCTTAGAAATGTCATATCTTGCCATATTTTAATTGTCTCTAGGTTATGACAAGTTTATTGCCTTTTTTATATGATAAAAAAATGTGGAAGAACTGCACAAACTTATAAAGGTTTTGTTTAATGAAATTTCATAACAGGGTGTTTATGGAGATAGTTGCTCTTATATGTACAATCAAGGTTATGGTTATACACCATATGGAGCATATCCATCGCCAGGTTCTTCTACTCCTACCATGCAACATGATGGTCAACTCTATGGGCTGCAACAGTATCAATACCCCTGTCCTTATTACCAATCTTCAGCTTCTGCTGAGGGGCCTTTTGCTCCTAACAAAAATAGTGTTACTCAAGGGGAAATATCATCTGCAGTTACTGTAAATCACGTCCCTTCATCAGTTATTATGCATAGAGGAAATACTGTCAGCAGGGTCAATGGTGACTGTACAAATAACAATGGGTTAAATGCACTTTTAACAAGTTCCCAGAGCTCATCTCTGAATTTAAATGATTCTTATCAAAGGGCTACCTTGCCAACATATATTCCTTTGTCAGGATATCAGGGTCCAAGATTTAGTACTGATGGAACTCAGTCAGCAATCCCTTCAGATGCCTCATTATTTTCCGATAGGCAGTTCAAACATGGAGCAAGAGTTGGATTATCTTCACCAGTGGTTCCTGGCAAAGATTTTTCATCTCAGCGGAATCAAAATCTTGCTCAGCCTCTTCAACAATTCTCGGTATGTATGTTTGATCCTCCATCTCTCTTCCTGCCTGTCAGTGTACCTGCAGACCCCCCCCCCAACAGCGTTAGTTTGTTAGCATAAAAATCTTTCATTTGTATGGTTTTATTTTCTTACTTGAAGTTTTTCAAGCAAATTGATTTTATGTTTATTATCCAACCAATTATATATATTTTTTGTCTCATCTGATTCTGGGTATCAGTATTGCTGTGGTCATACATGTGTCTTTCATTTGTTGTGATTTGTGCATATCCATCCAACATGGTCGGGATTCCTTGTATACATTACATGTCTTACAGTTGATAATTCTCCTTTTGTTTTTGTGTAACATTGTGGTTTGTTTATCTAGAATCAATTTAAAATTCAACTTAAAATCTGTTTCTGTATTTGCAGAACTTGCAGGGTTTCAGGCCATCATCTGGATTGGAACTTGTTTCCAGATTCTCTAACAGGATGTATCCGAACAACAGGATATACAGCCAATATGGGAACACATTTAGATCTTGTTCTCAATTTGAATCTGCTGGATATGGATCTAGAACAGGGTATGTTGACAACAAGCTTAAGGTCACAAATGGTCGAAATGGTGTTGAACATGTCAAAAAGAATATGGATGGTTTCAGTGAGCTGAATAAGGGACCTAGAGCTAAGAGTTCTGATAATAAAAGTGGTGAAAGTCTTGGGTCGGTCACATTACTTCTCAAGGGACAGAACCTTCCGATGAGGAGTGATAACAAAGAAGTGCCTCTGGTTCCTGGTAAGGAACAGTACAACGGGGAAGATTTTTCTGAGAGTTATTCTGATGCAAAATTTTTTGTCATCAAATCCTATAGTGAGGATGATATTCATAAAAGCATAAAATATAGTGTTTGGGCAAGCACCCCTAATGGCAACAGAAAGCTAAACTCAGCATATGAAGAAGCCAAGGCTAAGCCTGGTGGCTGTCCTGTATTTTTGCTATTTTCAGTAAGTGTATCATTTGCAGCATTGAGTTAAGTAATTTCTAGATTTTCTTCATTTTACTAAGCCGCCCAGCTAACCCATTTTATGTCGCTTCAGGTTAATACTAGTGGGCAGTTTGTTGGTTTAGCAGAGATGGTTGGTCCTGTTGATTTTGAAAGAACTGTAGAATATTGGCAGCAGGACAGGTGGACTGGTTGCTTTCCTGTGAAGTGGCATATCATTAAGGATATCCCAAATGGTGTGTTGAGGCACATAACACTAGAAAACAATGAAAACAAGCCGGTAACGAATAGTAGGGATACGCAGGAGGTATTTGCATATTGGCTTGTTTCATTATATTCTGTGAATCCTACCCCTTTCAACTATCGACGCTTTTCCATATCCTGCTGCAGGTTAAGTTTGAGAAAGGAATTCAAATTCTCAAAGTTTTCAAGGGGCATTCGTGCAGAACATGCATCCTGGATGATTTTGGGTTTTATGAGGCACGTGAAAAGATGATACAGGAAAGAAAATATAAGGAACAACAATTTTCAAAACATGTAATATGCACCTTCTCATCATGTACTAAAAAAAGTTACCGAATTTGACATGTTTCTTTGAATTTTTCACTGCTGTGTCTTTAGTTAACTAGCGCCTTCTAAATTTAAGATACGTTGAGAATCGATCATGCCATTTGGTGACCTTTCCTCCTGATTAGGGCCTTTAATACCTTTGCTCAATTGCAGGTCAGCGAGCTCAGTGATATAGCTAATGAGACAATTAAACTGCCCAAGCCTCTTGATGGAACCTTGATGAATGAATCAGCTACTGCAGATGCGGCAGATGTAAGGGTGAACGAAAAAGTGAAGCCGTTAGAAGAGAATGGATCAACTACAGCACTTGAAGACTCCTCAAGAACTGTTAAACCGGTGATAAGTGCAGATGATAAAGGGGTTCCCAATGGGGTTGCCAGTGTCTGCTAATTCTTTCTCCCCCCCCCCCCCCTTTTTTTTTTCTCATTCCCAGTAGTCATGGAATGAGTTCGTGTTTATGAGTTCCATAGTCCCAGTTTATTTGACTTTCGCCATGTAGGGAAGTATCTCTTTTCAGCTTTTTCTTAGCTTGTTAAATAATTTAGAGATATTGGTATTTTAATACATTATATATATAAGAAAATGTTAATTAAAATCATAGTTCAAGAATGCATCCAATTAGTACTATCACCCACGGCTTCGTCGCTATAGCGGCCACTATTTGGTGGCAAAATAAAAATAAAAATTGAGAATAAAATAAAATATTATTAAAATTATATTTAGTATGATATAAAATGAAATTAATTTTTTATTGTTTTTTTTATTTGATATATTATAAATAATATAAAAATAAAATAAGAAGTTAATAAAAAGATAAAAATATTAATAATATTAAAAAATAATTTAAATATTATTTATTTTATTTTATTTTAAAAAAATATTTCACATTTTTTTAATCTCATTTTATTTTATTTTTTTATATTTATTTTTAAAGATAATATATATTTTATCATATAAAACGTATATTTTAAATTTTATAAATTTAATATTAAATTACCGGCTTTATTTTATGGAGTGCACCAAATAAGATCTTAAAATAAAAATTTTAAAAGATTAATTTTTATCTCCAACGGTTTTAAAGTTACACAGTAATTAATTTTTTTAATTAATTATAGGGTAGGTTTCCTCATTGTGAGATCTTTGAAGTTGCTTTCTATTCTAACTTGGGGCATCCAAAGTTTTACTCCCAAATTTCTTGGGTTGATGTTAATTTCCACATAAATTTTTTTCAGAATTAATTATATTTAATTATTTTCATACCTCATTTAATTTTAATTTAAAATTAAAACTTTTCCTAAAATTTTGAGAATATATATTCACATTTCTGAAGGTTTTAAAAAAAATTAATAACTTATTTTATTTTAATTTCTATAAATATTAATTTGATATTTTGATTATTTATATTATATTAAATTATATTATTAATGAGTTTATTGAGAAAAATACATAAGTTTTAATAATAATTTTATAAATAAAAAAGTAAATATAATTTATTTTTTATTTTTTTAGTACTTTTTTCTCTAATTTCTATAGGAACAATGTAAAATATAATATATATTTTTTTCACCACGTCCTTCTTACGATCGCAAAGGTTCTAGTAGGGCTTCTGTGTTTTCTGTTTAAGCTGAAGCCACAGTTACTATTACCTGGGTCTAAGCGCTAGGGTTTTTCTTATGCGCTTGCTACCATTTCAATAAGAAAAGCGTAGAACAATTAATTTCGGCCAGTTAGAAAGATTTGTTTCAACATGCAGGCATACGGGATACAGTCTATGCTGAAGGAGGGCCATAAGCATCTTTCTGGCCTCGACGAAGCGGTTCTTAAGAACATTGATGCCTGCAAGCAGCTTTCCACCATCACTCGAACTTCTCTTGGTCCTAATGGTAAACTATTGTTCTTTTTTTACCCTGATATCTGATTCAGTAGCCATTTCTACTTTCTCGATTTTCAAATAGGTTTATTTGTTATTATAAGGAGGTGAATATTGATTGCGTAGCGTAGATGTCAATGGCTGGGATTTAAAAATTTGTGTATAACAGTATCCTTATAAGAGTTTAGAAGAGATTAAGATGTAGCCGGTTATGTTAAACTCTTGAAACATTCAACTGTATATGCTGCTGAGAATTGTTGTATTTATTGGGATTGCAATCCGCTTAATCGTTGTTTTTAGTGGAGAATTAAATAATGTTGGTTTCTTTTCATTCGCGAAGAGATTGTTTACTTTGTCATACTTACCTGTCCTCTAACATCGTCTTTATTTC
The DNA here is from genome assembly GCA_037074535.1 of Gleditsia sinensis. NCBI lineage: Eukaryota > Viridiplantae > Streptophyta > Magnoliopsida > Fabales > Fabaceae > Gleditsia > Gleditsia sinensis. The sequence continues at coordinate 9,983,887 of CM073473.1, forward strand.
CTTTTTGCTTTCCATTGGCTGCGTATTTTGGTTTCAGAAAGTTCTGGTTTGTTTGTTAGTTTTCTTCTAAATTTGGTCCTACATCTTACTTACGAAAGACAAGATTTGTACTTTGTACTAGTAATCTTTTATTTGCTTGTGAGTTTTCAGAAATTTTAGAATGTCCTTCGTGGTCTTATGCTTTAGTTACTCTACTTCAGGTATGAATAAGATGGTTATAAATCATTTGGACAAGCTTTTTGTCACAAATGATGCTGCCACTATTGTAAATGAACTTGAAGTTCAGCATCCTGCTGCCAAGCTTTTGGTTTTAGCAGGGAAGGCTCAACAAGAGGAAATTGGGGATGGAGCGAATTTAACAGTTTCATTTGCTGGTGAGCTCCTTCAAAATGCAGCGGAACTCATTAGGATGGGATTGCATCCAAGTGAGATCATCAGTGGATATACTAAAGCAATCAATAAGGTTTGTCAGTCCTTTGGCGAGAGGTTGAGTGTCTCGTTTGTAATGCTTCTTTTGCTCTCTCTCTCTCTCTCTCTATATATATATATCTATCTAACCCACTGTAATATGTTTCAGACTGTTGAAATCTTAGATGAATTGGTTGAGAAAGGTTCAGAGAATATGGATATCCGTAATAAGGAGCAAGTTATTTCTCGAATGAAAGCGGCTGTTGCTAGCAAGCAATTTGGTCAAGAAGATATTATATGTTCACTTGTAGCAGACGTAATTATATTCTGATGACACCATTTTCTATGATAAAATATTTTACTAGTGCATGGCTGAAAGTTCTGACATTGGTTTGAAAAATACAGGCATGCATCCAAGTGTGTCCAAAAAACCCTGCAAACTTTAATGTGGACAATGTCCGTGTTGCAAAGCTCTTGGGAGGGGGCCTGCATGATAGTACAGTTGTTCGAGGAATGGTTTTGAGAAATGATGCTATTGGGACTATAAAGCATATGGAAAAGGCAAAGGTTAGCTTTCTATGCATTCTAGGGCTTGTTGGGTTCTGTCTGGGATGCTTTTATACATTTTTTACTTTGCCAACCTTGTCATTTTAAGCAACTTCATGATTCCTCTAGATGGATTCAATTTCTAAATTATATGTTCTGGGGGTTGTTTGTGCTTTCATTGGTTGTAGTAGGTTACTCAATTGTATGGATATACAACAAACAACAACTAAACCTTTTCCTACTAGGTGGAATCGGCTACATGGATCAAACGGCGCCAATTGTATGGATATAAGAAAGAAAAATATATCAACCTTTTTAGCAGTATGAATGCAATACCCTTACGGGTCGTTTGGTTGGTGGCAAAGAAAGGAATGGAAAAGGGAATTAGGAATGGAATGGAATACTGTAAAGAAAAATTATGTTTGGTACACTATGGAAAGGAATGGAATCTGTATTGCTTTACTACGTTTGGTATGCTTTAAATAACGAAAGAATGAAATGGAAAGCAAACAAAAAGACAAAAATGCCCTCAAACATAAAAAATAATAAAATAATATTATTTAACTTTAAAAAATTATTTAAAAATGATATATATACAAAAATAAGTAATAATATTTTATTTTTATTAAAAATATTAATAAAATTAAAAAATAATTTAAATATTATTTTTTATTTTATTTATCAATAATAAACAACTTTTAATTTGTAAAGAAAAAAATTAAAAACTATTTTTTTTTATTCTTCCTCTTAATTTTTAAATACTTTGAGAAGTGTTTTTAATTATTTATTATTTGTGAATCTCTTTACAGAAAACACTTCAACGAATCATAAAAAATTCTATACAAATTTTTTATAATTTATTTATTAATTTTTTTTAAAAGAATACTTATGTTACCTAATTAATGAAAAATATTTTAATTTTTTAAAAATAAATAAATTTTGATTATACATAATAACACAAAAATTATTATAATTTTTAAATCCTTTTGTATGAATTGTAAATAAATATTATTCATATAAAAAAAATAGATATAGTAGACAATTTGCTGATTTAATATAATATAACTAACCACTTCTATTTTAGCACAAGAAAATAACATAATTTACAAACAATTTGTCCCCTCATCCATAAACAACACTAAAATAGTCAAATACAAAAGTTGAACGACTAGTAAACAACAGAAATAATTAAGTACAAAGATAACATAATTAACAATCACATATAACAAATATCATCAGCGGATTATGTCGCGGATCCACTCTGCTTTCTCTTCGTCTGGTATGGATGGAAATCTAACCAGTAAGCGATCATTCTGTGATATAGTAATATGAGCCATACGACGCTCTTGTCTCATCAACTCCTCGACTTTTTCCAACTCTGAATAGAGACGCTCTCTTCTTGCATTCAGCTCAGTATCCACAGACACCCTCTCCATACTTCTAACAAATTTGTCTGTTGCTAATTGAAATGCTTGAATAAAAGGGTTCGGGTCCTCATGTCGTTTGCGCCTTTTCTTTGAGCCTGAACTTGCCTCATTTGCAGGGTTGCTAGGGGCTTCAGAACCTGCCATCTCTGCTAAAGGATCCTGGAACATATTCGTGTCCTCCAAGTCTTCAAGTTCGGCACCCTCATTTTCAACAGCCATCTCCTCAATGACGTCACGTGCAGATTGGGCATCTTTACCAGTTGCACGATCCTTTCCCCAAACGGTGCATAGATCCTCAAAGTGATGGAAAGGCTTGTTTCTAAAAGGTGCAGCCTTCTTGTGTGTCTGAAAAAAATAAAAAAAAAATAAACCGAATCAGTCAACAATCTTTAAATATTAAAATATAAACATATCAGAATAAAATACAAATATATTAAATATGATATAGCATAACTTTAATAATATCATTTACCTGGATATATGTATCCCATACTGCTCTATCTGCTGTGACACAATGGGTATTGTTATCATATCCAAATCCACTGGTATTTGTGCCATATACCATATCAAATACGATACTCTAACTGGTTTTCAGTGTTTTTAACCTTGATTGAATATGAGGTATCCCTTTAAGACTCCAGCCAGGACACCTCTCCTGTAACATACTTTCCAAAGCTTGTAAATACCCAGTCTTAAACCCATTATCAGCCATATATTTCTGCTCAACCTTCAACTGAACAAGACATTGGACGAGTAACTTATCCTCACCCACTGTCCATACATGTTTTGCACTTTGAGAACTTCCATCTGAATATTGTGACATTGTACCAGGTTATTGCTAAAAATTAATAAAAATGTAAATATTAAAACAAATGTCAATGTCATCCATAGTTATACTCCAATGTTAAAACAAAAAAAAACCATAGAATCAATATGAAATTCAGTGTTAAAATACAATCACATTGCAGTAATGTAAAAATTAATAAAAATGTAGCACATAAATTTCCATTCAAATGTCAGAATACACATAAAAATATACAACATCATTCATCTATTCTCCCTAAACTCATTGAACATTTGATTAGCCAAATTATCTCGCCAATTGCTCCAAGCATCTGTTGTTTCCATTGTTAATATTGGAATGTTCTCTAAATTTTGTATCCCAGGTTGAGTGTCATCCAATTGATCTTCTAATAGGTCCGGTGTATTCTCCTGCCTAATAAGATTATGAAGTAGGCAACAAGCAATGATGACACGATTATGTGTCCTAACAGAATATCAGGAAGGACTTCTAAGAATTGCCCACCTTAACTTCAACAGTCCAAAACACCTTTCAATTACATTACGTGCAGATGAATGTCTCATATTAAAGCACTCACGTGAGGTTGTAGGTTGGTGACCATCTCTCCACTCGTTCAAGTGGTATCTTTGTCCTTTATAAGGTGCTAAAAAATCCTCACAATTGGTATACCCAGCATCAACCAAATAGTAACAACCTATAATATACATATTGATATTAGTAAGACAAATGTTTGTACAAAAAGTGTTATATAAATATATATTTAATGAACATATGATCGAATTAAAAGCAGAACATATTCTCTCACCTTGTGGTACTTTCAGCCCATTCCTTCTACTAATTGCATCACGTAATACCCTGCCATCAGCTGACGACCCTTCCCATCCTGGCAATACATATATAAATTGTCCTTCTCGAGAGCACACTCCTAATACATTAGTTGTGATATCTCCTTTTCTATTACGATATCTAGCTTTATCTTTTAGTGGCACTCTTATCCTTATGTGTGTTCCATCTAGAGCATCGAGACAATTCTAAACAACAAAAAAGTAGAGTTAATATTATTTAATAGTATGTAGGTTATGGTCCAATAAATTAATCAATATAATTATTTACCTTGAACCATTTCCATTTATCATCCATTGAATCATCAGGAACCGGTTCAGGTGTTTTGAATAACTCCCCTTGCACACGCATCATAGCGTTCAACACTAATTTAAAATATCTACTAATCGTTTCTCCCGATCGACCAAATTGAAATTGGATTACTCTATTCTTGACGTGATGAGCAAGAATATGTAGAAACATTGCTACTTACTCATCGACTAACATATGTTTAGTAGGTTTTAAACCCCCTATAGAATTCAACATAGAACATAGCCGATCAAATGTTACTCTGTACATCCTAAGTTGGTTAAAACAATTACTATCACTACTATATACCAAATACCTAAGATGTGCTCTCTTGGCATGGAAGTTTAAAGTGAATGACTTTTTACTAGTTATCCGCCTCTTACGATACATTGTAAAATAATATTTACAACAGAAATTCATGACAGTCAACCAAAACATGAATATAAGAAGCAGAATTTGTCTTCTCACAGGGTCCATATCTGTACCAAAATCAATAAATAAAAATTTTACATATTAGATAATATATAAACATTAGTTGTTTATCAACCGTAATGTTAGAACAAATGTAATAGTTAAATTAGTTAATAATTGCAAAATGTGTCAATTTACATTATGACAGAAGTTTCAATGAAAAATAATAACAAAGCATGCATGATACATAGATACTCAATCAACCTAATAAAAAAAGTTTGGTCGTTATTGATGCACATATCTAAAATATACATTCCTTAATAACATGTACCTTCTGCTTATCCAAAACAATTGGTTCAAAATATAATGGTGGGTAAGTGAACTTCAATGTACCGATTGATCATTATGATTTTACTATTTTCTAACTGGGTTTTGATTATGCAAAACACAAAGATCTTCTAATAGCTTATTTGAATTTTAATAGGTTGTAGAAGCAACTTGATGGGTTTAATCATTTTAATGTATTCAAGTCCCATGGACCATACAAAAATAAGAATAATTTGACTATGAATTTGAGGGCATAGGGCACCTTTTTTGAAAGACAGGATGTTATAAAACAATGTAATTTATTCACCTTAATTAACTCTGAATTGATTCGCATTATTCAAACCCCCACATTTAAAATGAAATTGACTTATTTTAGAAGAAAATGGGGAAAATAAGGGAAAAGAAAGCTATTCATGACTATGTTTTTGTACTGATCTTGGCCACACTACAATTATTTAATTTGGTCCACCATATTTTTCACTTTATGCGCATGCGCTCTTATAGGATGCCTATATCATGTTATTCTTGAAATGTTGATCAAGATCTGCAAAATAAAAATACCAAATTCTTTTTTTTTAGAAGAACCATAAATTCATGAATATTTTGAAGGATTTATAATGATGTAGGAAGATATTATATGAAATAAAATGATAAACTATTATAGGGTCACTCTCAAAAATGAAAAATCTTTCTTGCTTTGGCATAAAATAATCCATTGATGTAATCTACCAAGTGATTTTACGTTTGTGGAATCAAATCTGCCAAAAAACTACACTGGACACAACCCCACTGATTATGAGAAGAGGGGAAAAAAAAGGCACATCTTACCAGAAGAGACAAACATTTCATGCTGGATGCATGGCTCACTACTCACGCCTGTCTATGACTAAACTCAAGATGAAGCAATCTTATTCACAGTGTCTTTCACTCAAATCATCTAGCATATTCTTATTCAGAATATCAACATTTTAAAAAGCCATATATAAAGTCCTGATCCAAAAAGAATAGGGAGCACCAACCAGGCATCAAATCACCCAAGTAATTATAACAAATAAAATCTTGAATTCAATTTAATACAGAAGCAAGCTAATCTTTGCAAAACAGAATATCCAGACTGTATCACCTCAACTATTTCAAAAATTGCACAAGAACTAAAAAATTTGCGAAGCATTAATGTAGGCATGAACTTCGGCATCAGCCCCAAAACATAAGAATTCATTCACAAGCTATCTACCATAGGGAGCAGGGACTATTTGGCTGAAAATACAGAATTATTGGAGTTTTGTGTTTATTCTTGTTTGTGCGTGCGATTGTGTTTGAGACTTTTGAAAGAAAGAGAATATAAATTAGCATTTCCAGATGCTAATTTCCAATCAAACCCAATCAAACAAATCAAACAAATCAGAAAATTCAGCACATAATGCACAGATCAAACCCAATCAAACCCAATCAAACAAATCAGAAAATCCAACACAAATAGGTGAATATAGAATCAACAAACAATTTACGTTCTCTGGGCTACTGCATCTTGCATTTAAGACCAAGAAATGCAGAGGACAACCCAGAGAAATTGAACATCAGGAACGCAGCTCAGAGAAAATCATAGACAAATTCACATCCAGGAATCGCAGAAGAAAAAAATTACAACAGACGAAGCATGGAACATCAGAAATACTAACCTGTGCTTTGACGAAATGGAGACGAAGCCGAAGCCCCAAATCGAGAGAGAAGTGGAGAGCCGAAGTCGAGAGAGACGAAGCAAAGAAGCCACGAGCTCCGGATGCAGATGAGGAGCTTCGAGGAAAGGAAGAAGGGGTGAGATCGGGATGCAGATCGAAGAGCTTTGAAGAAATGGAAGAAGGGGTGAGCTCGGATGCAGATCGTGGAGCTTCGACGAAATGGAAGAAGGGGTGAGCTTTGTCGAGGAAGGGGTCAACTCGGTCGAGGAAGAAGGGGTCGAGGAAGAAGGGGTGAGCTTGGTCGATGGTCGAGGAAGAAGGTGAGCTCGGGAGCAAAGTATTCACGCCTGAAGAAGAAAAAGGAAAAAGCTGGAAGGGCCGAAGAAAAAGTAGAAAAAGTAAACAGGAAAAGGAAAAAGCTGAGGGTATTTTTGGGTTTTCATAATTTATTCCACGCCTTTCTCTCGGATTCCTTGGTTTCTGAGAGGTAACGTGGATTACCTTGGTTGATTACATCCTATTCCACCTTATTCCGTAAGACAAATAAGTCTAGCTATCAAACACAGTTAATTGATGGAATGGGAATCTGGATTTCCATTCCATCAGCTGGATGCTGTGTAACAAACGGGTCCTTAGTTCTGTCCTGTCTTAGTTGGACTCTAAATATTTCCCCATTTAATGGCGCATGATTGCTAATAAATGATTGATAAATGGCACAATGATAAACAAGAGACAAATGAACTAAATTAGGACGGTGAAACAACAGATATATCTGAGGTAAAAAGTCATAATTTGAATAGTTGTTTTATTAAAGATCAAAATGAAGATTTCTGGTAAGCTATCATTTTCTAAAAATTGAGAAGCGGATGCCTGTTTGAGTTTTCTATGGTTTATGCCTGTGTCCCAATACAATACATGGGTTATGTAACCTGAAGTTCCAAAAGCAGTTTTTTTTTAAGGTATATTTTGGGTCTTGAGAAAGCAATTACTATTACTCAGATGATTAGCCTGTGTTTCATTTTTTTTTTTGGAAAGTGTTACAAAGTAAAAACTACATATGTAAAGAAGGATATAACAAAAGAAAGAAATACTAGATTTTTAGATTCTTTTTGACATACTATGTTTCTTTATTGAGCTATTATTTTATGTTATGTATGCTTACATTCTGGAGTTCAACTGTGAAAGAATTGAGATAGTAGGGGATGGATTGGCACTTGGCTTTTTAACTTAATTTCACCCATAAAAAAAAACTGCTGCTTTTAATCATGAAGGAATATGAATATATTCTTTGCTTAGTGTTGCATTACCCTTTTTTTTGGGCAATGTGCAAAAGGGATCGCATCATATATTAAACAGCATTATTTTGCATTCTGACAATATATAACTAAAAATTCAAATGGATTCAGTACTAATGTCCTTCAGCAATGCTGTTTTAGGTTGCTGTGTTTGCTGGTGGTGTTGATACATCTGCAACTGAAACTAAAGGAACTGTGTTAATTCATTCAGCTGAGCAGGTATATTTGAAGTCTAAACTTGAAACTACTACAGTTATGCATTGCCATTGTCTGTCACTGTTATGCTGAACTGCTGCATACAGTGATCTGTCTGTAAATTGTTGCTAGAGCTCAATGTGTGATTGTAAAATAATAATAATTTTACTAGTATATACTTGAATACACTTCAGCAATACTTCCATACTCTACCCAGAGTCTCCCTATATGTATGGCTTTATGATTATTTGTAAAGCTCTTTCTGTGACTTGATGCTTTTGCTAATTGGACCCATCATATTGTCTTTTTGACTTTCTACAGCTAGAAAATTATTCAAAAGGTGAAGAGGCAAAAGTTGAGGAGCTCATCAAAGCTGTAGCAGATTCAGGCGCCAAAGTGATTGTTAGCGGTGGAGCAGTTGGAGAGATGGCATTGCATTTTTGTGAGCGTTACAAGTGCGTGATTTCTTAACTCTATTCTGTTGGCTATGAATATAAAACCTGGTTCAATTTTGAATCTTGATTATGTTCTAACTATAATTTTTTGCTTGTAGGCTTATGGTTCTGAAAATTAGTTCAAAGTTTGAATTACGTCGCTTTTGCCGGACAACTGGTGCTGTTGCTATGGTGTGTATTTTGCTGCTTTGGTTATATTGAAAAGCTTCAAGCTTCTTTCTGACCCATTTTGTTTTCCTCCAACAGCTGAAGCTTAGCCAACCAAACCCAGATGATCTTGGATATATTGATTCTGTTTCAGTGGAGGAAATAGGTGGTGTCAGGGTATGTTAAAGAAATTGTTTTACTTGTTAAAATTTTTTTATCTTAGCTTATTCCATTGTTTCTTTTGTCTACCCTTCATTACAGTTTGCATGGTTTTCCCCCTCATTTGTGATGATATGTAGGTGATCATTGTGAAGAATGAAGAAGGTGGAAATTCTGTGTCCACTGTCGTTTTAAGAGGAAGCACTGATAGTATACTAGATGATCTTGAAAGAGCTGTTGATGATGGTGTGAACACATTCAAGGTTTTTTTCTGACATATACTCCCATAACAGGCTGCTTGTAAATTTTCCTTCAATCTTGTCTTGTTAAAATTAGTGCTTCTGCAGCATTGAGAATTGTTATTACATATGTTTTGCTTGAGTGTAATTTTCAATGCCAGTAAGTTCTTCATATGTGCAACTATTTGTCAGGCCATGTGCAGGGACAGCCGTCTTGTACCTGGAGCTGCTGCAACTGAAATTGAATTAGCTAAAAGAGTGAAGGAATTCTCCTTCAAGGAGACAGGGTACTGTGTATATTCCCTCTATTTTTCAAAATAGAAAACACTGGTGTGCATAATTGCATGTTTCTACATGCCTCTTTCATGACATGGGAATAATTATTTTTTTCCATTACGTGGATAACTAGGTTCTTATTCTTGACTTAGTGGCCTAGTTTGTTTCTTGCATATGATTATGTCATCGTTTGTTGAGTTAAATACTACTGAAGAGATGCCATATATGGTTAAATAATGGAATTAACCATAATTCCTGATATTATCTTTGACCAAAAAACCATGCATGCGATCTAATAAGTCCTATGTTTGAGCAGCAGAACATTGAGAATTCATGGGGCTTCTTGTATATGACAACTGCTGATTACTCAAGCAGTTAATATCTTGAAACTTGCATGCTTCAACATGCGTTCATGTATCCTGTTTGACATTTTTGCATTTTTTGGCATTTTCTTCTCTTTTCTTGATCATTCACTATTGAAATATTTTGAGCATGGGTGCCTTGTTCAGTGATGGAAAATTATTTTACATCCCCGAAATGAGTTCTGCTCAACAGTGGAATTGGCCAACCCACCTTTTGAATACTTTAGTGCCTACAACGTTTGTTTATTTGAAGAAGCTTCCACCATTTGTTACTTCGGCCCTAATGCTCTTTTTTTAAAATAAAAAAAATTATTGTTGGGCTGAAGTTGGCTAATTTTACCTCACCCAAACAAGACTTTTGGAATCACTTTCAAAGCCTTCTTCGTAATTTCACACCCAAAAGTAATTTTACCTAGGACCATCTAAAGAGAGTTCATTTTTACCTAATTATGTTTGGATGAACATTTTCAAACATAAAATTCATTCGTCCAGAATTAATTCTCTTCTAAAAGTAATTCTCCTCCAATTATCCCCAAAAAAGTAAAATATCAGTTCAATTATTTTATCCTTTCTTGTATATCTCTCTATCTATGTTACACAGATGCAACTCTTTCTGAATAGTATTCAATATAAAAGTTGAAGGATTTGATTACCATGATCGCCTGTCTTATCCAGCTTTTAAGGATTCCTCAATATTTCTTCTTACCAGAGATATTAATAGTTAACAGGATAACATGCATGTTTCAAACTTGAGTCCAAGTTAGAGGATTTCATTGTAAGATGTAGGGCTGAGGTCTTTCAATTTGCACAATATCCTGCTCATTACATTCCGGAAATAGATACTATGGCATTATCAAATGCTTCAGGACCTTATTTGTTTGATGCTTATCAATTATTGGAGGCATGAATAGGAAGTACTAAAAATTTCAATGGTTTGCAGATTGGATCAGTATGCTATAGCAAAATTTGCTGAAAGTTTTGAAATGGTTCCTAGAACTCTAGCTGAGAATGCTGGGTTGAACGCAATGGAGATTATATCTTCTCTGTATGCAGAACATGCATCTGGGAATACTAAAGTTGGCATTGATTTAGAAGAAGGTGTTTGTAAGGATGTCTCAACCACGAGTGTCTGGGATCTTCATGTTACCAAGTAAGCTACTTTTGTTTTCTATATGCATGCATCTTTAGACTTTGGTTTCTCTGGTGGAAACCCCATAATTAGGTCTAAAACTAATGTGGCTCTTCATTATTGGTAAAGAATGTGGTCTATATAGATTTAACCTTTTTCCCGCTGGCTAGTATGTGAAATGATGTCAAGATGAATTAGAATTTATCGTGTATCATGTGAATAACAGGTTTCATTGATGTTTATTGTGTTTAGGTTCTTCGCTCTCAAGTATGCTGCAGATGCTGCATGCACTGTACTACGGGTGGACCAGGTAATCTATTATAAATTAGTAGTCAGTGGTTCAATGACCTTTTCAGGACCACCACCTTGTGTAGTACCTTACTCCACCTTTTTCTTGAGTTTTAAGGCAGCGTGGGCTTTCATATGTAAACAAGCTCAGAAAATTGTGACCTGTAGTTTGAAATAATTCTGGTGATATTCTGTTTGCAATTTGTTTAATGGCACCTAACTGAATTGAAGAATATGGATACATAACGTATGCCATATGGTGAAAGATGGGATCTAACTATATTGACTCAGGAGTTGGTTTAAAACATAAAGTGCATGGGGAAGCAGCTGATATAAGGGGGTGTTTGGTAGATTTTTTTCTTTTTACTTTCCTGGGAAACTAAACTTGGGAAAGTTAAACTCCCATGTTTGGTTTCTCAATTTTAAAGCAAGGATTCCCACTAAAGGTTTTTCATGCTATGAGAAACTTTTTTAAATGTGAAAAGACTATTGTGCATGAGAGAGCAATGGATAATGTCTAAACTGCTGATTTGAAGATCTGGAAACAGCATTTTTGTAGATAGCAAGATGGCCTTAATATGTGAATTTTGTAGGTTTGTGATATTCATATGAAGCCAATGCAGCCTATCCACTAATTAATATTATTATTAGAGAATCTTGGGTATTGAAACAATTTTGAAGCTTCAGGTTATCTTTTTATTTCTGGTCCAATGCAATCCGTTTGGGGAGTAAATGGGTGAGGTGGTGGTCTATAATAGTTGTTTACAAGGCTAGCTTATGGGGTATTAGATTTTAGATTATGTTTTTAATAATTTTTCTGTATTCATTCATTTTTGGACCTTGTATTTTGATATTTTTAGATTATAATGGCAAAACCAGCGGGTGGCCCGAGGAGAGATCAACCCGCCGGAATGGATGAAGACTGATATCTTTCAAGAATTGGCTGTTGTTTTGGTCGTGTTTTTATCTCTTTGATACTGTCCCGAACTTGTTTTAGGCAGCATTTTGATTTCTTTTCGATGCCAGTAATGTGATTATGCAAATTTTGGATTTTATCAGTGTAATGGTTAGAGACGTACCCTGTAAATTTATAATCCTCGAAGTGTTTGTAGCAGTAAACACGAGCCTTTACTTGAAAATCTAGTAGACGTAGTTGATTGATTTCTCTCTGCATGAGCTGACGCTGATGAGCACCGGGAGTGTCAATGTAACAATTATGAGTTGAGTAACTTTCAAGCTTGATAATAGTGATATCTATATGATTTGATTACTCTACTTGTTCTTTTCTTCATTATTTTGGTTCCTTATGATGTATACTTTTATTCAAAAACATTCTTGAGTGGATCATGTCTACCTAAATTAGTTAGATTAAACTAATGGCAAGTTGACTATTTATGGTTTAAACAGAAGATGATTATTATTTACAAAGTGGACTATCCTGTGGCCTGTTTGATCGAGTTATAAACTCTACTTTCTTGAGAACATTTTTTTTAAAGTGTTGTAACATTGACCAAAGCTAGACAAACAAACAAAAATGGAAAAATTAACTTTTTTAAAATTGTCTCCAGTCTATTGTCGTTTTTCTTATCGACCAACCAAAATAAGATGCTGTAATAATTAATTTTAAATTTTAAAATGATTATTCAGAAATGAAGTAAACGAAGATTGCATAGTTTAAAACGTCTGATGAAATGGGAGTTCATATTAGATTGTCTTCCCATTAAAAGAAAAGGGAGTTAGAACAGGAAAATATCAGGGTTTGTTCATTATAATTCAATTATAGTTGGTGTTTTTTTTCAAAAAACATGCCGATCGACTGGATGGTAAAAAAAAATGGACATGTTATTTTCAAGTCGAAATTTTTTTTGCTCGAATGTTCGGCCAGTCACTGCTAATATCGATTAAGGGAAAAGCAAAAGCCAATTGTCAAGTAAAGGACAAAGGGGAGAACAATAACTTAATATAACCGAGATGTTATTGTGCAATTATATCCAGTTAATTAAGACAGAGTTATCCGACAGCAAGAACACTAGATACAACATAAGCATTAGGATTAGAAGATCAAATTAAAATTGTTACTCCTCAGGATGCTAGATATTGTTAAACTCTAAATTTATCATAATCCTCACAAGTCATAGAAACAAGATAAAACTTCTAAAAACAAAATAATTACACAAAAACAGAATATGCCATCTAGTCCCCTTCGTAAGTGCAACATCAGTCCTGAATTCGACCAATCTAACTAAAATGATCGACTCAATTCATCATTCTCGTTTCCATCTCACTAGTAACATAGAAATCAACTAAAAGTTCTGAATACTCTTTGCAGAAACAACAAAAGCACATTGAAGGTCTATTTTACTTCCTTTTTTTTTTTGGTGAAAAGGTCTTTACTTTGACCCTGAACTTCCCACATTTAGTTGGAAATAACTAAAAAATATACTTTAGCAGAAAAACAGCTGGAAGCCTAGAATGTTCCGCTAATAGTTTTATAACAATCATTATAATCCTCAACATGTGCTCTAGAAAAAGCACCTTACGTTGGAACAAGGTAATGGCCTTCTTCCATATTGTTAATCCATACTAGAGGAGTAGCTACTGCAAGTAGAACAAAAGAAAGGCCACAAACCAATTTAAATTTAGTCTTTCGCAGTGCCTTTTCCACGAGAACGATTTGAGTATCATTTTTACTTTCAGGAACCACATTGGGAGGCATCTGCATGTCAGCATCAGCAGATGGGTCATCTGTTGTTGAGACTGACTCTCGACCACTTTGGATCTGTAAGTCGTCATCATATGAGCTTTCAGTTTCTTTAGAATCATAGTTCACATGATGCGAGAAACCATTCTGGTCATATTCAGATGTTGGGCTCCACTCAATATTGCCTGAGGATAAACTCCTGAACCTTCTGTTTTGTCTCTCAGAGCAACCTGAATTCACATCGGTTGGGTCTTGAAGGGACTGAATGAGCTTCCTAGGAGTCTTGAAGATTTTAATGCTGTCAACGTTAACCTGCTTTCGTGACCTCTGAGGTACAAAAAGAGACACTGTTAACTCTGAGAATAACAAAAGACAGACTCCAATGACCAATAGTTTAAGAAATTTTTTAAGCTTCAACAACAGAAAAGGCTGAAGATTTTTATTTGTGGTCCTTCCTAAAGTTGGCAGCTTTTGTGGTCCGCTGAAAATAAGTTCGCATAAAGCTTGAACGATTTATAAACATCAAGAGCTCAAATAATAACAAGATAGCAGAGAGAGATTTCAAGGACTACTAGTTTCAGGTACATTCATTAACAGCGTGGAAAATATTCTTTGTCGCCTCGCAACTCCTAATGTATCATACAAAATGTTTTAATCAATGGTTCTGGAAGGCATTAAAAGTGACCAGCAAATGCAATTTTTTCAAAGGGAAGTGACAAATGTCTGAGAACTTACAAGGGGGCTTGTGGTGGTACTTCTGGATACTCCATGCCTAGGATTTTTATGCATGAATCCAATAAACTCCTCTGTAGAATCTCTCCTATCAGAAAACTCATGATTCACGGAGTGCTCCAACAAATTGTTGGAGATATCATTCCCCTGCCCAACCTCTGAAAACAAACCATCCTTGAGAGACACATCAACTCCTCCGTTTTCCTGACTCCAAAGCTTCCTATTTACACTTCGACGCTCATAGTTCGAGTTCGGAGAAGCCTGGCTCATTGCAATGGGAGATTGAGACTCATTAATTGATTCATAACCAGCGAAAAAATCCAGGGTGCGTGATTCTGGTGAGATAGATGTAGGAGAATGCTCTCCATCACAAGAAACGTTTTCCCCCTCGATATGGGTCCTACTAAAATTTGAGCCTGTCACTGAACCTGGACTCTTTACATATCTTGATTTTTTGTCAACTGCAATTCTCTTAGCAGTCTGCAAAGCTTCATAAGCAGCACCTTTGACATATGCCATTTTATCAGACTGGCACTTCTCCATCTCCTCGATTATCAATTCAAGTTCTGAAAATATGCTCCTGGGGTCTAAACATTTCATCAAGAAGTTCACCATTTGAATGGCTGAAAATCGCTTCTGAGAATTCCCCTCCATTAGCCCAGCGTTTAGTATTCGCAATCCAGATTGTATGAGCAATCTGGCATAGGCTTCAACAATTAGAGGATTGCGCTTCGCTAAGGCCATTATCAGACCCATGTGTGAATTGGCCTGGGTGGACTTTCCCTCTAAGGCTACTGCAACATTCAGGCAAACCCTGTTGACCACTTCATCTGAAGCAAACCGCCAGTTATCTGAATCCACAAGAGCCTTTAAGCAAAGGGCCGCACCTGAAGTTAGGCTTTCTCGAGAACTCGAAAGAGAATCCGAAAGAGGCTTACAAAGAGAATGAATTATATGCCTCTTCTTGTCTTCTGGGGTTGTGAGGTCAATTCCATATCTGGCAATTGCGGGAACCACCTTTGAGCAAGCCTGATGAAGTGGGAAAGAGCCTGCACTTGAAGCTAAGGTCTGGACTATGGATGCCATGATACTGTCTATCATGGGAACAATTTTGACACCATGTACTCGAGCAAGAACTTCATAGAGTGAGATTGTGAATTCACCAGATAAAGAACCAGTATCCTTGGTTTCAGAAACTTGGGCAAGAAAGATTGGAATCGTCTTAAAATCCAAATCTTTCACGTATGATTTTAATGCTTTCATTGCACATTTGCGGCTATCGGCATCTTTGTCAAGATTTGCTAGCTCTCGCCGTAGTACTGGGCTGAGATTTCTTCCCATTACTGAGCTGAAATGAAACAGTTACCATAAATAACAATAATGAAGAAAAATAAGTAGTACCACTCGCAGATTCATGCCCACCATTTACTGCTTCAACAGTTTACTTTTCCAGAACTTCAATTAGTAAATAAAAACAACGAGGTGTAAAGTTGGCTAATTTAGACTTGAAAATTTTCGATGCTTCCTTGAGCCTCAAAACAATAAAAAGCCACAGAATTGAAACTCAATTGTTCCATTCCTACCTTGAACTTGCATCAAATAAACGAAAAACAAAATCGTTCGGTGTATTAACTGACGGGTTAAAAGCAAAAAATTAGTCTTTTTTATTGTGCATTCAGTTCCTCCATTAAGCAGTAAATGGGCATTCAGATTTACTATAAGTTTTAAGAGTAAAGCATGAGAAATCAAACAGTACAGAAAAAGAAATTAAAATTGAAGCAAGTAAATGCACCTTTATACAAGGGAGATGTTGAAGCTCCCGCTTCCTACAGGGCTTCAGAAAGAATGGATATGAAGGCGGGCAGAGGCAGAGGCAGAGCTGAGAAGAAGGAGTGGAGTGAAGCAGAGTCTGAATGTGATTTGATTTATCAAAATTAGCATATATTTGGGGCTCTGTCGGAGGAAAATTTGTTTCCTTTTGTAAATGTGATAGAAATTGAAATTGCGTACCTCGGTTTTCAAAATCTTTCTTTAAAATTCCACCGCCATCCTTCCCATGGTAGGGTAGGCCCCACCCAACGGTCGCAAATACCTTCTCGGTCCTCTAACATTTTTCTTTTTTTTTCTTTTGGTTATATTATGAGACTGCAAAATTTAATTAATAATATTTTTGTATAATTATTATACAAATTATATCTTTGTCATGTTTATACATAATTGTAATTTTAAAAATAAAGGAATCATAACGAATTTCATGCATTAATTATGCATATTTATATATAGAAATATTCTTTGATAATATCATTAAATTATAATCAAATATAAAATATTTATTTATCAAATTCTAATGTAATCATAAGTTGGAGTTGGTGGGCACAGAAATTTAGCCATATGCCAAAGAAAAGAGTGAGTAAATACTTGTATAATTATTGGATTCTTGTTGATTTAGTATTTTTAATCAAATTTATTATTTTTAATCAGCTTTTACTATGAAAATAAAACTTTAATTACCTGATTCTTTGATATTTATTTCAAATATACATATTTGTCTTGTTTTTCAAGATTACAAAAAAAAAATGAAAGACCTCAAATTGGGAAGCTTTTATGAAACCAATTTAGTCTATTAAGGCCATCTGCTCTTCAAAAACCATAATAAATTAGATGACCAATAAAATTGGTCCGAGGGTAATATCGTCACTTCAATGTCACCACCACCTTTGTCTTTTCTGTAGATTCCAAAGCTATACAATAAATACTGTTCTGCGTAGAAAGTGAATTCCCGCCCTTAAAACTCTTTTACGTCGGATTTGAAATACGCGCCCAAAACCTCAAAAAAATAATTTTGCCCCGCAACTCGGCTTCGGCCTTCAGCTACCACTCCAACTTCAATTGGGGCTGTTAGGTGTGATACTCACTGATGATAAGAGGCGGACAATGGCTAGAAACTGGGACTTCTCACTGTTTAGCAGGGGTTTGCAAAATATAAGATTAGGCGAGATAGATTATCAATTTGATTCAGAAAGAATTGAATTAAAAATATAATATTTAAACTCGATCAAACATTTGAATTACTTACAAGACTTTTGTTAATTGGATTATGATACGTTAGTTTGATCGGATTTATAAAATTATTTTAAAAAATCATTCTACCCACTCATTTAAATCCAATTTTTTGAAAATTTCATCTTATACAAATTTGCATGACCCAACGTGACTTGAAGCGATTTTTTTAATCAGAGTGAATTATTAAAAAATTTAATGAAAATGGTCATACAACAACAATAAAATATTTGTTATTAAATATAATTAATTATATAGATCAAATAATATTAATGTGATTTGTTATTAATAAAATTAATAGAGAGATTATTAATTTTTAAATTTTTATTAATTATTTTAACTATAATTTTTTTCTTTCTTCTACTTTTAATTATCGAACTATTTTTCATTTGATTTATTTTTTTATTAGAGTTTTCACAAATTTTTTTTTACACAATCAAATTATTTTAAACGAAATTTTATAATTTTTTCTGTAATTAATATTATTACAATTTTTTCTCTATTGTACTCATTTTTAATTGTATTTTATTTAGTATATTTACACATACTCTAATTTTCTCTTTAATACAATTATTCTTAATCATATATCATTTAATGTGCTTACACATTTAATGTAATATTGAGTTTATTCTTATGTTGACTTTTAATCGTTTAATATTCAATGCTATATAATATTACAAATTTTATAGTCGTACAATATAATTTTTTTAAAATTTTAAACAATACTTTTTTATCAGACGTTCAAAACTTTTATCATTTTCATCAATTCTATTTAAATTATATAGTTTAGGTCATCATTTACATTTTTATCATTTTATATAATAGATAAAAGATATTTAAATTTATTTTATAGGACGATCTTAAAATTTTATCTCTAAATTTATATTTATGCATTTATTATTAAAATTATTTTTTATATATTATGTTTTATTTTTATTTATAAAAAAGTTATGTGTTTTTAAAATTTATTTTTCATGACTTTAACTTCACATTTTTTTAACTAATTGACTAAGACTATATTATTTATAAAAATTATTTATTGAAACTCCAATTCTTGACTTTATTTCAAAACTCTTCAAATTCAGCTCTATCCAGCTCTTTTTGTCATCAGCATTAGGTTCTATGTCAAATTTAATATTTTACTGCAGAAAAATAAGAACCCATAAGGTTGATGACACACCACCATTTGATTTTAAGCAATAAATAAATTGAGCTATTGATCAATATTCAATAGTTAGAATTTAATTTGTATATTTAACTCAGTTTGAATTGTTTATTAAATGAATAAATGTGAATCTAACATTAGATTTATTTAATTAAACAAATCGAGTTTAACAATTTAATGTTCATTTAACTTGTAAATATCTAGTTTAAAAATAAAAGATATATTTTTACCAATATCTATGTACTATATATAGTTGTATATATTATATATTAAAAATATAATTGTGTATATATAAATTATATGATGGCTCATTTAATCTTTTTTAACTTATTATTATTATAATAAGCACATTTAGTTTATTAACACGTTTATATAATTTTAAATGAGTTTAAATACTCAAACTTTTATTTAAATAAAGGAGCCAAACTTGAATTTATTTTTCAACTTGTTTAATTCAACAAGCCAAGTTTGAATAATTTGTTTATCTCATAAATCAAGTTTGAAAACATTAAAACTCATGTCTGTTCAGTTCATTCCCATTCATTTGCCCATGAAATGTGAAAGTATAGGCAAACATATATTAAGAATTAAAACAACATATTCTCTGGTCTGGTCCCACTCCCTCTAGAGCTTTCCAAAGTCCAAACAAATATGTTGTACAACAGAGCATGTCTATACTTCTTCAATTAATTTAGCTAACCTGCTTAGAAATGCAAATATAGAACCAAGTCTAACAAACCACAGAAGGTTTTATAAGAGACAAAATAGAGACTATTTCACCTACGTACCTAATAGAAATGGCCAGGCAATAAAGAAAACAAAACAATTCAAATAAGATGCTTTGTGTGCGTGGGAAAGGGGGAGAGGGGTATGGGGGGATTGCCCCATATATACTTGATAGTCTCAAAATTATACTTCCTTGCTTACAAAAGCCTATTGATACAACGATGACTACCCAATGAATGCAGTTTGATCGGTGCTAAGATTCATCATTGACACTGTGGAAGTACTTTGCAGGTCGGGCAAAACCACTTTCCCTTGAATCTTGTCTCTGGTGTTAGGCCAACACATGAATAGTGGAACCATTCACCTCCTTGGCACTATTGAGAAAAACATAATAAAGTTTTAAGAATCAAAACTAAATGGGAAAAAAAAAGTCGATCACTGAAATTGCTTAAGAACAATATCAAGGGAAAAATCCAGTATTCACAAAACAAATTTTTGAAAAATCATGGCATAATCTAGAAATATCCATCAGTGATCATGAAGGGAAAAAAAAAAACTGACGGATAGGAGCCTGTAGTTTCCTGCTACAACATCATGGATATATATTATTTGACTATTCCAAGTTTAAAACGTTATAGTCAACCCAAGAGAACATACTAACATAAGCACAGTCCATCTGTTAAAATGTGAGAGCAAACGCCATTCAGAGTCAATTTCTGTGTCGTGTCAACTGCGCTATCAAATTTTAATTAATCCCTACATTCCACATCAGTATACACATTCTCATACAGTATGATTATCAATTTATGCCATATGTATACTGACAATTTCGGAACCTTCTTTCATGTTACTCCAAGTGTCTGAGAATTAAAGACAAAACCCACAGCAAACCTTTGTTGTAGTCACTGTTGTTCGCATGACTTTTTGCAAAATACTCAGTATTATGTAACATCAATTTTTTATGCGATCTCGAAAACAAATAAGTTTTATGCATTGTAAGAAATCTATGGCTGCAATTATTTTTTGTCTCTTGCCTCAGAAAATATTATACAATTGGTACATGGATGAATTTATAATATCTAGAAACCATGAAATAATTACACTTACGTGGAACATCACAAACAACCTGAATGTCTGCCAACCCCACCTTTCCCCAAAGAAAATGAAAGACAGAGAAAGAGAGAGCAAAGTAAAGGATACTCACATTTTCGTTGTCACATGCAATCATATCACCAAAAGACACCTGAATGATCAAGATAACCAAAGTACCTTAGTTTTTTACAGAGCCTGTTAAGCTAAAATTAAAGAAGATATCACACAACGGAGCACACGGAGAATCAGAATATGATATGTTATGAGCAAGTCAGAACCTGATGACAAACACAGTATGTAGGTTCATTTGGATCAATGGGTTGATCAAAATCCATAGGAGTTGCATACTCCTTTTTATGGCTTCCTGGTGGGGGCATGAGCTCAAAGTCCCTATCACGCTCTCTATCCCAATCTCTATCCCTGTAATCAACTCTCTTTGATTGAGGTGTTACATATATGGGCTTGCGTTTTTCACTTTTAAGGACTATAGGCAATGGGGGCAGAATAGCTGGTTCATCTGGTGATATTTTTCCCTCTGATAAAATTGGAAAAGTAAAGATGAGAAAGATCATAAATTAATAATGTACCAAAAGAAAATACAACTATTTTTTATTAAAAAGATATAGAACCATAAAATTCCAAAACAAATACACACAGACACGCGCACATATATACATACACGGAAGAAATTGGACAATCACTATTAAATCTCACATTCCATACTAGTTGATTTTAGTCAGAGGGGCACCAATAAAGGGGTGAAGACAATAGTTGCTGCCCTTGGAAATCCATAAATTGCACTCTCAAGCATTATCTTTTTCCCAGTAGGAAATCTATCCAAAATCAATATGACAATAATATCCTTTCAGATTTTCCTAACCTTCTACCTTAGAGAGGTTGCTTTGAAAATTTGAGTTGAGCATGCATGGCACACTGTAAAACAGAAAGCAAATTACATTGTTGATTTACCTTGCTTTAGATCTTCAGCAAAGTTGTTCAAATCCTCATCAAGTCGCTTCACATGGCTATCTATCTGAAGCAAATAAAAGAAGATTGAAACTCATAAACTCTAGTTGTATGATGTTCCTAATATGCATTCGAGGAAGCAAAATCTAAAAATTCACATTATAGGAGGGAGCTTATAAGAGTTGAAAATTGAGAGAAGTGCTCTTCATAATCAACCAAAGCAACTTTTTCACAGCATGCATGTCTATGATTAAAACTTGTAACCACATTCCTAATTGCCATGAATCATAAAATGTAAATTGAAACAACGCACACAAACAACCAAAAGGAGGTCATTCCGAGAGAAGAATTTTAAGCAGCTTATGATATGGTAGCACGTACCAAAACAAAATAAAAGCCACATAACACATTATATCTAAAACAATAAGAACTTTAAAATATTTAGTTATACTAGTTCAACAATTTAAAAAAGGAAATGAGAAATTCATGTTAAAAATAAATCAGAATGGTTCAGTATGAAAAGTTTCATCATAAAAATCAGCCAAATGTTTGACATGTCATGGCTAAGATCCAAAGGCCCATCGTTTGTCATGTCCTGGTATAGATCCAAAGACCCATTGTTTGACATGTCCTGGAAAAGATCCAAAAGCCCACTATTTTTATTTTTAACAACCGTTGAATCATACGGCATCTGTTAAGCTTCCAAATCTTTCTTATGAACTGCATTTCAGATGAAAACTATTTGTAAAAGCTAAAAAGAAAGGAAAGAAATTGCCTTAAAATCAAATGAGGTAACCACAAAAAAACCAATCAATTAGCAGTTGTATATATCCTGAAACTACTAAACCCCCATTTTCTAGACCATAAGGCCCAGGTTAACTGGCTCCAGTTATAGCAAGTTAGAAAGAACTATAGCAGGTAAAGATATAATCACCATAAATGCGAAAAAATATCCAATATAAATCATCAAGATGGACAAAATTGAAAACACAGAAGCTCACCAGGTCATATGCTTGCCTTGCCAATAAAACCTTCTCAGTACATAGACTTAATGCATTATCCTGATTTGCCTCTATTTCTTTTCGCATTTTCTCAATTGCGATGTCATCTTCTTCATTCATATTATTGTTATAATAATTGTGGCTACTGTTATAATTACCCTTCTTAGAGCCGTGTGATGACAACCCCAAACAGTACTTTGTCTGCTGCCTCGTCTGGTTTATCATAGCTGCCACATCCACACACAACCACAAAAAATAATTAAATAAACAACCATTAAGACATACAGACAACTTTGACAAGTAGGAAATAAAGATGCAAATTGTAAACATGATCAGTGACACATAATAGCAAACAGAAGTGAAAATTTACATTGGGATCGGTCATCGAGTTCTCGGATGGTATTGAGCAACCTCTGAAGCTCTGCAGGCAATGTGCTCGCGTCTATGGAGATTGAAAATTCAAATTCAAATGAAGCAACAAACTCAGATACAAATTCATCGAAAAATAAAAAATTCAGGAAGGAAAACGGAGGAACTATAAGAAGCTTACACTCCAAATAGTCGTCGACGTACACTCCTGTTCGTGCAATTGCCATGTGGGGCGATAATTATCGTAATTGCCAGTGGAAGGGTTAGGTTCTAGGGTTTGGGTTGCGAGCACTAGAAGATTGCTGGTTTGGGCGACGGGGACGAAAGCGCCAGACGGTGTCGTATAAGTGTGGGTTTTTACTTTTGAAGGCAAACTTTAACGAACCAAGCGGGTACGGCAATATGACCGTTAAGGAGGCGGGGACTCCTGGTGGTTCCCAACACATGGATAGGACATCGCCACCATATCATTTTCCTTCCATTTTTTTTTTAATTTGAAAAGAAAAATATGAACCAAAAAATAAAAAATAAAAATGTGACCCACAGGTTTTTATTTTTTAGAAGCGTTTCTCATTATTGTAAACATGAGAGACAGCCACCTTCCCCTCCAATACTCTCATATTTCTATATGCAAATAGCTAACTCTATCCAAGAATACATTGATATGCAAGAAAATGCTTTGTCAAAACGCTAACATTACTAAATTAAAACTTGGGCTAATGGCCAATTGCCCTTTACTTCTCATTTTCTGTGTTTCTTTCTGTGGTGGGCTTGAATTCCTGGGAGCAACCATGACATTCTCTTACAATTTGTCAACTGTTCTTCCTTGAATATAAGCAGCAGCCCCGTCCAAAAAAAAAAAAAAAAGAATATAAGCAGCAGGGAAGTGAACTTAGAAAAAACCTCCAGTGAATTTTTTTGCCAAATCACAGCCTTCTGATTTTTATTTTATTTTATTTCTTTTTTGCTATAAGTTTGACTTTAAATAATAAGAAGCCAATTTGATCTTGTGAGGCTGGTTCATAGGAAATATTGGACAATCTTCTTGTTTTGGGACATAATGGATTGGCTTTTTCATGACTTAACTCAATATCTTGGTAATGACGTGTGTTCTAATCTGAATTGGGATGTGGTATTCGGCACGGCGGTGAGCACTTGGGTATGTTTCAACCTGCAAATCACCCGTCGTATGACCTCTTTTTTTCTTGCTTGGCTCGGACCAAAGAGTGCATGGAACGGACTTTGGCAACTGACACTATCTATGGCAGAACGAGAATGGTACAGGAGATTGCTTGGACACCTCCCTTGCATCATCAAGTGAAGTTCAATGTCTAACGGCTCCGTTCACTCAGCCATCTCAGCCAGCTGTGGTGGAGTTCTGAGGAATGCAGGGGGTGATTGGATAATTGGCTTCACTGGAAGACTAGGTTACTGAAGCATAATCTGTGCTGAATTATGGGGTATCCTAACGGCCATGAACGTAGTTTGGGATATAGGATTTAGGGATATCATCGTTGAATCCAATTCGAAAGTGGTAGTAGATGTCTGCACTAAGGAGTTTGACAGAAGAGGCCCGGGAACGAGTCTTGTTTGCCAAATCAAACGCCTAGTTGCGAGGGATTGGCGTGTGAGTATTCTACAGGGAAGGAAATATAGCTGCTGACTGGCTTGCCAAGGAAGCCCATAAATTTGAATTGGGTCTTCATCTGCTGGACAACCCTCCTGAAGGCCTGGGAGCGATCCTGATTAACGACTTAAGGGGTGGCACGTTTCCCCGATCTGTGTTCCTGTAGCCTTTTGGCTATCTTGTGCACCAAAAAAAGAAAAAAGCGCCAGCAACAATGCCAAAACCTGTTATGCATGGCGGAGAACAAATGGCTCCTGAAGGCTGCAGTTCCGACAGTATTGAACCGAATCCAGCAACCCAATGATCGCCCGCTCCAAGGCCGAGTTGCCATTGTCACGGGCTCGTCCATCGGAATCGGTCGTGACATTGCCCTCCACCTGGGCTCACTCGATGCCAGAATCGTCGTCAATTACGCCTCCAACTCCGCCCAAGCCGACTCGGTTGCTACTCAGATTAATGCCTCCTCATCCGATGGTAGTTCCCCACGAGCCATCACCCTCGGAGCTGATGTATCCGACCTGGCTCAGGTGAAGTCTCTCTTCGATGAGGCTCAGCATGCCTTCAAGTCGCCGGTTCATATCCTGGTAAACTAAGCCGGAGTTATTGACAGCAAATACCCGTCTATAGCAAACACTTCCTTGGAGGATTTTGATTATATGTTCAGGTAAGTTCTCCTCCTTGTCTACCATAAGTGAAAGCACAACCAGTGGAGATGAATTTGATAGTTTGCCAAGTATCCTGATGAAGAAATTATGGATTTATTTACAGAGTGAACGCGAGAGGGGCGTTCCTGTGCTGTAGAGAGGCAGCGAAGCGTCTGAAACGGGGTGGTGGAGGTCGAATTATAATGTAATCTACATCACTGGTGGCTGCATTGAAACCGGGATTCGGGGCATACACAGCATCCAAATCGGCTGTTGAGGCAATAACGAAGATTTTGGCAAAAGAGCTCAAGGGAACGGGAATTACAGCTAACTGCAGTGCACCTGGGCCAATTGCAAATGATTTGTTTTTTGGTGGGAGGAGCGAAGAGGAAGTAACGAAGGGGATTGAAGAGTGCCCGCTGGGCAGGCTTGACGAGACCAAGGATGTGGGCCTTGTGGTGGGGTTTCTGGCTACGGGCGCCAGTTAGTGGGTCAATGATCAGGCTATTCAGGTTAATGGTGGTTTTGTGTAGCCCTTGTACAACTTCATCTGTGTATGGCTATTATGATATACTAGTGGTCATAGCCCAATAGTTTTTACCCTTCAGTTAAACAGGTCATATATCCAGAAATTCCTTTGTTCTATGGCTTCGATTATTAGATTTATTTTAAACCGACGAGTTCGGCATGTCACAAAAAGAAGTTTAAGAATTAAACACAGAATACTCGAGAACGAACCGAAGTCAAAGCACAGAACTTTTCAAGGACGAAGCAGCATCTTCGCTGTAGTTGCCAACAAGATCAATATCTGAAGCGCAGTATATCGGTGATCCATCTTTTCCATGTCGTTTGCTTTATGAAGAAGACATACTGATATATTTTCGTTTTAGTTCTTTTGTGGTTTATACGTGCTCTATATCAAAGACAGATTTATAACAAAATCACTTGTCCTGAGAAAAACTACTGAGCAGTGAGCACCGCTCTGTTTTCTTCCTGATTCCTCAATGGGGGTTTATATGTTCAATGGCTTTTCTTATGGTTCTGTCTCTTGTTTCGTTGTCATTAGATTTTGGGGCTTGTACTATTCCCAGAACGTGACATGTAATCCCGATGACTTGAAACCCTTAACTGGTTTCTCTACCTGCTTAGAATCAGCTATATACCGGACTGGACCAACTCTGCCTCCTCTGATTGCAGATGTGGTAACATGACTGGTCTATGTACCCGCGTGCTCGGCTTGGAAATTAGCAGCAGATACAGCTATTTGTGTAATTTCCAATCGGGTTCAAGTACATATAATGTCCGGTAACTATTTTTCTGAGAAGATCCCAGAAAGTATAGGTAAATGTCCCTCTTTGCAGCATCAATCTATCCATGGAAATATTTCGTCAGGGAGCTTGCCCAAAAGCATCATTCAGCTGCACAATCTGAGTGAACTACATCTGCAGGCTATTATGGCCACTGAATAGTGAAATTGGACATCTAGTGGGTTTTCTGGAATTCTCCTAGATTTTTTTGGGAGCCTCACGAGGCTCGAGTTCTTCTTTGCCGCGGCCAAAAAATTCATCTCTTATTGCCTTCAACACTGGTAAATTCTGCATCTTTTCAAATGCTCATTTTGAACAACAACTCTGAGTGGTTCAATTAATGTGAATTGTTTCGCAGCGAAAAACCTTATCTTTCTTAGTCTTGGTTGGTTCTAATAAGCTCCCTGGTCCAATCCCTGGAAGTCTATCAAATTTGAAGCAATTAATCTTGCCCGTAACAATCTCAATGTTGAAATTCCTTTCAACTTCAAAAATCCTCCGTCACTAACCCACCTCTCATTTTCAAGGGTAGGCCCTGCATTTGACGTGTCTCAAAAACATAGGATATCTTGGACTATGTGATGGTGGTATGATAAACACATAAAATAACTCCATTTTGTTTATTGAATTCCAAATATATACAAAATAGAGTGCAAGTTATTTATATTAATCTTAATAATATACAATATTAATTTGTTATTAAACAGAGATATTAGTTGACATTCTAATTGAAAAAAAAAATCATTTTAAGAACAGAAAAATAAAATAAAAAAGAAGCATATAAGGTGCAGATTACAGAACAACACAAAATGATTCGGGCCCTCGTTTTTGTTGTCCTCAGGCTTCAAGAGTGTGTGAAAGCCAACCCCGATGGAAAGATTTCTACTTTCCATGTTAGAGAGCCTGGATTCCTTATTTCGTTTTAGTCTTATCTTGAGAAATATATCCTTATAATTCAGACGAAATGGGATAAATATCACCAATGGAAATGCGTTTCAATAAACTGGTATTAAATCAAATTAAATGTAATAGAGCTGGAAGAAGATTATAATACCCAGAAACAGTTGTGGGAACATTTGGGGGTGAAGATGGCGGAACAAGGAGAAAGAAGTAGGCAAGAGTTTTCAGTGGATCTAAGCCAACTCCCATGCGCAATTATACCCACTATTCAGCGAGTCTGCTTTCACCCAAAACTCCCACTCCTTCCTTCATTCCTTTGCTTCAGTTAACAAGTCCTTTTGTGGGATATTAACAAGTTTAAGAAAATGAAAATGAAAATAAATGAAGAAGTGCGTTTTATAGCTTGGTATGGGTTTGGTTGAGTCAGAGAGAGGTCTAAGTTTTATTTTCATGTAATCCAAATTAGTTTGAATAAAAAACTGTGATGATTACTCGTGTTCATAATATGTATCTCCTCACAGATCTAAATGTTTATAAATTTAATGTGTTTTACTCTTTTGTGAACGTTTTGTTGGTTATTCATTATAATTGCGCTATCGCTTATTTTTGGTACATGGCATACTTTGTTTTTGTTCTATTAATGTTGCGTCTGTGTTTTGTCCTATTTTTTTCTCCCGTGTTGTGACCTTCTCTTTGATAAATGGATTATTAAGTTATTGTCTTCTAACTATAACTACCTCTTCAAAGAGAAGGTCCTCGGTTCAATATCCTTCCCTTCATTGTTGGAAAAAGAAAAGCAACAAAACGTGAAAAAAGAAAAACGATAATTGAAATTACATGGCCACAAGGTATTTCTACTGTTCTACATGCCGTCATTGGAAATTTACCCAAAACTTGTAGATTAGTTCTCTAGAAGCACTCCAAGAAATCGATTGCTCGCTCTGACTCTCACTATTTAAAATGTGGCCATTATTCTGCCAAAAAGAAGAAAGTTTGGCTCACAAGTAAGAAGACAATATTTTGACTTTTCCTTTGCGTTGGGTCACGTTAAGTGTTTATTACAAAGCCATTTTTTGTTCTTAATTCTTCTGTTTCGTCAGATGCTTTATGTATCCATTTATCCTGTCTCTCGCTGATAAACTACCTTCCTATGTTATTTCTGAATGTGTTAAATGGTCAATTGTTGTAAGTAATTCTGATTTGGGATCGCTTTTTGCTAGGAATGTTGTGGCCACTTTCAGCTTGGATTGTGAGTTGGATCTTGAGAAAATAGCGCAGCAAGCTCGTGATTCTGAATACAATCCCAAGGCATGTTTACTTATTTCTTTAATAAGTGCATGAAATCTAGGTCTAATTACTAATATTTAAATACAACTATTATTATTACAGCGTTCTTCTGCCATCATTACGAGGATAAGAGAACCCAAAACTACAACCTCGATATTTTGTTAATAATATTTTGGAAGTGAGAAAACGAGACTTTACTCTTTTGGTTTGGTACAATATTTTTAATTTCTTAAAAAGTTCAATTTAAAAACGTAATATTATCATATTTGATGTAAATTTTTTTAAAAAATTAAAATTCACAAAATAATTTTTAGACAAGTTTCGTTTCTTACAAAAAAATTTATATGGATAAAGTTGAGAATCTTAAATTTTTTATGATATTTAAAAATAAATATATTTACTCTTTCCCCACTAGTCCACTCTCTCATTTTATCTCTCATCTTTTTTATTTACTTTTTTATTTTATCTCTTGTTTCTTTCTTATTTTTTTATTTAAAAAATAATTTTAAAAAAATAACATAATCAAATAAAATAAATAAAAAAATTTCAAGAATGAAAATTTAACATTTTAACTTAACTAAATATAAATTATAATATTTTAAAAAGTTTTATTTTCAAGAATAAGATTTTGAAAAATGATATTTTTCTAAAAAAAAATCTCCGGTTTATCAAAAATTATTTTATGAAACAGTTTCATCGATTTCTAAATATCGCTTTGAAGGGCATATTTGTCAATTTGTAGTAAGGGCAGTAGATATTACGAGAGGAGCGGAATGAGATTGGGAGAATATGTGGCAACGGTT
This sequence comes from Gleditsia sinensis, assembly GCA_037074535.1. NCBI lineage: Eukaryota > Viridiplantae > Streptophyta > Magnoliopsida > Fabales > Fabaceae > Gleditsia > Gleditsia sinensis. The sequence goes on from CM073473.1 coordinate 10,013,543, forward strand.
TTTTCCGAGGAGCAAATGCAGTTTCTAATATTGTTTTGCCTCGTCAGGGCTGTGTATTTTCTTCTGAAGTTTCTCTTCGAACTGTAATGGGACTTCTGATTAAGAAATAGAGATATCTGCTACAGAAAGGTGAAAGCTTGCAACTCGCAAAGAGAAGGTCAGTAAAGGGGATGGCACAGTTCACGACACAGGGTAGCTTAAAGCTGCTTTATAATGGCGAGGCTGTGTCGTTTTTGGAGCAGAAGGACCCATTTCACTATAAGTTCAGATCAATTCAGACCCACAGGCGAAGGAAGAAGTATATCGGTTCTTCTGGTAGAATTTACCATTCATCATCGCTGAGTAGTATAACACACCGTTGCAATGTGGAGGCACGCCCCGCTGTTGGCAATGATTGTTTGTATGATTCTGATGATGATGATGATGGGTTTGAGAACGATAATTTGGCTTGTTTCAGAGGTCTTGTGTTGGATGTATCGTACAGGTCACTTTTTTCCAATATTACCTTTTATGTTGACTGTTCTGCGTATTGTGAACTTTCTTCTTCTATAATCATTTTTTATACTGAGCACGCTACAGAGTGAAAAAGGGACTTTTTTATTTTTTATTTCCTTGTATCGGGAATATTCTGTTGGGTTTTTGTGGTTCATGTGATGAGCTTATTTTCGTAGTTCTATGCTGCAGCTTATTTATTCTGAAAGTGCTTGTAATGCTGTTAGAGATCCCTCTAAACTAAACTGCAGACTTTCATAATATGCGAATTTTATGCTATAAATATCATGTTGATTGTGATGCTACTACTTCATTCAGTTTAGGGGATGCTACTACTTCATTCAGTTTAGGGGATGCTACTACTTCATTCAGTTTAGGGGATAGTCCCATAGATAGAACAAGAGAAGCAGACAGAGTTAGATTGCCTTACAAAGAGAATGTTTTAGAAGCCTTGTGTCTTCATCAGATGGCTATGATGAAGAAGATATATTTTGGTTCAAATTGATGAAGCAGTAGTACTGTTCAGTATCTTGACTTCATAACTGCAATAAAGCTCGTGGATCATGTGATTATTGAGTAATTTTTTATGGTATATTTTTATGTTGTCTGTGTCGAGGGAATTTTCTTAAAAAGAAGTTGGATTATTTATCAGCAGTAGCACCTTGCATTAATTGTGGTTTCTACACACACGGACGTATTTATACATGTCTCTGTTCTGTTGTTTATTTCTGAATGTGATTACCTTAGCAAGATAATGTTGTTATATGATCCAAACTTGATAATTGGTCGTTGATATATTAATCCATTAATATGATTTGAGTGATAGTTTCCTCCTACTGTTTCTATAGATTTATCTGTAATGATATAGTTTATATCCTCAATGTTCAATGCATGTGAATAATGTGAAAGTTTGTAACATCTGATTTTCTCTTGTATAGTCACAAATATCAACAGACCTGCTCAGTTGTTTGCTTATGGTTCTGAGTCTGACTGCTGTCGTCCTGCTCCAGGCCAGTCAATGTTGTATGCTGGAAACGAGCTATATGTTTGGAGTTTATGGAGAAGGTCAGATTTTTCAGCTTAACCTTTTCTTTTTCATGTTAATCATTTTAATACATGTGATTATGTTTTTAATGCATTTTATTAATTTGAGGTTGACTGATATGACTTTTTGTAAAGTTGAGTTTAAAGCCTAGAGTAGAGACTAATCTATGGCATGTGAATCGATCAGTTGCCTTGGTATATTGTTCAGTGTTGGTACTATTTTCTTAATCTTAGTGCATTTGCGGTTTCCATTTTAAAAATTGCAGCATATTTCTGACACAGGTTCACTTTGATTTCTAGTTGAATAATGTGTCTGATCTAAACCTGTTATTTCCCAGGTTTACGATGCTCAATGTGCATATACACGGACACAGATACAAAATACCCACTCACAACCACACTTTATCTTTTTGTTTTTATTTCCACACAGACTCTGAATAGATTCTTATTTAGTTTCATATTCTAAAATCTTGGTTATCCAGGCTGACGTTCTAGAGTATTATGATCAGACTGTGAACTCTCCTAATGGATCTTTCTACATCCCAGCTGTCTTAAGGGTATGCACTCACTATTGCTATTGGTTCATTGTTTTTTCTGACCCTTCATCACAATTCTAGTTGTGCCATTGGTTCTTCACCAGCATTTATATATATTATGTCTCCACAATTATTACCAAGCATTTACTTGCTATTTGTCTGGTGATCCAACCCCGATGTGCTGAACATATTCTTATTTCGGTACAGGTTCCTTATTTACTTCAAGTCGTTAAGAGAAGGATAGTAAAAAGCAATCTTAGCCGGAAAAATATACTATTTCGGGACAATTACACGTGCCAGTAAGTATTATATTTTGTGCTTTAATTTCTAACAGAGTTAACTGTGTTTTAATTCAGTCATTTAACACGACACAAAATGAAGGGGGACCTATTTGCAATTATAGTATTAATTGGGGTCTTAGGACAATTTGGATGAAATTTGACTATTGTCAAGTATAGTTAGTTCATTGGCTTTCAACTGCCAGCCCTAAACTAGCATGAGTCCAGTGCTTCACAATTCATGATTAGGGAGTAATCATCTAGCAGAGTAAAGTCTTGCTCGGAAATTAACAAATGCTTAAAGTGATGCACTGGTGATCTTGCCTTTTTTAGTGTTTATGTCAGTTTAGATATAAAGTGTTACCCTGACATTATATTTCCTTATCAACAGGTATTGCTCTTCACGTGAGAATTTGACCATTGACCATGTAGTGCCTACTGCACTCGGTGGAGAATGGAAATGGGAAAATCTTGTAAGACGATATGTTGGATATACATTTTACTATAATAATATAAATATCCTAATAGTAATATACATATATGGAACTCTAATCTTATTTCATAGATTTTATGGGAAAGCAGGAGTAACCCTGATGTGCTTGGTATGGCAGAAAAGCAACACTGGTATAGAAACAGTCTTTAGTGGTTCTTAGATTTGACTTCAATCTGACTGAAAAGCCTATTTGAAACATAAAAATGTAGAAATAGAACGTCTCTGTTAACATTGTTAAACGAAAACGTTATTTACAAAAGGGAGCGAACTTGAGCTTGAAGAAAGCATAAAATGGGAAATCACTTTAAAATTTCAAATTTTGATTATGCTTTATATCCACTCCCTTTCTCTTTACCACCATCACCATGAAGCATTAATTTCAAGAGATGGCAGGTGGAAACTTAGTTAATCGAATAAAGGATAGAGAGGTAGGAGATACGTAAGCCTTAGTCCCAAGCCCATCTCCAGCGTAGTGCATCATGTATCAACTCCTTACACAGTATTTGCTGAAAACAGGTTACTGCTTGTGCCAAATGCAACTCAAAGAAAGGTCAAAAAACTTTAGAGGAAGCAAAACTGAAGCTGATTAAGGTCCCAAAGGTACTGCTTATCTCACTAACTACAATGACTTTGCTTTGTTTATATTAGCAAGGTTCGTTTTCCATACTTAGATGTTATTGCAAATATGGCTACGAACCACAATTACCATTCTTATTTGCTGTGTGTTCCTTATCGCATCATGACGTGCATGTCTTGATCTTGGCAGGAATGGACAACTTGATAGCAACCAAGAAAGGGTTGCCACTGTTAAAACCCTAATCTTTCGTGTGCATAAACATAGTTTTAACTGAAACATACGACCTATTTCAAGATATTTATGGGTTTGAAGTTTTTCTTTTTCAGTACTAATTAACAATCTTACTGTGGTTGGTCAGGCCCCGAAGGACTATGACATACTTGCCATACCCTTAACTAGTGCAGCGCTAAGAATGCTAACAAAAAGAAAGGGAACACCTGAAGAATGGCGTCAGTATCTATCGAGGTCCTCTTCAGAGCCATGAATTTACACTACTGTAAGTGATATGTCCTCCCTCACCAAAAAAAAAGAAAAAAAAGAAATAAAAGACAATTTCCCCATAATTTTAAGGTCATATTAACTTAAATTTAAGAATTAAAAATCCATTGCAAACTCCGCTATCTAATCTCAGGAATTGTGTAAAATAAATGTATAGTAGCTTCCTGCACAGTGCTCACTGTTGTATGTTAAAGCTGCTTGTCTTTCTCGTTTCCTGAACACGGTTATGTATATGGTCTTGCTCAAAATGATGTACATAATTAATGTAAAAAAAAAAAAAAACACTTTCCTCTCCAAGTGGGAGTCAATGCTCAAGTCTATTGTGATTGCATCTCCCTGCAACCAATATCTGCGTCAGTTTTGGCTGCTACCCTTCGTTACATCTGGCAATGCAGAACTTAAGTTGTCTTTTGATACATTCATATAATTTTTCCAAATACCAAATATGGCATATGATCCATACTAATATGACACAGTGATCAGTGATGCTAGCTCCTAACCTAATAATTTCAGCACAATTAAGAGGAATTTTTCAGAAGAGAAGATGTGGACGCATGCTAGTAGTTCTATCATACTTGGATCCATGTGAACAGTAAAATATAATCATAATACCAGCCGACAAAGATTGCTTCAAATGGTTAGATTGAGCTGAGTTTCATGATACACCACTGATTCTCTATATTATTTTATTTATCTTTTGTTTGGTTAATCACGTTAAGGAGACATTTAGCATTTTTATGTGAAAATATAAATATTGAGTCTCTTTTATGCCGGGATAAATAATGTCATGCCAATTAAAAAAAATCGAAATATGCAATAAATGTTTAATAAAAAGGTATTAGCGCTTCTCAAATATTATTTTTTATATTTTAGCCAGTGTCATTCAAATACAAAAATGTCAATCAAATATTCCAACATGATAAGATATCTTAAATTTAATTCTTAAAAAATACTATTTATACAATATTTTGAACTTATAAATATACATACATAACTCTATTTGAATTGAATAAAAAAAAAAGTTAAAATTCAGATACATCACATGGTAAAATAGAAGGGTTGTAGGAAGGGAAGGGTGTAGGCATGCAGCAATTTTGTTGGCGAACATGAATCGTTCAGTGGTGCATGAGAAAATGGGATAGACGGAAATGAGTCAATGGCCATGTATTGTAGGCATGGACGTCTCAGTGGATTGATGGATAAAATCGAACCCACACCCTTATTCTTATTCAATGCATCTCTAGGTAGGGCCTGCTTTATTTAGTGTTCATGCCTCACGCCTCGGCCCTGTTCTCTTGGCATTATTGCTCCCGCTGTCCTGCACATGTCACTTTATATGGGCTTCTTCAATCCTGTCTAGTGACTACTTCTGAGTTCTGACCTCTCAACCAGTCCCACTTCCACTTCAACGACTAAAATACTAGTACTCCTCCCTCCATTGCAGGCAAAGGTTTTAGTAGTACTCCTCTCTCTACCATAATACTGGGAGAAAACAAAATCCTAGTGAGAGTACTCTATATACAGTATGCATGCGAACTGTAACTGATGTGTTCATATTTCATTTTCAAGTACTTGGATGGTAATCCAAGTGACTACTTTTTCAATTCGAGTTGTGTAAGAATGACCAACGATTTTATCGACTAATGAACATAATCTAATCTTTAAAGGTGGGAGCATTTCTGAATTCTGACCACGATACATAGTTGTATATATCGTTAGATGAAGGTGACAAGATTATGGTCGTAGTGGATAGTGATAGAGATTTGAACTTTCGACTTCGATTGCCTAACATGAGAATTATAAGTGAGAAGGGATCAAAAACATGTTGGCTAAGCACAAGTAAAGGACAAATGACTACAGAGCCATTTTGTTTCAAACTCATTCTTTCATTATAATTTATTTTTTATTTACTACGTTTTATTTTAGTCTCTAGCTGTCAGACAATCACAAATCTATATCATAGCCTAAGTCGGGGTTAGGCAGTGACTCGGTCATCGATTTAACCAGCATTCACTCAGGATTTTTGAATTCAAATTCAAATGATCAAATATGAAATATTCAAGTTCTTTAGTGTACCTTTAGTCCAAGTTTTTTTTTAAAGAATTTCAGAAACTCGTGAAATAGGTTTTTTGTTTGTAAAAGTATAAAGATACTCGACACGGCACTTCAAAATTTCTAATTTTTAAAATAAAGGGCTCCCAATCACCTCATGACATGCTCGGGGAAGTGTTGCAGTTAGATCCATTGTCTTTAATGTAAGGACCTAGCCATTTGAGGAGCAGTCCCCAAAAAGCCATTATCAACTGCTGCATTAATTATATTCAATGAACTTGAAATATTCGTGGGGGGAAAAGACAGTTTATACTTTGCCCACGGCGTGAGATTACTTTAACCATACGAGATTCAAGTTCCTACAAACTCCATCGAATTAGGTAAAAACCATACCACAAAAGCATTAAACAAGTTTTCATCAAACTAGCTTATAAAATGCAATTCACATATCTCTTACTCAAATTTGGAACAAGTTTGTCAGAGTAAAAGGCTGTTTGTCCATCCAAACTGGGACTAAAAAATAAAGATATTTTATAGTTATATCTTCAATTCTTACATGTCTTTGATCAACTTGAATAATTGTTTTTAAATGAATTTTTGGTAATTCTATACATTTTCTCAAACATTGGCTAAATAATATATATATATATATATTTTAATAAAGGGGCAGAGCCCCAAGTAAAGGAAACATTGGCTAAATACTTACAACAATACTTCCGAGAGAATACGACAAAACACAAATGTACTGCTTGGTGAAAAGACTAAAAGTGGAAAGTATTTTAAAAAAAAATGAAAATAAAAATTCACGGCATTCCAAAACTAGCTGTAAAGCTAAAATGAATAAAACGATTTGGGAGTTTTAGGTGGAGTGGGTGTAGACGAAGTGTAGTAATCCCATATCATAAATGAGGAGAGTATTAACCTATTAAAATATAATCATTAATTGTATGAAAGGCGACAGAACCATTAACGGGGGAGGGGGTTTCTATTTTCTGATAAACTAGGTACATTTCCATATCTTGCGAGCACAAGACAGACCGTGTAAAGCAGCATAGTAAGTAACATATCAGAGTGAGTCATAATGGAAATTATTTTGTCTCGGTTGCCAACTGATATGAACCCTCCTATGACAAATTCTTTTGGACCATAATTCAACTTACGATCACTTTTATATGTTTTAAGATTTTCAAATGTTAGATATTTTAGTTTCAGAGAATCTAAAGCGGAATACACACTGCCACAATCAGTCTGCGTTATGGCTTTTGGGATTTGTTCCAATGCATCTTTTGAGAGGTCAGCAAAAGAAAAAAAAAAAAACTATAGCAGTCCTCGAAAAGCAGGCTTGCTTATGTGGCCTTACTAGGTACCTGTTGCTGTTCTACAAAGCTATTGCACTCTCAACATTCAATATTCCATTCAACACGAGAAAAAAAAAAAGAAGGACAAAGTTTCAATTATTAAGTTGTATTTTTTCAAAGGCAAAATGAAATTACTTTTCATTTCTCTTTATATGGCAAAGGAGTATATATAAATGAGATTGGGGAGAAGCAGGGTAATGTAACGTACGGTGATTGGTGAATGTGTGCATGAGATAGGGATGTATTTCCCTCAGATGGACTAAATGTGATTTGTTTCCTGTAGCTTTTTATCTGCCGACAAAAACCCGAGGGCCATAAAGGGAGCACCCAGCACGAAGCGTGACACCAAACTTGTTCCTTATACTTCATCTCATTTCCCTTCTATTTTTGACCTCATGGACACCGATGTATGCCGGAATGTATCAGTTTCCGACGACTGCCAGCAAGAGCAGCTCCTCTCCTCTTCCTGCTCAAAGCTTTCTCCCTTCTCAAACAGCCTTGACGACCTCTTCTCTTCTCAGAACACGGTCAGTTTCTCCATTTCTCTAAACTCCTCTTTCTGTTTACGGTGGTAGGCTAATTCCTTCCAAGTTCTACCATCTCGTTTCCTCGCTGGGCTTCCCCTTTTTTGGTTTCAGTTTAATTTTTTACACTGACGAGAAAGGGATTCTTTTTGTTGCTATCTAATCTTTGCCAAGTTTGGAGCTTTAATATTTTACCCTGTGCTCTGTTTCCTCTGTTTGCTAGTGTGGTTGTGTCTGTCTTAATGTTCTGTTCTAACTATACTTTCCATTATTTGAACTAGATTATGCAGGAAGTGGATGTTGGCTTAGAGTGGCTGTCAGTATTTGTGGAAGACTGCTTTTCCAGCCCAGCAAGCTGCCTCTTGGCACCTGCTCATGTTCAAACCACAAGCGCAAACGCTAAATCCTCGAGACAATTGGAGAAAACCCATCAAAACAAGTCTCCTCTACAAAATTTTGCTGTGCCTGGAAAGGCTAGAAGCAAAAGGAAAAGGCTGTCCACCCTTAGAAGCAAAGACCCTTTAAGCATCTGGGCGCGTTATTTAAACCCACAAAACGAACCCTTAAGTTCAGACCCTCCTCTTCTCAAACAAGCTTACTGGTTGGCTGACAGTGAACTCATTGTTCCTAAAAAGGAGGATGAGCGAGTAGTAAGGGAGGATGGAGCAGTAGAAGAGGGGGAGAAGGGGAGTGCGAGCAAGGAGAATTTCGGGAGCTGTGAGTCCGAGGAGGTTAGCCATGGGCAGCATCCGATGCCCAGAAGGTGCAGCCATTGCCTGGCACAGAAGACCCCACAGTGGAGGGCCGGTCCATTGGGCCCCAAAACACTATGCAATGCATGTGGGGTGAGGTACAAGTCTGGTAGATTGCTGCCAGAGTATAGGCCAGCCAAGAGTCCTACTTTTGTAAGCTGCTTGCACTCCAATTCCCATAAAAAGGTCATGGAGATGCGAATGGCTCTTCCTTCGTCCGAGCCCTAGTGGTTATATATTTTCTTGTAAATCCAACTTCAAAATTTAGGAACAAAATAGTTTGAACCTCAGAAAGTATTAAGGGGAGTGACTAGTTCTAGGAAGTAGGAACAGGCAGATATATGGCTTAATATCCTTTTGTCTTGAGAAGTATTCTATGCACTTTAATTATGACTTTATTCTTATTCCCAAATCAAGAATGTTGAGATAGACCTCCGGTATTTGCTCTTAACAGTATTTGCTCTTACATTTATGATGAATTGTTAGGTGTTAGGTATTTTTCCATTTCTTGACATCTGAATTACGAATCTTAAGATGGGGTCCGTCGTTGTCAAAAGTTAAATCTATGACGTTGCATTCTGACTTTACCGATCCTTCCCAAATTTTTCTGCTCTTTTTACCTTTGGATTTTTGTTTGAAATATATAATAACATCATGGATTTGATTCACGTTGAGTGCTAGTTATATTTTATATTTGGCAATGGCATGGAACTACCAGAGGAAAATTAGATTATCCATTACAATCCCGTGACTTACAGATTCTCAAGAATGAAAACTTAAAAAGGAAGGAGAGAAAAAAAAAGTCATTTTCTTTTCCACCCTTTGATTTGATTTCCTACTAAGAATGGGTATATGGGAGACAAATTTTTTTCTTTTAGAAAATATTATTATTCTTGTCCTCCTAAGCAGCGTATCAATGTCTCAAAAATCAAATCTGATCAGAAAGATTACCATATCACGACTTTTTTTTAGTTCCACGATCCTCTTTCATTGGTGTGCCAGTAAGTAATCCAATTCCATCCCTATAGTAAATCTGGGCACCCCACTTAATTTAGGTTACTGTGGGTAAGCAACTATGGAAAACAGTTAAAACATTTTTTTTTTTTGGAATATGCAGCTTACCAAGTTTGGCGCATGTGCAAAGTGTAAAGGAAAGGCAAGATACATTAAGTGGTAATCAAACTCAAACATTGAGTGACCATTATTTAGGCTTCGGAGACACAAAGGGACAGATTGACGCAGCAAGCATGGCAGGATCTTATCTTTGCGTTCACTTTCAATAATAATGACATATTGGAGGGTACGTGATGTTCTTACTGAGGGGACCTTCTATGTTGTAAGCTTTTATTTATCCTTTCAGAATTTTAACTTCTTATTGGGACTGTATGACTTCTAGAATGAATATATATATATATATATATATATATATATATATATATATATATATATATATATATATATATAAAGAGTTTATTATTTGTAAAAGTTGAGAGCCGAAAGAGGTTGTCGACGAGAGCTTATACTTCCATTCTATATGGTATTTCGTCAATTCATGTACATTTATAGGTATATCAACATATTGTTAATCATCTTACCGACGAGGGAGGGCTTACTAGTTTTTTTTTTTTTTGCTACAAAAAATTTTCATAACTAGAAGACATAAAAAGTCATCTGCCAGCAAAGGAATCCTGTTTATGGCTTTTTGTTTTTTGTTTTGTTTTTTATGAGAATATTTTGGTTATGAAGATAATGTCTTGTGCATTCTCATTTGTCACGTATAATATTAATCCATTTTAAATTCAGTTAGGGTATGTTAGTTCTTTTAAAATTTGAGATAATTTGAGCTGGGTATCATAAGTGGTGAGTTTTTATTTTTATTTATTTATTTAAAAAGAATATAACTTTATGTGAGCTGGTCCAATTAACTCGTAAATTTATATATGGCTTGTTAAAGACTTTTAATTTTAATTTTATTATTTATTTAAGTAGTGATAATAATTGATTTATTTTTATTTCTGTAAATTAAAGTAACTATTTTAAGGAGTTTTATACAAATATCCCATTCAAAAAAAGTTGGGTTAATTTAAACATGTCAGCTCATGGGTCAGATCAGACCATCTGATACCTGTAACATAATTTAAAACCTCTCATTAAATGAAAATAATTACGTACGGTTTCTGAAACATGCACCTCCTTCTCCCCTTAAAAAATTAATGTTTAGTCTGCTTAAGGTTTTTGGGTATTAGCGATGGTTCTATATACTTTAAAATTGAAATACAGGTTTCTTAAGTCATTCCAATGTATTACATGCTTCTTCTCATGAAACCCCTTGTTGCAGGCAAAGGTTTTGGTGGACCAGCTTAGCTAGGTTGGTTAAACAGGGTTGGGAATCTTCTACAGCAAGAGACGTCCTTCTTCGTTGCACTTGTTTCATGAAGGCAGTAGGGAAACATAATTGCTGGAGGGTCAGAAAGTTTAACAGGAGGGTTTCCGGTGAAATCAGAGTTTTCTTGCGAAGATCCTTGAGTTTAGGTTTCGCCTCATTTTTCGTATTTGTTGTGTCATAGCGAAGATGGAAACTCGGCGGGTTGGTGTGTCAAAGTAAATAAAATCATGAAACAAAGACATGGAATGTAAGTTTAGTTCCACCATATTAATTTATGACATTAGGTAGTAATGATGGGCATGGAAAATTTATGTGGGAGGCTAATAGGGAAGAAGTTCAGAGGAGTAACAGACGGCTATGGAAATTAAGGAATTTGAAGTTGAATGTGGCTCAAGGTGTTTCTATGGAGACTTTTGCTCAGTATCCTTCACTGCCATTAGAGCCCACCTTACACAAAAGCACATGCATCTCGTGCGAAACTGACATGCATGCACTTTGTTCCCAAGTCATCTATCTACTCTCTGGTTTCTTTCTCCCTCAGCCATTCGTTTTACGTCTTTACAACCATTTATGCAAATACTAAGCAACAGCTAGGTGATGTCCTCCTCAAACCAGCCAGCTAAGATTCAAGAAAATTTTGGAGGGCATAAATTATAATTCACACAATTAGTGTAAAGTTGGCCCGAGAGGACAGAAAACCAAATAATTTACAGAACTAGCTAGAAGAATAAGAACTAAGAAGAACCAAATTGAATTTCCATTAATACTAAAAAGAATATATAATATAAAAACATTGGAATATTATTATTGGTATAAATAAAGTTATTATTATCACAAATTGTACATACCTGTTGAGTTTAACTCTGACATAACCGTGCAAAATTTATGATAAAGGTTTAAACTTTACACATCATGCACCATGCACCGGACTTGACCAAACGTAGAGAGGACGCCAACACGTTGGAGATTGGCGCCATTAACATAATAAATGATTGACGATAGTATCATTAACGTTAGACCAACGGCCATCGAATTCCCCACTGATCAGAAATATAAATTTAAAAGCATGGGTTAAGTCAAAGATGGAATCACTGATTATTAGGCCGAGTGATCCAAGACGTACAAAAGTTGCAACTTTAGCATCGGGAGCACATGGAAATCTGCTGGCTGAGGCTGTGCAATGTGTAATGCTGGAAGTGGGACACAAATCACCTCACCCAAGTGCCCACTATTGAGTTGGTAGGTGTTGGGGGGTTGGGGAAGAGTGCATAATTGAGTCTGGAAAGCAACCTCTGCTGATTTGAGTATGACCCTCCATGTCTTTTGTCGGCCTCCTCAAAATTGAAGGCCCCGCCAAATTATCTTTCGGATCAGACGGAGAAGGAGGACACGGGCCGAATACAGGGAGCTGGGTATGCTTTTATGTGAAGTGTGAACGGAGTCAGTCCAATTCAAATATAACGGTAATAATAATCATGAATCAATGAGGTTTTCAAGCTGTGGGTCCACAAACATCAAATAATAAGCATTGGATGCTCATGTTCAATCAATCTTTTTTTTTTCTTTCTTGTTTTTGGATGTAACTACTCCCTGATTCCTTCGGGTTAAAATGATGGTCAAAATGCAAATACACATATAATACCCTAAATATTTCTTTTTATTTGAGCTGGAATGATAACTTAGAAGTGTCTTGTTTAACAGTTGACTCCCCTAAAAGAAGAGACTGATATTAATAATCTTCTAAAGTGCACTCTGGTAATTGATGAAATACATTCCTAAAAGGAAAAAAAGGACTGAGGAAAGGAAAATGATCTCAGCGCCCAGCGGAATCTCCAAATCCAAAAGCGCCACCAGTAATAACAAGTTGCCATGTTTTTTCTTTTCTTCCAACGTATTCATACTTAACAAATTATTTCCAACCAACGCAAACTTTTCTCCTCTCCAAAAGGATGAGTCATATCATATCCCATGACGAGTTGCCGACAATAAATAAGATCACCGCATCACAAATCAAGAGAGGCATAAGTTTACAATCTGAGTATTAATCAAATCAGGGGATTTGTTATTAAAATGAATCTGTAAACAAAATATCATTAAGATTACCTCAAAGTACAAGACCTGATGAAACTATAAATAAATAATAGCATCTCTAATGCATATACAAGAAGAATCTACAAAAATAGAATCATCGATAATGTAATAAATACGGAAGCTACCAATGAGGACCTCAAAGGAGAGGATGATATCTGAATAAGAAAATTGCAAGCTGGTGTTGAGATATTCTGTGTAGTAAGCTTGGCCAAACCTTGAAAGTCGCAGGCCATGTCATCCTGATTTTGCACTTGGAAATACATATTAAATGCATACGAGGCATTCCCATTAGCATCAAGGCTATTGCAAGACGAGCCATATCCAAGTGCAGTGCAGTCCCCAAAGGTGCAAGCATAATTTATATTATCTGCAAGTTTGCTGAGATCCTTGGCATCTGGATTAAACATGCACCACGTCGAAGAAAGATATTTCACATTCTGTGCGCCTATCAGTAATTTGTTCTGACCCTGACCAGAGAAATCCATTGGAAACTTGGGCTGCCCATCATACCTGAAAATTCCCCAGTGACGCTCGAAGTTACCTGGAGCAATGCTCTTGGCATCCTCATCAATAAGTCCAAACAGATAAACTTCGATAATTCCCGGGCGACGCGGCGTGCCTTTGTTTGCTGCGAGCCTTGGTAGAAGCCCATTATAAAATCTTAAAGCATTTCCTGCATTGGCATTCTTATCCCCATCTGTAGGCCACCCTACTTCTCCTACCAAAATGGTCATATCTCCATATCCCACGGCTTTCAGAGCAGAAACCAAGGTATCAAAATTTGCATCAAACACGTTGGTGTATGGAGTCCCATTATCATTTATGGGATTGGCAACCCCATCGAAGAAAGCATAGTCAAAAGGAAAATCATCATTCCCATAAAGACTTAAGAAGGGGTAAATGTTTACAGTGAATGGTGCTCCATTCTTGTTCAAGAATTGGGCTATCTGGGTCATGAGATCACTAATATCAGCCCTAAATCTTCCTGCAGATGGAACAGGGTTATCTGCGGGGGACTCGTACACATCAGCATTTAAGGGCACCGTAGCCTTTATGGAGTCCCCAACGTGAGCGTCATTAAGGGCATTTTGTATGTTCTGTAGTGCTGGTAAGGTGACGTTCAAGAATGAATTATTATAGGATTTCAAAAATGGCTCATTCCCAACAGCGACATACCTGTGAAAGATGGAACGATATTATATATTTCAAAAGTAAGCTCACCCAATCCAACATACTAAACTAAAAACCTCAAAGGTGATTGGTAACTCGTAAAATAAAGTTTTAACATGACTTGCTACATTTGAAATATGAAGAAAATTTTGGTTCTCCATCAGTCCATCTAATGAAGTTAAGATATATTAACAAGCAGCCTTTTTCGTCTAACTATGAATCCCATGAAACGATGAAAAATCTTTTAAGTTACGGCTAATCAAACTTCTAGATGTTCTAGATTTTTGCAAACCCCTCATTAGTCATTAGTGGAGGTGAAAGGTGAAGAGCTAAAAGCTAAAGAACGAATAAACATGTCATAAACGTTCCAGTTGTTATGATTTTTATTCATTCTCGATGCACTTTTGTCTTGCTGTCTTAAGGTGTGTTTGTGTACGCGGTGGATTCCTCCCAAAGCACGTTTCCACCGTGATTTTATCAGAAGCAACAGAATGTTGCTTCTGCAAATTCTGCAAAAATCACATTTGCGTTGAGAAAAAAGCTAATCCAAACACACACTTAATATCACTTAATGTTCACCTCAAAATTATACATCAATCACTTTATAGGATGGCAAAATGATCCTTGGACCAAAAATCCTTCTCCTCTGCCATATAAAAAGCTATCACAAGGAGGCACCACTACCAAAAAGGAATCTAATCCTGGGGGATTGCTCAGTAACAGAGCTTCCTTGAGAAAGGATACAGCTGGGGTCACTACTGTAAGATTCCTCGCACACTTTCCCTGTCCCTCAACTTCTTAGCAGATATGCTGAGCATTTTTCTCTCTTTATCCAATTTATTATTATTATTATTTAGGCATCTATACGGTGGGATTGCTTTCCCCTCCGAACAACCCTCACTTCTCATGCCAATGGGATTTGGGCATGATTAGATGGACCTCCAAGTTTTTTTAACAAAGGAGCTATAAGCTAAATTTATAGGCTACAGCACAATTTGAATCTAAATCAATGCACGGGTGCAGATATCAGAACTCGGGGGAAAAGTCACAGCTGTTCCAGAAATGTCATTTTTTTAACTTGGTTTTTCTCGTGACTTGTAAACGGGCCGATACTATAAATAAGCAATAGGGGAAGAAATAAAAGGTATCAACAAAGGGGACTGCTTTATACAATTGCGTTAGAAATTAGAATGATAGCGACCCAAACTGATTGTCTAAATAGAAAGCGCGTAAAAATAACTCACTTGATGTTAACCCCACCCTTGAAGTTGTAGCGGGTAACATTCTTCCGAACCCACTGTTTAGCTCGATCATAGTCATTCATCGCAGCTAGCTGATTATTAGGAATGGCAACCATAACTTCGATCCCGCTCCCAGCCAGGGCACTCATAGTGGACTCATCTGCATCAAACAGTTTCACTTTCTGAATTCCATTGTTCTTCATCATCTGAACCACCGTGTCTGGAGGCAACTGATGTGTGGCCTGGGTTCCCCAATTCACCCCAAGCGCTGAAACGTAGCAACCGACCATCCCCATCACCAATACCAATTTCAAAAACCACATCTTTTCCATTCTTCCCAGAAAATAATAACAATTTCTCCGGCCAAAACCAAAAGGAGGAAGACGGAGGTGTAATGAGGGGGGGGGGGGGAATATTTATTTGCTGTCCACTTCCGTTATAGAGAGAGAGAGAAAACAACTGTTTCTGGGAGTGGGTTTGGCGAATCACCGAAAATTTAGCGACACTTGATCCCCACGAAGAATGAGATTGTGACGGAGGGGAAAAAAAAAGGGGAAAAATATTATAAGGAGGGAATAAAACGATCTCAAAGCTGATTCGCAGTTGGGCTTCTTTCGTAGGGTGAGGAGCGCCCCCAACCAGTAGCCGAAATCGACCAATGTGGATTGAACCGTATTGGTTCTTGTGTTAAGAGAAACAGAGAGGGCAGAGGAGTTTGGATTTAGAAAGAAACAGAGGATGTTTTAACACCAGTTATAGAAATAACAGAAACAGATGAAGAGTGACATGGACAGGCAGAGATCGAAAATATTCCCCAGGGGACAAGAACAAATACCCCACGATGAGTAGCTGCAAATGACACCAAATTTATCTGATGGGAACCGAATCGAGGATTAAGGTCCTATAAAGATATAACGGCTACAAATTTGAGCCGCTTGTGGAGTTGAGATGCTCGTAAAACGCAGGAACAAAAAAATGATTATAAAAATGTACAAAATTTATGTCAATATATAAGTGTGAAAATCAAGAGACGCAGAAAAAACAAGGAAAAGGAGGAAGAACTTCGTTTTTACTGAGAAGCTCCATTTTTTATTTTATTTTTAAATCAGACGTTGGAGCTGGCCCCGCGGCTTTACGGAGATAGGGAGATTCTCACTGGCCCGACGTCAGTTTATCCCAGTTTTTGAAATAAATAAAGTAATAAATTCGAACGACCCTCAAATAAATTTTTATCTTTAAATTTTAATTATTAAAATATAATATTTTTTAAATTGACTTACTTTTTACAATTTTTTTTAATCAAATCCAGCTATAAATTCTTTTCCTGCACTCACTCCTTTCACTAGTTTGATGACGTGGTAAACTTGAGTGTGATGTAACTAAGCCGTACCCTACCAATAAATCAGGGAGGATCAGAGTGAGGATCGTTTAGTAGATTTAGTTGGAGAGCGTGTGCCGTTGCCGACTACGTCCTTCGCGGGTTCCGTGGTCGGCGTCCCCACTTCAACTCCCCACCGCTACGCGGAGTGGCACGCGCATTCTACCTTTTAATCACCGAATTTTTGAGTGGTCATATTCATTATTATTTTACAATTACAATAAAAACGTCTGAATATTTTAGGAATGAAAAAAAGATCTAGAAATTCGTAGAGGACAAGGTTAGCTTTATGGCCACTCGCAAATCATAATTAATGTCTAGTTTGATCTAGATTCCCAGAGGATACGGGTAGCTTTACGGCCACACACAAATCGTAATTAAGGTTTAGTCTGATCGTCGATAAGGCCACGAAAATAAAAATTAATAATGAAATGGAATATTATTAATAAAATTATATTATTTGATAACAAAAAAAAATGACAACAAAATATTATTATAAAATAAAAAATAAAATAAAATATTATTAATAAAAAAATTTAACTTAATTTTTTTTTAATTATAAAAAATTTATAAATAAATAAATCAGTAAAAAATATTTTATTTTTTTTATTATTATCTTATTCAATTTTCATATTTTTAGATAAAGTCAATTCTTTTACAGAAATTAATTAATATTCCATGATTATCATGTTTTTCAACAATTTTATCGATCAAATAAAAAAATAGAATGAGAATACGTATTCTGTCACCTCTAACTCTTATCAACTAAACGAAGTCTATCTGATGATTCAGCAGAGTCCGACTCATCCATGGCGGCCACTGTTTTACAATTTGCTAATCACGTTTTCTGGGGACATTTTGTGCTTTTTGTTGTTTTGAAATCAAGTCACAATTATTATTATTAATTTATTTCTCCAGATAATCCTTGCCGATGCTAAAACACAATTCAAACTTGTTATCCTGTAGTAAATCAATCAATGAACCAAAGAAGAGGGTAAATATTAAATACAAATAAAACTAAAGTAACACGTTCTTGGCCGAATACGTTGGTGCAGAGAATAATTTTAAAAGCCTTCAAAAGCATCAAATTGATTAATAAAGTTTCATGACATTTACCAAAAGTAAATTACCGAGTTTTTTTTTTTCAAAAAAGAAGAATGCAGTACGCAACATCTTAAAAGGTCTGATTCTGTTAAAAAAAAATTAAATACCAAACCCCATCTCGATGTTCAATTTCTCTATTTATAGACTATATCAGACAAGAAGAGACTTCCTAAAAAGGAATGGACGTAGATTTAGGCTTCCTTTTTTTAAATGTACAGTAAGTATCTTCCAGAGTGATTTTAAAAGCACAAATTCCACATCAACTTATATTTTAAAGACCAAATTCTTCCAGACAGACCACTAAGTTTGAAACCAAAAAATTAAAGTATTTACATATTCAACTTAACTTCTATATATAGTAAAAACTTCTGAATTAATTTGTAAGTTATATGGGCTCAGCCTACACAATAATAACTCCCTAAAACAAATTTGCAAAGGATACATGCCTTTTAACACGACTAAAAATAAATAAATTATGTGGCCATCATATAAATATCCACCAGACGGAAGAATTAGATATCAACAAAATGTAAATCAAAATTTTGAAGAATTAAAAAATAACTTACCTCTTCGTAATGCAGCCTGTGATATTAGCAGTTCACTGAGGCGGTAAAAGAATGAAGTTGGCAGAACAATCTACCTAGTGGACATTTACTTTCATGGACTAAATTTTACGAAGGCAATGATGGACACCTAGAAAGTTCAGTCATCACTTGTTATTAGAGCAATTGATCATTTAATTGACTGTCACTTCCCATCGTTTAGTTAGAAAAGAAAAGAAAAACCCTATAATGAAAGTAATCCAAGCTCAAAATACCATAGAATAGACCGTGTCTATTCCTCTTATTATTCCTTAATAACAGATGCTGCTTTACATTATTTGTTTACAACTAGTGCTACACATCAAACTTCAGAATTGCCAAGCAAATATACAACAAAATACTTTATTACATGTTTTACAATCAACTAAAGAAGACTTCATTATTCCCCACCAAACCCCCCCCCCCCCGGCCCCCCAAAAAAAAAATCTCACATAGATTAGATGAACTTGAAACCGTACAATATATGGGAAAACCTTGTATTACTCACGACTAATTCTAGAAATAATGTCTTTCATATTTTATCTGCAAGCTCAATTAATATATTCGTGTGCAGTTATTGCATAAGAAGTATGTTCGCCTAATGACTTATGCATCTTACTTCACCCTCACACACTAGGTACCAATACCATCCACCTTCATCACTCACAACTCAATATTTTCAAAAGCAGCATATCTGTGGCTGGCCATTCCATGCGCGCACAAAGTCATCCAGTTGAAGAGTTAGGGGTAATTTGCCGAGGTCAATTAAGACATAAAACAAGAACATAAAAGAAATGATGGGCAATAGTAAGAAAGCAATATCAGAATGTGGATATTAAAAAACAGTTGGAAGGAAGCTTTATTCATCATGTCCGTCCTCTTTACATAACTAACCACATTTTTTCTTTCTTGTTCATATTCCATTGATAGGACTCAGAAGTTAAAACTAATTTATATCTAACTACTAAAAAAAATTAAAAATTTAACAAACACAAACAATAAGAAACAAGTCACAAGGTTACCAGATAGCATCTTCTACGAACCGTCTATACAATAAGCTCGTCTTCAAGATAATTATACTCAAAGGTGAACTCGGTCTTGATTCTTTGACACCTGAGTAACCACATCAAGGTAGAGACAGTTGATAAGAACAAAAGCACAATATAAAACATAAATAAAATCTGTGGTTCATGAACTGAACCATAAAAGTAAAACTTGAAAATACAATCAGTAAGATCATCTACAAGAAGACCAGATATGTTTCTAAACTTGAGAGTCGAGCATACAAGACAGACGACAAAGACAAATATATAATATCATTTACCACCTATGAAACACGGACACGGGACACGACACGTTGAAGACACATAAATTAAAAATAAAAATTATATATATATATATATATATATATAGTACTAGAAAATAATAATATTTATAACTCACTTTACAACTTATTACCAAAAAAATTATTATAAATTTATAATACAATCAACATTCATTCTTCTTCAATATATTCTTTATCAATGCTATTATTATTATTTTCTTCGTTTGTGAAAAGAACTTTCTAATTTTAAATTATACAAAGATAAATTTGTAACCGATAAAATTTCAACGTTAACAAGAACAAAAAATAACAAAGAATACAAAAATTATGTGCACATGCAATAATAACAAAGAATAAAAGCAAGAGAGCAACTCTAGAAAGAATTATATGTGTATTATTATAATTCAACTCCCTCACCATAAACAAAAACTATCTCAGCTCTTTGCTATTGCGATTATGTAAAACATTAAGAGACAATACAAAAATTAGAAGAATTTGGTTTCCTTTTCCTCAGTAAAAAATCTTGAAACCCAAAAGCAAACTTTCAAATAGGTATATATGCTTACGTAAAAACAAACTTCGAAGGCTTATTGAAAAAGAATATGCAAATAGCCACGTACACAGACAAATCTAATAAGAGAAAATAGAGGAACTTACTCTATGGTCAACAAAAACAAACAATAGAGTTGCAATGATTTAGATGCAAGCTACAATGGATGATAGGGACCCAACTTCAATGGAAGACATGTTGCGATGACCAAGATACAAGTTATGATCGTTGATTTTGGGTTCTAACTTCAAATAAAAATCTAAAAGGGATGTAGGATATGTGTCTAAAATGTCTGAAATAAGTGTCAGACACGTTCAAAAAAGTGTCCGACACGAGTTTTTTTTTTAATATTTTTTTTAAAAAAAGTTGGACACGGGACACGCGTTGAACACGGTGTCCCAAGAGTGTCCAAGGAGTGTCGTGTCCGTAGAGTGTCCGACACGTCGACACGGCTTAAAACGAAGTGTCCGTGCTTCATAGTTTACCACATATCAAGGACATAAAAATATCAAACATCTAAAATGCACAGACCTAGGAAAAAAAAGAGAGCCAAATACTTATTACCACATCATGAATCTAGTCACTAAGATATCAAGTGTTCATTTTCAAGTCAATGTTATCATCAAAAAATTCAAGTTAAGGGACCTCTTCGTGTATCATGAAATCAGAACTTATACCTAGCCCAGCTCAGTAAAGCCTAACAAAAAGATGAAGCAATAAGGATAATGGAGGATGCATGAGAGTTTGGACTCCTAATGTGTTAGGAAATATTCCCCTGTGGCAATTGAACAAATAATCATCATAGGCACTAAAACAAGTTTTTAATTAAGGAAAAGTATACTAAAGTTTGTCTATGGGTAAAAGAGAATTTTCAATTCTTTTGAGCATAATGAATCCTTCATAAGCAGTTATCATTGACTTGCCAGAGATCCAATAATTCTGTTAATAATGTATGTAGTTCTTTACTATACTACATCTCCCTGTGATAACTTCTAATATTATGCCCCAAGTAAACAGAAGAAGGATGCTTTTCAATGCCAGAGTACTTTCTTCAGGATTGAATTTTGATCATCCATTGTAAAAAGTTTTACACTTCCAAAGAACCATACGATGCCATCAGCTTAAAGGATTGCTAAAAAACTTTATAGCAAGTGATAAACCTTGGTTACTTAGTGATTTGGCCCTTTCCTGTTTAACTATAGTAGATCAAATTTAAACTCAAATCTGAAATCTAACAATGAAGTTAATCTTGTGATTTCAGTTACACATCTTTTTAAATGTCTTAAATAAAAAAAAAGTAGTCATCTTTGACCATTTTTATACAGTGATACAAGTTTACATATATACAACAACAACTAAACATTTTCCCACTAGGTGAGGTTGGCTACATGGATCAAATAGCGACATAGTGGCCTATCATGGATGAGATCAATAGATAAGTTATTAACTATTAAATCATTTTTAATAGTTTCACTTATTATTTTCTTTGGCACAAGTTTTACATATATAGGGCAGATAATTATGAATGCAAAAAATAGGAACTGGAAATACACTCAACATACCATCCATGTTGCAGGTCATCATTTGCAATATGGAAATCAAAGTATACATATGTTCCCTGCTCATATTCATCTGTAGCAACTTTTGGCTCTTCATGTCGCTGAAACCATGTGTTATACTTTCTGTGATATCTCCAAGACTGCTTCTTTAGCTCTTTTGCAGCCAAATATTGTTGATAAGTGTTCTGCAGAAATAAATGGAAGTAAGCTCACATAATTGAATGACAAAATAATACTCATCATACAAGAATTTTAAGTACCTGCTGATAATAAAATGCAAAGAACAAGGTATCAGTTCCATATGGTTCAAGACCTACTCTCTCCCAAAAGGCAGGATTATTAACAATGGGTGCCTGTACTTGAGGATAACTAGGAGGTGTTATAGTTGGGTGCCTCTGCCGAACAAGGAAAATGAAAATTGATCAAATGACCAAAAAATAGATTAATCAATGATCATGAGGATGGATATATAAGGTAAAGCATACAGGAGTATAAGTCCTTGGCCGTTCTGAATCTTTAGGTTGTGGAAGTTTGTAGTAAGCTGCCTCAAGCATTTGCAAATTATATAATTGATCACGTATTCCACTAGAAGTAACACTTGATCCACTAAAGTTATCACCAATGGCTCCAAGGTCGGCACCACTTCTCCTTCCAATGACACCAAGGTTACCAGAAGGTTGATTGGATTGTAAAGGTTGGCCAGGAGGCAAGTCAGAATCTCTGGAAGTCTGCACAGGCTCTGGAAGAGAGCCAGATAATCCTGCCTGCACCATAAAAGTAAAATTACCAACTCAGCGTTCCCTTGAATTGATTCTATTTAAATCTAATTTCAGTCTTCCAGATCATGTCTGCACACATAGATCAAAATACAAAGTTCGCTGATAAGCAAAGCAGGATTAAGTCTAAGTTGATTCGAACCCCTACCCCCCCCCCCCCCCCCCAAAAAAAAAAAACCAAAAATACCTTTTACCAGCTTAAATGCTCAAGTATTGGTACTATTAAATTGGTCATCAGACTTTCCAATCAAATGGCATCTATAATAAATCGTTCACCCCAACTGGGAAATTAAGTGAATAGTTAAATTGGCCATATTTTCATGTGGTTCCTCATTTAACAGTCAACTAGATTTACATATTTTACTTTTATCAAAAAAATAATAATAATACATATTTATATAACCCAGGGCTAGTCAGTATGAATCCTGGTGCACTACAATCTGAGGAAGGCACTAAACATTAAAAAAAATTACATGTAGACAATGATAAGTGATGCAAACTTCTGCCCGTAATAAAAAAAATGATATGAGAATGTATCTTAAAGTAAATAACAAGCTTTGGAGTTGGTCAGAATACCGGAGAATCAACTGTATAGGTGGATTTCAAATCATCTTCATTTATGATATTCTTGCCAAGCCCAGAACTAGCAGTAGAGTCGGTTGCTGCCTCATCAACAAAATTCTGCTGTTGCTGCTGTTCTTCGACCTTAGAATTGCCAACATCTGCAGAATACAAAATTTATAATATGCACCGTATCCCCTAATAACACAAATCTTGGTATGTTTTAGAAGCCTGAGTAATCATTATATTTTTCAGAGTACAGATGCGTCCACATATTAAACTTCAAATTTAACTAGGTCAGTATTGGAAATTAGCACATTCCTACCAAGCAATTTGTGTTATTCTTGCTTTATTTAGTAGACTAAAATAACCTGGTAGAACAATAGAAAAATTCCTGATACTGCTAACAATTAAGATTTTTTGGATTAAAATTGAAACTTTAAAATTAATTAAAATTCCTGTTTTCCTTCTGTATTCATTAGCAAATTTCAACAACAAAAAAAGGAATAAAGTAGATGGTAATTATGAATATGAAACATACCGGCATCTTTAGAAACATCTGATATCAATTGCTGCTGGTTAGACGGGGAATGGATAGAATTAGGTGGCTGCTGTAATGAGGTGGACGAAATACCACTGAAACCTGATGCCTGGACTCCAAGTCCCAGACCAGATTGAGAGGAAACAGATGAGCCTTGGGAGCTAAACTGCATACACAGTAGCATGTCATGCAAAATATTATTTTGTTCTGTTGCAGAAAGAAATCAGTACTAAAAGGAATCAACATACTCTCATTGAACAAAAGTTTAAAATTAAGTAGGATATGTTAGTCACAAAAAAAGTAAATATAGAAGGCGGGAAAAAAAGGAAACAGAAGCCTCCACAAATAGTAGATATATTGCACAGGATCCTTTAAGAGAAGGCCAATCACAATTTTTACTAAAAAGATATTAACTATCGTACCCTGACACAGAATATCCTTTCTCATTTCCTTTCTCTTCTTTCTATTTTCTAAAGTGACAGAGAAGGTCTTAATGATTCAACCCTTTTCCTTTTCATAGATACATTTAATAATTCAAGTATTCAACCATAAAGAAATATATAATCAAATTGTAAATTAAACCTAATTAAAAACATCAGTACCATTTTCAACTTTTTCCCAAACTTTCTGTTTTGCTTACCAGAGAAACAATGATTGAAACTTAAAGAATTCAATTATAATTATAGTTGCACTAATATCATGAGGCATAGAGTACATAATGAAGAGGCACAAGAAAAATTATTTGGCAAAAGATACAAAAGGGAAAGACATGATTGCATATTTTGTCTAGAAAACTCATGAATCCCCACCAATGCCAGAATCTGAGATTCAAATGTAAAATGCACTAAATTGGAAACAAACCAAGGCCATGAATGAAAAATTAAGAAGTAAAAGAACTAGAAAAGTACAGAGAAGCCAAATTTAAGATACATGAAAGAGTACCTGGTGCAATAGAGGGTTTTGCTGCTGAGCAGAAAATTGATTATGATTTCCTCCAGCAAGAGAAGGCATACCAAGAAGGGTACTGTGCCCTTGTTGCTGAACTTGCTGAAACTTTTGCAAAAATTTCTCCCTTTGATCAGGAGCTATTTCAGTTCTTCCGCGAAGCTGCCCCTGAAAATATATATGAATGACCTTCATGGACAGCATAACTTCAACATTAAAAAAAAACAACAATAATAAAATTTAAGAGGACACTAAGCTGCACTGACACGGGCTTTTTGCACCTGTATCTGTATCTGTATTAGATATGTACAGGATACCAATAAGCCTAAAAAACTCTTGGCTGGTGTCCTTTTTTCTTTTAAAACTGTTTTGGCTGAAACAGTCAGAAATGGGTCAAATCATTTCCAACCTGTTTTGAAACATTTCAAAACACCAAATGTTTTGGAGCCATTGTGAAACATGACAAACCACACATAATTAGGATCATCATTATAAATTAACCAAAACACATCAAAAGGCTCTAAGTCTTTTAATTTTCAAACTTCTCAACCTTGCCCTAGCATAGATTTTTCAAAAGTTGCTGTATCCTTGTATTGTATTTGAATACAATACACATACTTGTATTTGTGCATCATAGACAGCATGTCTCCCATTTCAAGAGTAAGAATACATATAGCACAATTTAATTGCACTTAATTATTTTCCCTGTTATTGTCTATTAATGAACAATGCAAATTTTCCTTTACGGTTTGAAACCAAATAAATAACTTGCAATCTGTCTACCGAAAATCATAAGAGCGAAAGAGTAACAAGTTATGCATTATGATAACTTTGAAACCAAATAAATAACTTGCAATCTGTCTACCGAAAATCATAAGAGCGAAAGAGTAACAAGTTATGCATTATGATAACTTTGAAACCAAATAAATAACTTGCAATCTGTCTACCGAAAATCATAAGAGCGAAAGAGTAACAAGTTATGCATTATGATAACTTCTTAAATTTTCAAGGAGGCAACCAACCAAGAATTCAAAATTTAATCCACACGTCCACAACATGAATGAGGTGAACCACTAAATAGCAAGGAAAAAATTTAAGACAAAATTTACCACCTCATTCTGGATCTGGAAAGGGTTTCCAGGTCTCCATTGCATGCCAGGAACCACAGTAGGTGAAAAAACTCGCCCAGATACAGATGCAGCCTCATTAACATTACTAGAGTCAACTGAAGCAGTTCCATCATTAGCCTTTGCAGCCTGAGGCATGACCATTCTGTTACTAAGGGGGGATACAAGAGGCTGCACCATGCCACTACTTCCAAGTCTATCATCAGCACCCAATATGTTTCTCTTAGTTATTTCAGAGGCTGAAGGGATTGAACCAAGGGCCCCATTGCTGGAAAGCATGTTTCCTGACCCAAGAGGAATACTAGTAGTTGCTTGATTCAACAGGGTGTTTCTGCCAATACCCCTCACAAGCGCAGCATCAGAAAGTGATGGAGATGGTCTCCGTCCAGGGAAGCTATTATTCTCTTCTTCCTTCATAGAGCCAGACTGATTTACCGAAGATGAAGAATTGGCAGCACTAAGATTCTCCAAGATACTCCGAACAGGATTTGAACCAGGGAGGACTGACACAGCAGCTGGTGCTCCAGAGACGTTATGAGCTGAAACATCTATAGAAACAGGAGTGGCATGGTTTCCAGCTAGTGTTGAAATAGCAGAACTAATTCCAATACTTTTAGAAGGTGGAGTTCTTGCAACAATATCAGAACTGCTATCCTGGGAAGCTGTATCATCTGCTTGCTCCTGGACAGAAGCATCTCATTTATAGAAGTCATAGTTTCCTTTACAGGAAGCATCAATAATATTCAACTAATTAAAAGGCCCCAACAATATGCAGCTTATTTTTTACTTTAACTGGTTGTACAATAATTCAGTCACATGCACTCAATGATTCTACAACAATCATCTCATTGTCCAAAATTATTCTTGATAAGGTAATATTGGATCAAAACACCGTTGGACAACAGGGACAAAGCATCCACTAAAAATCAGGTTGAGATAAAAAAGGAATGCATAAAAAAAGCATCAAATCTTATAGTAGCTATATTTAAAAAAAAAGTTACACAAGCTCCAAAATATGAAAAGTAGCAACACTCATAATCACACAAGAAGTTCTTCACATACAGTTTGTTAAATATCCTGGGTACGTAACTTTTTTTCATTTTTGGCAGGACAGGGAGGGGGAGGGGGAGAGGTACCTGCATAACAAAATTGTTATACTAGCAACAATCCTGAAGGAACAAAATGCCTTGATACGGATTATAGACAAAACAAATCGTTTAAGTGTCAAACATTAAGGATTATTAATTTCCCACTTTGAGCTGAATTATTTTGCTAATGAAGACACAATAAAACTTCAAATACGTGCATATCCTTCTTCAAGACAAAAAGGACTCTTCCAAACCACCATCTTCAATTGAAAAACGATCAATACAAACAGAGGACTGCATCTGAACTCTTCATCATTAATAGTGCAAACTCAAATTAACTCATATACAACATTCTCCAAAAATTTGGAACCAAAGCTCCAAAAATTTGGAACCAAATGCATATATCCTTATCCATAACTAATCAGAATCTGAAAAATGCATTATCTATAATCATTTCAATTAGCAAACCATCAATAGAGTGAGCAAGCCCATTTCTGCCATGAAATATCTCAGAGGAGCACCCGCACTTAGGAAAATAAACTTCTTATAAACACGAATATCCCACAGAAGATTTTTTTTAACAAAATCCTTCTACCTTGTCAGTTTCAATTTTCAAGAATACTCGCTCAAAAAACAATACTTTCAGGTCATATATGCAAGAGATACATACAGATGTCTGAGATGCTGATGCTGATGCTGGCGCTGATGTTGCCACAGAAGTTTTCAAGCTGAGACCAGTAGCAACCTTCCAGTACATACATATAAGCAACACAAAATAGAAAGTTCAACATGGCACTCAGCATACTGCTAAAAAGGCATGCCAATATGCAAAAATTTATACATCCCAATTCCATAATTTCAATCTACATATACATCAATATGTGTTCCCATGTTCTTTAGCAGCAAAGCAGTCCTGAGTAAACAAAATACCTTGGTAATACCAGGGGGGCCAATTGTAACAAGATCTTCGAGAGACTCCACCTTGTCTAAAGGTAATGAACTGTATAGCTCATCGACATCACTGAATTCATCAAAGTCCTCCTGTAAAATAAATAAACAGAAGAAAGTCGATATAAAAAAGGAAATCAGTAACACAGTCAGAAAGTTTGGATAGTAGAAAAGGATGAAGGACTCTCCAGAAAGGGTATACAAGAGGCAGATATCATCAACATCTACAAAGTGTTCAAATTTTGCTTTTAGAATAGAACAATGAAGGTACAAGTTTCAAAAGACAAACCTGATTACGCTCTACATAGTCATCCAAGAAATCTTTGACATCATTAACCTGCTCAGGACTTAATTCCTCATTATCTAGTAGTCTCAAGAGAAATTCACATTTCTTTATATGAGCCTTGTGTCGAGTAATTGATGTCTCTAAATGCATCTGTAAACAGAAGAAATAAGTGAATGGCTATCAGAAATGTAAGCCACCACTGTTATAATATGTGTGTCTAATCTATTACTTCATACCAATCTGGGTGGTCTATTCTTTCCTTTTTTAACAGAAAGCCCTTCAACCTCAGCTTCAAAGCTATCAATCTGAGATTCCAACTCCCCAACCTACTCAAGTATTTAAAAACAATAATAAGAAGAACATTTACCAATCAGTGATATAGACATAAGTACATGATTTAAATTAATATAAACTCATTAAAAAAATATGAACGCAGATAAACCCAATGAGAATGACCAGGGAAATAGGCATTAGACTTTAATATACAGCGCTATGAGAGAAGCACATCTATAGAACCAACATCAACTTAGAGTTACCATAGATGACAGGTCTCAACAGTCAGCCTGCAGTATAACTTTTATCATGCTGCAATAACTACTAGATACAAAGCAAAGAAAGTGACCATTTGCCTGAGAAAGCTCTTTTTTTAGTGTGTGTGAAAGCATACAGGCTACCAATTCAACAAGTAATAGCCATACTTTGGGTACAGCAAAGCAAAGCTCAAAGTTTTTCAAAGAAATTGATTTCATACCACATTGTTCAACCAATCCCTTGTCTCTGATTTAGCCTTCTCTCTTGGATCCTGTTGGAAAACATTATAACAACACATTTTTTTAGCCAAAGTCCAAATAAGCATAGTATGCCAAGGGGGGAGGGAGGGGGAGAATTATTTCCCAAGGTCAAAGACTCACAGTTTTGGGCTGTTGGCCCAAACCTTCTTTGGAGAAAGCTTTGGTTTTAGTCTCCTTCTCGCAGATCTTAAATCTTTCCATTTCACGCTCAATGAGCTTGCGAGCATCCACCAGAGCCTGCTCATAAGAGGCACTAACCTAAGTCATGTAATGTCAGAAGAAAAAACAGTGTCAATTAAAATCAAGGAGTCAAAATTCAATATTTAATATAAAAGCGTATCACACCACTCTATCACACAATCCAACCCAAGCAGCATTTCAGAACTGGATATTTCAAAAGTTCCACAGCCAGGATGAAAGTGGGAGATATGCAAAAGATTAAACAATACATAGCAACACTTAATAAAAGGGGTTAATAAAATTTTTTTTTGGGATAGAAAATAAAAGGTGTTAATAATAATCCTTTCAGGTTCATACATGCTAAAATATGTTTGTGGTTAAATTCCTTGCCATTAGACCAAAAAGATCGATAGACAATATTCTCCAGTCTCCACATTAGCAGAATATACAGCAATACAAAGATTTAATATGTATCTTTCCTGGGACATTAATCTACATATCCCAAGGATAACTCTACAAAGTTTACTGATCGATTTACTTCTAACTGTTGGGAATCTTAACAGTGCGGAATATCTAATCGTTGATGCCGGAAATATTGATGCAGAAATCTAGAATTTCCCTTTTTTTTCTGTTGCTTCCAACAATGACCCCATGGAAATTAAACATGGATGCCTTGCACTAATATGCAGCATATAGCTTATGCGAGGAAGAAAGTAGAAGGATAAAGAAACTTGAATTGACCTTCTTGTCCTTGATCTCGCTAGACTGAATCCAAGTCTTAATCTGGTCTCTGTACCTCTGAAGCTTCTTAATCTCCTTCTTCAGGTCTGCCTCAAATTTCTCCTTCTGGTTCGCATTTTCAGTATCGTATACCTAAACAAACCAAACCAAAATGAAATTACAGAGTTCAGTTGAAAATAGTCGAAAGAAAGAGGATAGGAAAGAATAAGAACAAATGAAAAAAAATAAAAATATTGAAGAACCTTGTTCCAGATACTGTCGAAGACTTCAACGCCTTCTTGGACCTTCTTCAGAACACGATCGATCTCTCCCTGAAGTTTTCTACTTGCACCCATTTGCCTAATTCAATTCAAATGAGCGATTATCTTCGAATCTTATCATCCAATTCCAAAGCGATCGATGATGAATTGATGTTCTAGGGGTTCACCACTTAGGTTTGTTTTCTACTGACACTGGACTTCCTTTTTCTCCCTTCAATATCTTTATATCTTTCAGATTTCATTTTTTGGGGATTTAGGAACCGGCCGGAGACGCGGAGATGATACCGTGACTGTTTCTTTTTCTTTTTAATTTTATATAACATACTATATGGAAAATATTAAATAAAATTAATTTAAAAAATTTTAAAAGTAAATCTCTTTTAAACATGTGAATAATTTCATTAGACACAAAATTTTTTTTTTCAATATCATACAATATTCACTAATTAATATTAATTATTACAACAACATCATTAATCACAAAATAAAACAAATTTCATGTATAATATTTATTATTTTAAAAAATATTACATAATATTGTTTTTAACAATATTTAAAAAAAATTCAAAACATCTCCCTTCATTATACAAGTAGGGTTTACTGGTTTGACTTTAATCAATTCAATAATTTTCTTATAAATATTTTTTACTTAAACAATTTTAGGTGTTAATCTAAATCTATGGACGGTCCAATTTTTAGTATGAGCTATTGATTTTTTGTTTTATTACGGTTATGAGGGTAAAGTAATTCTTTTTTTCAATTATTTTAAAAATGCGCTCCCCACTACAAGTGTATCTTTCAAAAGCAGAAAGAGATGGAAAATGCAATAACAGGTGCCCACCGGTTCAATTTACGATCTAGAAGGGTGAATTCGATGTTTGAAGCTAAGAATATATTCCCAATCTGTGGGGCAGAGTTCGTGGAGATACTGGACAACCAATAAACCACAATGATGCCATTGATTTAAGATCAGCTTGTGTGTTTGTTCTCTTTTTATGCTCTGATCTTTTAGGCTTGATGACTGCTTTTAGCTCTTCTCTAGCAAGCATTGCTTCCCAGAAGTAGCTGCTAAACAAGGGAGGAAGAGAGGGAAGATGAACTTGTACTTAGTAGAAGGAGAAGAACCTCAACTTCTGTGATGCGTCTCTTTCTGCGTTTTCATGTTAAGAACCCAGAAAACAATAGGAATAAAGATATTTGATAATTAAATGTTGTTTCAGATTGCCCAGTATGCCTTTCCCGTTCTCTTCAAACACATTCTCGTTAATATTTGACAAGGCACATTAAATATACTAGCGTTCTCTATTCAAATTTTCTGAACTCGGTTATGATCTTTAATTCCCAAATGGGATAATCTTCATTCAAATCAAAGCCAAGTAAAAGGCCATTTTTTGAAAACCGGAACGAGCCAAAAACAAGCCAACAAATTAGATGATGTAAATTCTTTTAGAAGACAAGGCATTTGTCCAGTCTTATGTCTTCAGTTAACGTCCAATATCTTGATCACAGTACCGGATTCAACTCGATGCAATGCCACAATTGAGTCTTGAGGCTTGCAGAGCTCATTTTTCTTTGCATATTGAATAGCAAATTCAAGAGTTTCTTCCGTTGATTCAGTTTGGGAAGCTCCAGCAGATCCTGTACCCAAAACAGGCAGCAAGCCACGATAAATAAGGCTATGTCTTGCTGGAGTTTCCTCACTGCATGACCATTCAAAAGAATCCGTTGTTATCTGAGGGACTACCACAGACAGAATTGGCATGCTGGGTCTATACTTTGCCACTAGCTTTGCTGTAGTTCCACCTCTGGTTAGAACTAGGATTAGAGCAGCCTTGATGCAATTGGCAGTCCTTACAGCAGCAGAAGCCATACTATCCAAAGTACTCATCGGAATTGGAGCAGTTTCCATTCTTCTTTTGAATAGTTCTCCGTAGTTTATGAAACACTCTGCTTCTACACAGATTTTAGCCATGGTTTGAACGGCAATTTCTGGATAAGCTCCTGCAGCAGTTTCCCCGCTAAGCATGACACAATCAGCACCATCGAGAACTGCATTGGCAACATCAGTTGCTTCAGCACGGGTAGGTCGGGGAGACTTGATCATGGACTCTAACATCTGGGTGGCAGTCGCCACTGGCTTTCCTTGTACATTTGCCTTGTGGATCATTACCTTCTGAGCAAGAAATATCTTTTCGATTGGAATCTCCATTCCCAGGTCACCTCTTGCCACCATAAATGCATCTGAATTCATAAGTATTTCATCAAAATTGGCAATCCCCTCTTGGTTTTCAACCTAACAAAATAAGTAAGAAAATCAGAAGTCAAAACTAATTCATGGAGAAAAGGCATTTTTTTTAGCTGAAATTTGACAATTGGGATACCTTGGACATGAGAAGGATACTTTTTGCATGCTTCCCGAGTAGATTTCTGACCTCCAGAAGGTCTGAACCTTTGCGAACAAAAGAGAGAGCAATCAAGTCAATCTTATTAGGAATCCCCCACTCCAAAATGTCCTCCTTGTCCTTCTCTGTCAAGGTTGGAAGATCAACAACCACACCAGGAAGATTAACATTCTTCCTCTCACCTAGGACTGCAGAGTTTTCACAACGACACCGAACCAACCCCATCTCCCTGTCGCATTCCAGCACCGTGAAACTAATCGTCCCATCTGCACACAAAATAAAGTTTCCTGGATTCAACTGGTGAGCCAACTTTTTGTAGCTCATACTGATCATATTCTCATCGCCTTTTATGCTATAATTGGCTGTGATTGTAATTTCTCGTCCTCTTTGGAGCTGTATGGGCTTCCCTCCCTTAAGAAACCCTGTTCGAATCTCCGGACCCTGTGATATAAAAAACGTTTCTCAAACCACTAAAGAGAATGAAGCTCTCAAAAATGAAATTTCAAAAGTCTCAGACAAAAGAAAAGTTCAAAAAATTGAAAACTTCGGATTTGTGATGTTTAAACCTTTGTATCCAACATAACAGCACAGAGAATGCCGGTGTTGTTCATAGCTGTTCTGAGATTATCAAGGGTCTCCTGGTGGTATGACTGAGAACCATGAGAGAAGTTGAAGCGAGCCACGTTCATCCCAGCCTTCAGAAGCTTCTCCAACATGTCCACCGATCGGCTTGATGGTCCCAATGTGCACACTATCTTGGTCTTGGGCTTCACACCAATTCCTCCCTTGGCTCCTTCCAGTGCCTTCTCCATTGCTACTGTCAGATGGGTCTCTGGCTTCTGTTTGTCACAGGCAAGCAAATGTAACCTATGATGTGCAAAAATAAGAAGTACAAATGTTTTTGAAAAGATTTTTCCCTGATAAAGGATTTTCAGTCACTGAACTAATATATAGGTTCACTTCTGGGTTCAATAGGAGGAAAGGTTGTTCGACAAATTATTGACTTAAAACCCACGCAATTTTTTTATTCCTGTGACAACTATTTTCAGACGGGGTTTTAATAGAATATACGCTTAAAATACCCAATGCGATCAATTCAATTTAGTAATCATTCATTAAAGAGCCTCTTGTTTGTATTTTTTTCCTTCTGTATTTTGTTTTCAAGTTTCTATTTTGTGTCCTAGCTTCTCCTTGAAACGGGGGACTGAAGAGCACTGCGAGTGCGAGAATACATAAACGACGAAAGCCTATTTTATGGTAATATTCTTCAATAGGAGGAAGGCATCGTTTGATGCTCACCTACAGTTTCAAGGCATAAGGTAATATGCCCCGGACAATACTGACCATTATCTTTTCACTTTAAAGCTTTATTCTTTATCAATGTGTGGCATAGAACTATTTGCATGTTTTGGGCCACTAACAAAGAATCATGTAAAATATTAGTTTCAAATTATTCAACATGTTCCTGTCCAAACAAAAAATAAAAAAGTATTGAACATTTTAATACTAGCCAACATCTAGTGCTGAAGTATGGCTACCATTTTTATTTATTCTTCATGTAGCATTAAGATATAGGAGTTTCTTGTGTCGCAAGACTAGTTGACCATACACCCACATTAAGCTCAAGTGGAGAGCTTTAGCTAATTCAAGTTGCTTATAAGCCCCGAATCAAAAGCATTTGCGCGCCTTTTCTCTAGTTTATGATTTGCGAAAGAAAACTAGTCTAAAATGTTGTCAGGCTTCAGGTAGCTTAAATGGTGTTTTAAAGTGTCACCCCCAGGTGGAGACCATCATAAAAAATGGTACTCATACAAAGCAACAGAGGACGAGAACCCGCCAAGAGTGACACACGAGAAGCACATAGCAGCTCAGCGTCTACCAGAACCTTAACAATGACTTTCAATGAAAATAACCATTGTGATGATACGGATGCGGTTAGTTAGAAGTGACAAGCTTTTCAAATGCCTTTTGTTTCAGCAACAAAAACACGAACTCTTGCCAGCTCGTCAAACAAGAATCCACCACGAAGCCTTTGGTTTCACCCATTGATACGATGATTGCAGTTCATACAATCATGCCACTGCAGAGCGCTCAACAGCTAACTTTTTCAACATCTACAGCAGAATAAATTGCAATGTAAATAGCGAATATGTAAGCGATGAAGGCCACAGTGAAAACTGATTGATGTTTTGTATTAACATTCTCTTTTGTCTTTTATTAATCATCAATGGTATAACTTGTTCTGCGTGTTCTATTCTTGGATATGAAGTAGGGAGGTGTATATGCTTAACTAGTAAATTTATTTTATTTTATTTTTTTGGGAGGGGGGGGGGGCTGGTGTTTCAAATTGCCATTTGGGGCAGGCTGGATGGATCTCCTGAAATACGGAGCAGTGAAGTGGGCTTGAGACGAGCTCTGCATATCCTTCCAGAGCGTAGCATTGAAGTTTCAGATTTCAGACTTGAAAGCACTCGAGGAATAATTGTAATTGTGATGCAAGAGGGCGAGGCTAATTCTGCAGAGAACACGTGTCTGCGGTAGGCCAGAAGGAGGAAATGATCCTGGGTTTTGTGCATTATAGCAGCTTGAATGGCATGGAGGTAGCGGAATTATCAGAAAATTTTCCTATTCAAAGTCTGGGAGCCAGTTCCGGGCAGGCTATAAGCATGCTAAAGTTTCGCTCATGGTGGAGAGCTATGCCTTTCAATCCTTTAGTATCTTGCTAAGATTTTTCAATCGAACATAGCATATTTCCCAGAGAAAAAAGAAATCAAAGAGCATGACCTATTTAAGTTGTTCCCAAGGGAATACTGGAACACAAATTTTCACACCTAAACTAGTTAACATCTTTGTCTTTGATGCTATAATTTGCCTCTCTGTTCATTGCACATCTCTCATTAAAGAACATGATATACTGTACTAGAAGTTTTCGATTTTGGTTTAAAAATAAAAAATAAAAGAAGATTATCAAAATAAATTCATTGTTTTACTACAAGTACTCAATTTTTTTCCATGTTTTTATACACCAAGCCTCCCATGACATTTAGAAATAACCAGAAATATCATGTCATCTATTAGATTTTTTCGTCTCTCTGTGAAACTGTAATGTGAAACAACTCTCCGTAAAAGCACCACTCACAGTAGCAAACCACTGAACAAGAAGAAGATTATAAAAAAATTCCTTGCCTTTCGGGAACGAAGAACAACAAGTGCTCAAAGTTACAACAATATACAGTATACAATACAATCCCCAAACTAGACCCAATTATATATAGATTTTTCTTAAGAATGTTGAAGTTGGAAACAAAAGCGGAAACCCAGAGCAAAACCCATGGTTTAAGACTTTCAGGGGCAAAGGTTAAATAGGATTTGAACTCTCTGCTGGCATTGGAAATGTCATCCACGTTCCCACTTATTAAATAAACCATTAAATACAAAGGTTAAGTAGGTTGTATAATATATTATCGTTGTTATTATAATACAGTTTACACATGAAAATCAAACTCAACATTTCTACTCTGAACTCGTCTCTTCTTTAACACTTGATCTACATTGAAATGACAATTCTTTATCAGTAGCACATGCTGGATC
The DNA here is from genome assembly GCA_037074535.1 of Gleditsia sinensis. Lineage (NCBI taxonomy): Eukaryota > Viridiplantae > Streptophyta > Magnoliopsida > Fabales > Fabaceae > Gleditsia > Gleditsia sinensis. The sequence goes on from CM073473.1 coordinate 10,049,768, forward strand.
TATTCGTTGACCAAAAGTAAGGACAGATCCTTCATAACTCATGCATCACCGTTGTTGACTTGTATTGTATAGACATAATAAATTTTGGAAGTCCATTTTCTGAGTATAAATGGCATTACTGCCTGTCATAGTCTGAATGAGATATGGGGGAAGGCATTTTCGAGGGTTCCTAGATCTTGACTCTTGTATTATATATCTTATGAACACAGGGTTGAAAAGCACTTAAACTGATTTACACGCTCATTGTCTAGTGATGCTAAGCCACTCAGGTCTCATAAACGTCCAACATGCACGCGTATAGAAAGTTTACACCAGTGATTTTGCTGTGCTATATCAACACAAGAAGATACGTATTCAATTTTATATCCACAGTTTGACGAGCAAAACTATAGATGCTCAGCCTTTTAGCTAGATCGTTTTGGCGTCCTAATAACATGTGGAACTCTGAGCTTAGTGTGTAGAATGTGCCTGTCTCAATTTAACATGCAGGAAGAAAGGGGAAAAAAAAAAACTGGGGAAGGGAGAGGTAGTGGGTGCTCAGTTTGCAAAAACGTGGCAAGGGACAGACCTTGGTATATAGGTCCTTCAATTCCCTAGACTATACCTTTTAAGTTTTATATGCGTCTGCAGACTGCAGCAGCAGCAGAACATACATGTGGACATGAATCCCCAAACTCCTCTGTATCTCTGCACCGCACTTTCAGATGCCTAAACTCTATTTTCTTACTTTTTTTAAATTACAATAACTGTCTCTTTGTTAAATTTCATTATTGTTACGATGATAGTTTCCTTTCATAAATCTCATTTATTGTTTTACATGCTAATAGAATTCTTTAAATAACTAAACTGCATTCAGCACTTATAATATTATTTGTTTTCAAATATTACAAATTTATTGCTTAAGTTTTCAATACTAGAAAATTCAGCTTTAATAATCAAACTATTTTAATTTTAGGTTAGAGATCCTCTCAATTGTCCTTGTTGAATGCCTGGGTACATGAATCACTCCGGTGCATGAACTTTTATACCCTAAGAAAACAAATATCTGTGGTAAATAGATATCATATCTGTGGTAAATAGTGATCTCTGTCTCCCCTAAGTCTCCCTCAGTTTTTCTATATATATGTGAACCTCTTCATCAGCAATGATCAACAAATTTCTGTATATTGTGTCTATTGAGAAGCCAGTTTTCATCGTTAAGACTCAGCTACTTCCGGGCATTGCTGTAAGTAGAAGGCGAGGGCAAGAGCTGATGTGTGTGCCACCAACAACCTTGCATGTAGGGTCGGAAAGAGAAGTGCAGCCAAGGATGACTTGCCGGATTCTATATATCCATCACTTCCATTGATGGGTTTAGGGTTAAATACAGTCGGGCAAGTTGTCTTTGGCTACATGCATCTTTCTGCCCCTCATGCCAGGCTCTCTTGGTGAAACAACCTCCCAACTCAAGTGCGCTGCCCACTTTTTATAATTGATAAACAGCAGCTGTTCCCTGCAAATTAACACAGTCAACTTCTATGAATCTGATGTAACTCATTGTTTATATACTCTTCATTTGCAGCCTCTAATTTCTATCGTCAATTTAAATTATATTCGTCTACTCAATCTAGTCTTATATCCGACGTTGAGAAATGGTTCAATAGGTTATTCGATCAACTTGACTCAGTTCCAAATTTGTGGGCTATAATTTTTTTGTTATTAATTTGAGTATTTTCTATATAATTATAAAAATATATGATTCTGTATGATATTTATTTACTTTTCTCAACAACAAAAAGACTAAAGAAGATATTATTAAGCTTTAGTCCGTTGCCTTTATTTAATTTGCGACATATGCTATAGCTCTTGCGTGTATATGATTTCCAAGCAGGTTCCTACAAGCTGATGGGCACTCTTTGCAGCACCTGACACTTGACATCATTTGTTTGGCCCTCTTGAATATTTCTTTTCTTCTTTAATCTGCTAATTACTAAAAGATAACGGTAAAAGAAAATGTTTAAACAGAATTAATTTTCCGTTAAAATTGACTGTGCTGAGAATTATCACACTTGATTGTGTTATCTTGACTGTGCTTACTCATATTTCTAGAGAATTCTGTTTAAAATGGATTGATATGGATTGTGCTTAATGATAAAAGAATTCTATTTAAAATGGATTGTGCTTAATCATATTTATAGAGAAAAATATAATTCCACCAAGTCAGAGATGGAAGCAAAGTCATGGTTTGGAAAATTACTTGGATATATAATCAAATATAGGACTGATTTATTAGTAGGGGAAAGAGTGGATAAGACCTTAAATTAGTTAGTGAAAAGACAGAGTGATGTTAAAACTTTAATAAACTTAATCCATATTGATCACCCTTCAAGATAAAGGGCTAAAAGATATACTATGATTTTAATTCAAGAGTAATGATTTTAATATGGAAACGAGTCATCGTCTTCAGTTATAGACTCCATGGAACATTAAAGATTGCGAGATGAGAAAAGGCTTTAACATTTGTTTTCTCGGTATTGGGTAATACTTTTTTATTATTTTAACTCAACAATTGTAAAGTAAATTAATCGGAGCACTTGGGACAAATGGAGATCTGAAATCTTGTGATGGGCCACATATTTTGAAATTTTGTCCGTGGAATTGACACTACGGGGGCCACCGCAAAGCAAGAAATGGCCTTGTTCATGTACCTTTTCCACTTTTCCTCTGTATGTACGTTTCCACGTCCCTGTTATCTAAAATCTTCAACCCCATTATTTTGCTTCCCACTTGTCCAAATATATCTGAATCCAAGTCCAAACACTTCGAAGCGACACACGGATTTCTTGAAGCCTCCACCGTCTTTTGCCTATGAACTCTGTAACAAACGCTACTCTGTTGGTACAATAGGTCCATGGCAGGAGACGACAACATTGCTGCTTCTATCAGGGTATACTCTGTCTCCTCAGTTTTCTATTTTCCTTACTCACACACATCTGTTACTCTAATTTTCCTGAGGCTATATAAGCTGGAAATGGCCTTGCGTTGATTTCAACGTACTCACAAAACGACAAGCGGAGCGGCACCATCCTTGTTCAGTAGAAAAATCACAACCACATTCAAGACACAAATCTAATTCTTACCTTACCATCCGAATCTAGCATGTATATTTACCCAGATCTTCAGTATCTTCAACACGGGAAAAATTAAGACTACAAGAAATAATTGGCCCAGAAATAAAACTAACAGAATTCAAATCTTCCATCGGTGAATAGAAGGATATGCATTTTACAATAACACGGAGGGATTCCTCATACACACAAAGAGCAACTAATGATTATACAGCTGAGTGCTTCTGATTTCTTTAATAACAGCAGGCTTGGATCCGAAAAAAGTAAATCCAACGGCCTGAAACAACTAGTGAAATACAGACTAAAAACACACTCTGACTTGACCTTCTTTTAAGCACACATTACTTGCAGAGCCTTGCATCTGCAGCTACCATTGGACCGAAGGCTCAACTACGTGACTTCAACTTTACTTGTATCTTCATTCTCACACGTATACTATATGAAGATGAATACAACAAAAATATACTGTACAGGGATGTGGTCAGGAGATGGGGTTGCTCATAAACTGACCGCGTCATCTCTCAGCAGCGATCAGGGTTTCCTCCTTGGAGACCCAAGAAGAATTGGAGGCCATTGGAGGTAATAGAAGGTGCTCTGAACTTGGAGGAGACGGCACGACCTCTTCTGCCAACACTTCTTGTGCAGGGGCATGCACAGATTCAACTGTCTTCGGTGTGTAAGTGAAGGAAAGATCTTTGTTGGCAGACAAAGCTAGGAGCTCTTTCTCCTCCAACCCTTTGACTGGGCCCAAGCTGCATCTGTCTGGGGTGTGTTTGGCCAATGCATCTTTAAACTTCTTGATCTGTAATTGAATCAAACGTTATCAGTTATTTTCAGGTTGAATGGCAGGAAAGGGAAAAACAGATACATTTTGTAAATATCATGAATCATTGCCCTCGCCACAATACAACGCTCGTACAATCATATGGGTTCAAATTGTGAATATAAAAATACAAGCATTTGAAAGTCTAAAATTCAATTTGTGTAGCAAATGTTGAATCTTTAATCTCAAGTTGACAGCAATTCTCAACCTTGAAATCCTAAAAAGGTAAACTAAGCTTCACGAACAATTTGTTATTGAGGAAGGGAGGTCGGGCCCTCAAACAAAACAAATCTAAACATAACTGTGTTACACTGTTACCCAGATTTGAAACATGTATGATAAGAATAACCAAAGGTCCAAAGCTAAACCGGACAAATAAAGAGGACATAGAACAGCATGTATACTAACCGTGGCATTGGTACAGCTAAAGCTGCATAAACGACCATGAGCGCCTCTATAGAAGCGGAAGAAGGGAAGGACGTGGACTCCAAGGCTATAACACATAGATTTATGCTCCTCGTGATTCACTTGAAGGAATTGGACATCAGGATTCATCTCCGCCAACTGACATATCTGGCATAACACCAAAAGAAATCAGTGAGCAGTTGAGAACTATTTAAATACGTGAATTTGGGCTAAAAATGAAAATGATTAGATATGGGATAGTCATGGAATACATCTGTGAATCAGTAAAAAGTAAATACCTTCGGATGGAGGGATTTGCAACCCCCACAACCAGGAGAGAAGAAATCAACAACGACCAGCTTGTCCCCAGCGATTAATAGGGAGTCCACAAGGTCTTGTGCCGAAGTCACCTCTCTCATGTTGGGTTGAAGTCCTTTTTCCCACCATTTCTGAGCTTTACCGATAGAGAGGACCATCTATAAATTCCATAACAATAAAAAGATTACAAAGCATGTTCTGGAAAATTCCTCCGCATGAAGAGAAAATCGAAGGGCTCGCTTTTCAAATTTTTTTAGAAAATATTCCGAAAAATAGAAGGAATTTAGAAACTTTAGAAAACTTGCAGCAACTAAACACTTCTTAATTCTCACAATAAACCAAAAAAAAAAAAAATTTAACGATGCAGGAATATTAAACGATGTAAAAGAAACTTTAAAAAATTGGAGAGGGAATACAATTAGGGAATTGATTACCAACCTGAGTTGCAGTTGAAGCTCGCCCTCTGTAGGGTATGCCTTTAATTCCGCGAAAGACGATCTTCTTGCCATAAAATTCACTCCTCGTTGAGGAAGACGAAGATCTGAGAACCTGAGACTTCAGTTTCAGAGAAGGGAACCTCCTCACAGGACAAGAAACACCAGAATTGTAGTTTAAAGTCTTCGGAACTAGAGAGATTCTACGATGATGTTCTTGCTTCCGGTTATATGAAGATAAAATCAAACTGGTTTTGCTCAAAACCTCTGCCATTTAATTTCCTGTTGTTTCAGACAAAATACAGTAACAATCTAATCTCTCTGAGATACACAATCCTTTGGAAACTCTTGAGGAAAAAGATCTTCCGAAGAACCAGTGAAGCAGATTGCAGAAAACCTAAAACGTAAAAGCGTTGGGGTAAAGAAAAGGCTTTATCCACAAGAAATGGTTCAGCTGAACTTTAGGTTACAGGTACAGCAAATGCAATGACCTGTGGGGTAAAGTTGCGCCTTTGAAATGGAAGCGGTGGGAGGGGAAATTGATTGTACAAATTATATAGTGGACCGCAGGAAATTCGAAAACGCCTGTCACTCTTCCCTGACGACGGATGTGTTTTGGTTGTGTGATCGGTGAAATCTAACGGTGAGAAAGTGATCATCAGAAAGACACAGGGTGAATTGGCAGGTATGGTGGAAAATAGAATTGGATAAAGAAAATTTAAGGGGGGCACGTTGAAGCCCCCGGATCTATGGTGTACGGGCCAGGCACGTGAACTTCACAATTTCCAACACGTGGACATCATAGATACTTTCAATCAACCTTAGATTAGGAAATATGATACGATGAAAGATGAAATTGGATATGCTTTTGGATAAAGCGTTGCTGCTTTGCCGCCTCATTGACCTTTTGTGGGCCACCCAACACGTTTTTCCTTTTTCGTGAATTAATTGTCGCTCTCCCTTATTTTGGTAACCAACCAACAAACGCGATGGGCCTCTCTTCATTTCTCTCCATTCCAGCTACAGATGCTCTTTTTTTTTTGGTAAGGGAGGGGGGCCTAAGCCCAAGAGAACTGAACAAAAAACGAACCCCGTTTTAAGAACAAAAGCTTTGTTCAAAGAAAAAAAAAAAAGAACAAAAGCTCCTTTGACTAAATAAAATAAAAGAACACAAACTCCTACAGTATTAATAATTGTTGTCTTTTTTTAATTTTTTTTATTAACCTGTGACTGATGTAATATTTTTTATCATAATTTTATAAATAAATATACAAAAAAAAAAGTCGAGGCCAAGTCTATGATTTACAAGCCAATGAGCACATTTATCGGCTTGTCTATCAGCATGGATAATTTTGACCTCCCATCTAAAGTTCCAACCAAGCTTTAATCTTTCTAACCAGAGATATGTCTCCCTGAATAACAACAGCAGCACCATCTCTTAATCAAGTACTGAATTTCAGTGACAGTTTTTATATCATAAACTGCTTATAAAATAAAAACCATAGCATATGGTTTTCAAATATGATGCTGGCATATTTTGATTGAGCTTTTATGATAGTTCTGATTATTTCTGTGTCCTGTGACATAAAAAAAAAAACACATTTTTTTAATACGTAAGATCAGAAGACATCGCTGGACTGGATTAGTTGGCTATTTCTTTATGTTCTAGTAATATGGGTCGTGCAATGTGATGGTTTGTTTGTTTTGTTTTTGTTCATAACCCGTAGATCATTGCTATTGGTTAATGTGCTATCACACTTCACGACAGTTATGTCGGGTATAAGGTATTGTCGTGCAAATAAAACTAGCTTACGTTGAGGTTCAGACATCAGATCTAGGTTTAGCCCCTCCAACCTACTTGCGTGAGACTTCTTCACTTCTTCTCATTCCCATTGTTGCTGTGCTCTTTTGAGATTCAAATGACTGCCTGACGGCTCCGACGCAGAGGGTAGAAGCCATTCTTTTTCAAGATTCCTTTTTAATAATGCTTTCTGCCTTATTTTTCCTTAAGATTCATTATAACCTTCCTTTTGCCACATTTCTGTAATCTCAATATTATCACTTTACTAAGACGCATATGGATTATTGAGTGTGCCTTGTCCCAAAACTTGGGAAAAACAAAGAAAACTCCCATTTACTTACCCATATTCCATCAACATGCACCAGCATTATCTCTCCCTTCCGTTGACTTGCTACTCCTTCACATGTCCAAGAATGGAAGGCACTGTAAATTTTCTTCGGCATCGAACTCAACTTCGCACTGGACTTCCCAATTATAAGACTACTGTAATAGTTCCTCTCTACGCCCGTAATGACCACAATATTCCCCACATCACAAATTTTTCTTCCCCAAATGGATTAGCATTCTCCACCACCTCAGCTGAGGATGACCAAAGTATTGTTAACAATCCCAACAAGACTCAGGGTCCTGATGAAATTCATGATGGCAAGAACAAGGGTAAGAGTTTCTGGGGTGCTGTTAGTTTAATCATTGGTACTGCCGTGGGACCAGGAATGCTTGGTTTGCCCGCTTTAACTATTAAATTAGGTCCATTTCCTTCAACAATCGTCATTGTCCTCTCGTGGTTCTATGTCATCTCCTCAATCATACTTGTAGCAGAACTTAGCTTTGCAGCCATGGAAGAAGATGGGATCGAAGAGGTGAGCTTCACCAGCCTTGCCACAAAGGCATTGGGAAGTCGTTTTGGTGCATTTGTTGCTTTGGTTTACACCAGTTTGAGTTTTTCCTTGTTGGTGGCCTGTGTTGCCGGCCTTGGCTCCATTTTCGCTCCGTGGTTTCCATGGTTGAATACTCCGGTTGTTCATGCCTTGTTTCCGCTAATTGTCGGAATATTGATTGTCTTCTTTCCATTTAAGACTATTGATCTTGCAAACCGGATTCTATGTTTCGTTATGCTTTTCTCTATAACTGCATTGGTGGCTGTTGGATTATCTGTGGCAAGAGCTAACATAGTAAGCTCCTTAGCTTATGCCTCATGGAGCCTTTCATCAATACTTCCGGTTATACCTGTGGCTGTACTCACCTTGGGATTTCATGTTATCACTCCTTTCATCTGTAAGATTGTTGGGAACACTGTACATGAGGCTCGAAAAGCTATATTAATCGGCGGGGCTGTTCCTTTAGTCATGGTTCTATCATGGAATTTGATAGTATTGGGGCTTGTAGGAGCTAATACAGCAGCCAATTCAGGCAATTCTAATGACCCTATATCCCTTCTGCTTTCTGTAAATCCATCTGCTCTATCTGCTGTTCAAGGTTTTGCCTTCTCTGCTATGGCAACTAGCTTGATAGGATATGCTGTAAGCTTGCCTAAACAACTTCTTGACACCTTGGAGTTGATATCTGGAAAATCTACAGCTTGTAATGGGCATGGCTCTGGAAGAGTTGGATTTGCCTTATACTCAGGAGGGCCTAGTATTGGTTGTCCAGGGAATGTTTCCTTCAGAAGTTCAAGGAATTTTACTATGTTAGAATCTAACACAAGACCAACCGAGCAAGCATTTGATACATTTCAAGTCCTCGTAACAATATTTGTCCTTGGTTTTTCAGTTCTCATAGCTTCATTCTTTCGCTCTACATTTTCAAGAGCTCTTGATTTTGCTGGGGTTTATGCCAATTGCTTTCTCTTTGGCATTATTCCTCCTCTGATGGCTTACATACACCAATCGAAGAAGAAACTCTGGTATGTCTACGGATTTCAAAGAAAGCTAATGACTGTTCCACATAACATAATTAAGCTTTAAAAGAAGGGCAGAGTAGCTATTTTTTATTTGCACTAAAATAGGGCCTTACATTTTCCTATTAAAAGGAACGCTGAATCTAATCATAAAGACACAACTCATTAATGCTTGATGCCAGAACTTGTTTCTAGATATGTTACTATAGGTTGGTATCTTAGCCTACTGTATAGTTCTTAGCGCCTTTTCTCTGTTCCAACTGGCCATTGAACAATTGTATCGTAATCCAGATGATAGCCCATATCTGTGTCATGAAATTTTTGCAAACTTCATTCAACTACTAGCGTTTTCCCTTTATTGCCTTCCCCATGCTTGTCAGCGCTAAAATAAATGGTCAAGATCAGTTACGTTAACAGTAATGCTATGATTTTGCAGGTCATCCATCCTTCCAGGCGGAAATGGCATACTTCTGCTGCTTTTCATTATTGCTATCATTTTGGGAATTTGGCATTAGATACATGTTTAAAAAGAGGCCAAAGCCAATGTGCAACAACGAAAAACAGTGATATAGCTGAAATTAAGGGTCTTCTCCTTGGGCCCCATCTGTGTCTTTCTTGCCAGGTCTTGTGTGCCCTTCCTGACAGATACTACTACATGCTGAGAGGGTGTTACCACATCAAGAAGTTTGTGCTACGATCCTATTGAAGGATATAAACTGATGAGGTTTGGTTGAGATTGTATACCGGACTTTGTAGCCATCCTGTGCAATGCCCGGTTGCCTATCCTCCAGACAATAGAAACAACTTAAGGTGGCTTTGGCTTTGTTCCCATATACAGTGCTATTTATTATTTATTTGCTATCCACATGATTGCATGTACAGGATTTTGGCAAGTTACAAATGACTGGTTTAACTTTAACCTAAAAGAAATAAGCACCTTTAATTCGTCAAAAACCAGAAATGTACATACTTTTTGGCTACCAAAGTCTGTTGAGGAGCAATTAGGCGTGCTCGGGAAAACAAGTATTGAGCGTTAAAAGATTACTGCTATAAAGGAACAGGGCTGTTTTGCTCTCAGTAGCCATATATGTATTACACTTGTTGAGGGGGGACCAGGGCCAGAACCATTTCATCTTTGCGATAGCTAGTTTTATTTTCTGCATTTTTACATATCTGTGGTTTCTATCTTCTGGACAGTATTTTGACTAAAATGTAGATAGAACTTGAGACAGTATTTGCTCAAGGCTGACAACTAAAAGGCTGCTAAAACAACATCGATTAATGACTCTTCAATGTATAATGCGAGTGGGTTTAGAAGTCAGAATCTTCAATTTATATTTTGCTACGAAGATGAATGTAGAGTCCATCCGAGGAGTCTGTCGAAGAAAGCAATGGTGCACAACTGCACATTTTGGTTAAACAACTGGTGGGGAACAGCCAAACTCATGATAAAATTAGATGCGAAATGCAATTTATTTGGAAGCTTTACAAAAGCATTACGCAATGCGCAGTGTTATACGGCGTTGGCATTGGCTGTCGTTTGGTTGGCAAAATAATAACTAGTCACATTTTTCAGAAATACTTCCACTTCATTTCTCAAGTTATTAAATAAAGTATCAGACTAACTCAAATAAGTAGAAAATACAATAAATTTGTTAATTACTTTTTTTTTACTTTATTATTCCATTGTCCCGCATTCTAATTTATTTTAAGAAAAAAGAAAGGCATCTTTCAAAAAAAAAAATCTACACACGCAATCCCAATATGCGTGACCGGACTCGTAACATGCTTCTACATAAATCAAGCCTGCATTCCATCTAACAAAATTGAATGGGATGTCAGTCTTGCTGTGTATGATCGACCCCTCTTAGTCAGCATGAGCAATCCCTGAATTAATCACGTCTGCAAGCTACTTATACATCTCAGTATCTCACCCAACTCAAAGGAGGATGCGAGTGCCAGCATCAGGAAAGATCTAATATCTTTGATCCAAAACAAAGTAATCCCATATCCCAACCACCTTCCTGAATGTTGCCGCGGCTGTGATCAAGGGCAGAGTCCCTCTCAGTCATTGAAAGGAGTAAGTAACAGGCATCTGTTGTCATGCAAAAAAGCGTTAAGCACCTGCTCTCCAAGCACATAACCGGAATATTCCTCATATAACCACAGATTTATGTTCCTTTGGCGGCAGCAGGATTGCGACCGAACTGGATGATCATTGGCTTGCCTTTATATACATACCCATTCACTAGATTCTGCACCCAATTGTTATGCAATGTAAATAGTTGTAATGAAAAGTCAAGAAAGAAAAGAATTTAAGAATGCAAATACTGCTGTAATCATCTCCAAAAACTTGTGCCACCCCTTATTGATTTCTTTAATTTAGCAAATTTTGCAAGAATTTTATGACAAAAGAAGAAACGGGAAGATACAAGCAGAAGAAAATATTAAAAACAATTGTTTTTAACTAACCTAAGAAGTGCATTTATCAAACAAACGCACAGAAAAAAAAAAAAAAAGCCTTCTCCAGGGAACATACCAAGGCATTCTGAGCCAGTTCATTTGATGGAAATGTTAAAAATGCTTGACCCCTCATCCTTCCTTCCTGAAATTCAAAACAAACAATTAATTTCCGGCTCACAATTAGGACATCGTATGACTTTAACAGGGAAGTAAATATGGATCACTCAGCACTGCACCATCAGTGCCAGTGTGTTAATAAGCTGCGACATACTAATAACAAGTTAAATTTTATTTTGGATAACTCTCTATAAAATAATAACATCAGAAAATACTAATCTTGGTCAACATATAAAAAGCCAATCAAGATCTTACCTGCATTAGCTTGACTTGAAGACCGGATCTAGCAGCCTCAATACTTCCAAACAAGGATCCTGTGGCAATAGAAGAAAGATAGGGTAAGCCATAGAATTAATTTTCAAACAGTAATCATATCTCGTGTGATTTTACGATAATATCTCTACATTTCATTTTTGGTTATACAAGAATTCAAGTTGCAAGAGAAAAACTATAATGTAAAACAGCAACTGAATTCACTGAAATGCAGAAAGCATAAAAATCTGGGAGCTCACCAAATATGAAATAGAAATCATCAGCAATCACGTCTTTTGCCAAATTCTTGATATACAACACAGGAGCAGGATTTCCAGCTGTATAGTTCTGCAGAATCCACCAGTTCAAAATCAATAGAGTCCCATAAGAACACATTTTTGCACCACATAAGCTTCATAATATATCATTGGTAAATCATGCACAAACCCTATTACAAGCTTCTCACCTAAAACTAACTTCAAGTTAATTTAGGCCACAGAAAAGCTTATTAAGGGAGTTTCTACAACATGAAGATCGGAAAGTCTAAGCTCTACTTCATAATTACTTCCAACACTTCAGGCGCACAAAGTAGTTGCCATTATTGAGTCCAGGACAGTGTCCAAATGTAACCAAATATGAGGCAAATTCCTCAAGGGAAGTATACCATGCTTCTGACAAAACAAGCTCTACAGAATTCCAAACCAGATTGTTGTGAAATATAAAACCAATGCAGAACATGATAAGAACAGCAGCTAAGTGACACACTCAACCATTAGTTCCCAGACGCATGCTATGAGCATATAAAATAATTTATAATATAGCCAGCAGATGCAAAATTGAAAAATTACTTTTGTCTCCATAGTGCATGTAAGTGTCCAGATATTCTAGATCCATACCTTAAACATTGGAAGAGATAAGATATCCTCTGGAGGCAACTTTCCACCCTCTAATTCTTCGAGAGTCAAAAATTTTTTAGGATCTAAAATATCTACTTCTGGCTCTGCTAACTCTTTTGTGTCATCATCTTTATGTTCATTCTGGATTGCTTTGGGAGCAATTTTTATCTTCAAAACATCAAGAAAAACAAAAATATCAAGATAAAAACAATGATAATATAGTCATATAACCAAACACTTGGAAACTAAATACCTGCAAGACAGGGTTCTTCTTTTTAATCACCGGTATTTCTTTTGGGACTAAGGTAGCTGGTTTTAATCCAACAGCCTCATGAGCCACATCTTTATCAATGGCAGGGCCAATAATGGCTTCGTGCCTGGCACGCTTTTGTCCAGACTTTGCTGCTCTTGCCACACCCATAGAATACAGTTTTCTGTCAACCTCCTAAAAATTTTTTATTACTTTCCTTGATTACAAAAATTAAGAAGGCATCTTCTACTGGCTCCATAGTTTTATTATTTGATATTCATTTACAAATAATTAAAGATGCACTAAGAATTTTCTCTAAAAGGAGCAAATTATGTACAATATGAAGGTGGAGTCTAAGCATAATATGTACTGATAGAGGAGATTTCACTATGATTATCACATTAAAGCAAAGCATGTAACAGTAAATATGTAAAAGGATTATAAACTGATATTAATGCTTTATATCAAGTCTGAAGTATTTGGGCAAGCTACATTTTTACAAAATTATACATGCAATCAATAAATGACGGACATATGCTCTACAGCTTTGATATTTTGAGAAGTAGTGAAGGTCTTACCTCATCTGCAGAATCCATCTCCGACTCACTGCTAGATAGATCTGAAGACTGAGGCTTCCCAGATATAGAAGGGGGAGGAGGAGGAGGCAGAGGTGGTGGAGGTGCCGGTACTTGTGGAGGTAAGGGTGGAGTGGGCAGTGCCATACGAAATGGAGCAGGAATGTTCATTTTGTTCATCAGGTGTAGCACCTACATTAGAGAGGTACAACAAATACAATCACTACTTGTAGTTCAGTATAAAATGACCACAAAGTAAATACTACAGAAGCTGGAACAAAGAAACCAATAAATTCTCGTAGCCTCATTTATTATTTGAGCAACCTGAGTGTAAAAGCGGGGAACAGCAATCAGAGCATTCACAATGTTAGTCAGTATATTTCCATCTGGTGGAGGGTAAGCATACCTGTGAAACAAATTTGATTACAATACATGTAATTAAAACAATTTATTCTACATTGTAAAGATGAATTTGAAATTCGAAGAGCAAATAACAATTAGCTTACATAATTATTTTCCATAATTAATAACTATGCTACATGACAATATGCATATTAAAAAATCTTAAATTCATTTATTTATTTAGTGACGCAACACTAAAAAAAATTAACCCAGAAACACCATGAAATCCATGACATTTGATAAAGCTATCCATAATTATCATCTGTAGTTTTCATCCTAAATCAAACAATAAATGGTAAAAAATAATCACAGGAAATCTAGGTCTTTAGAAAAATAAATACAAGAAAAAAAAAAACAGATATTGGAAAGTATTGCAGGCTGCAACAACTTTCAGCTTCTCCTAACTCATTTGAAAATGACATCAAGTAGAATGAGTTTTCACTTTCCACAACATTGGTCATCCAAATTTTAATTTATAACCTACTAATCTACTATAACAAGTTCTTGTAGTGTTCCTTTTCAATTGATTCGAGATTCTACACTGCAACAACATATAAGCGTATATTCTTGTTAGTTTTTCCTTTATGATTTATACACTTCGCCCTTCTTTTAATTTATTGCATTTCATATTGTCAATTTGTCCAGCACAGTCGTGCACTGAGTGAACAAATTTTTATAAACCTACAGCAGTAAAGAAACAAAAATGTGAAGACTGCTAGGTGACAAGAAGAAGCATACTCAAGGTAAGGAGGAAATGGATAGTCAACACCAAGTCTTGCAGCAATTGGTTCAGGAGAAGGGAGGACTCCTGACTTTGAATTTTCATTAGGAGGCTTGGTCACAGTTGCATTCTTCGCCACTGACGTTTTAGACTCCTTTCCCAGCTGAGATCCAATGCTTTTTTCACTGTTCTCAATTGGGCTACTAGCTCTCTCTGCTAACAAAACCTTACCAAGAAATCTCAACCTGACCAACCACAAGAAAACAACAATACAAAACATTTAATTTATAAACAAGTTTAAAAAACCTCAATCTATTCGTTGATATGGTTTTCTTTTTTATGTGGCTAGATCAGGAAGCATATGCAATGAATAACAGAAGAAATAACAGGTAAATGATATTATCAAGCCAATGCCACCTTTCAAATATGTAATCGTTCTATTCAAATACTTTACAAAAGGCATAGAATTCAAAATAACTACCCATTTAGTTGACGTTGAGCTTGAGACGCTAACATGTCATTTTTAAAATCCACAAAAGCACAGTTTCTCAACCTGCATTAGATCAAGCAACTATTACATAACTGCCATTTGTCAGTATTAATGAACACGAATAAATTGGAACAAAAAATATAATTAACCAAAGGCTATTTAATTGTTCCATGCCATCAGCCCAGCAAACAATATTTATGGGTGACCTGGGAGTTATCACAAAGGACACATATGAATCTTAAGTAGCACTGATGCACATTAATGAGAATGACCCAGAAAAAAGTGATGCCAAGGTGCCAGATGATAAAATTTTCATCTCAAGAATGTCGATATTGAACCTCTGAAGAAGCTATTAAATGCTCTGTGGCCATTTAGAATCTTAATTAAATTATAAACAGAAATGTTAGGGAAAATTCAAATCACGTGCACTTAAATACCTTTGACTAGAGCAAGGACGAACAGAGGAAGCACCAAAATGGGATAAGAGCTGACAAAGGGTTTCATGAGGAATAGCTTCAGGAAGGTGCTTGATTAAAAGGGTGACTGGCGACTCCACAGCTGAAGGCTTTGGATCTGCTGCTTCTGTGCCTTGAAATCCAAACTGATGCATGTGGGAATTGACAAAATGATGGAGAGAGGGGTTGCCAGACAGAAAATGTCAACAATGGTCACTTTTTCTTCCCTACCATAAAAAATGGACAAGACGTTACATTAGAAGGAAATGATCACATAATCATTATAGAAACAAAAAGAATTTCTCTATATAACTAAAATCTTCAAGTGTATAAAATTGTAAAGTGATATAATTTGCAGTTCATCCTATCATTCTTTTCTACCAGGAACACATATGACAGGCCAAGCAATATAGCTTCAGCAAGCACTACGAATGCAACACAGACTATTAGTCACTAGATAACATGAATGCAACAGATATTGTCAGCCTGCTCAAAATGAAAATTTTATATAAAAATCCTATCTGGTTTCATTTAAAGCTTCCTGATCTAATTCAATATCATATTCTCATGATTGATGACATATTAACATGCAATCCTACCTGAGCTGTAAGAAAAACATTTCTAAAGCAAGCATTAACAACATCAATAACTCAGTAAAATATATATCACTCAGAAAATTATGCAACATATGAAATCAGATTTGTCAGCAACTAGAGCACTCGTACACAACAGGATGAATAGAAAATCCAGAGCATTTTCTAACAGGGGACGTTAGGATGCAAAGTTGATCTCAAAAATCAAAATATAACATTTGGTGCCAACGCCTCAGGCGCGGGCATGAAACTCTTACATCATTTTTTTTCCAGTCAACAATGTAATATTTATCCCAGTTCATCTAAAAGTCATGCACTTCCATGCGGTATGGCCAGGATCTTGAGTATATAAAATCTAGATAATTTGACACAGTCCATTAGAATGACCGAAAAGAGGATAAACAGAACAATGGCACCAAATGAACAAAGAAACAAGCAATTAAACCCAAACAAGTTTTAACGAGGACTTGCTCTAGAGCCAAGTGAATAATCTAATACCCAACACGTGAACAAAATATATTACACACATTCAAGGAACAGAATATCGAATGGCATAGCCAAAGAATACCTCCATTAGTGCTACCTACTTGTTGATTGGCCTTCTTCAAGAACCCGATGGACGAAATTACTATATAGAATTGGTTTCGCATTTAGCTTTAGCTGTTAGAAATAGAAACAAATTGAGAAGAAACGGTCGATATTTTTCTTCTCAAGAGTTACCGAAAAAATCACGGGACAAATTGCAATATTCTATCTGTATCAGTGGATACAGTCAAATATCGGTCGAAGAGTGGATTAGCGGTCGAAGAATCTCATTAATTTGGCCTCCTAAGCATGGAGTTGAACGGTGAGTGCTTTACAAATTAAGTTAAGTTCTTCAAACCCTAAAAGGATGGAAGAAGAAGCTGCAAGATGATGCCGCAAAGCTGAAACAGCTAAACGGCCCCATTAAAGTCAAAACGCAGCGTTGCACTTTATGTTTGGGTGTATTTTTTATTTAATTAATATTAATTTTCATATATTTTGTATTTCAAAAAAAAAATTCAAATTGGCCCATAAATTTTTTACATGCTTTCTAGATAAGAGAAAATTTTGGCATATAATAGTATGTATAGTAGGATTTGGGTAAATGCTCTACGTTTTATAAATAAAAATATAGCAAAAAATTAAGTAAATTATACCTATATTAATATTTTTAACTATTGCAAACATTTTAAATTTATATATTTTCCAAAAATTCACATTTAGAAAGTATATCAAAGTGAAATATTCCTGAGTCAAATACTTAAAAAACCGTGAACAATAAGTTTTTCAGATTTTTTTTTAAGATAATATTTAATTAAGTTTTATTTAAGTTTAAATTCATTATTCACTCTTTATACTGATTGAAATCTTGATCACTTTTAAGGAAAAAATAATTTAAAAAAAAAAAGGTTTTTGACTTGCGTTAATGAGTCTTCATAAGACGTACGCCAATACGTAATGAAGTTTTATACAAACGAGATTTAAAAAAAAAAAAAAAAATCAACTTTTTAGTTGACCCTTGACGATGAATTTGATACTCTCCATAAGGTGTGACAAGGAACTAGTCGAATATATTAGGAGGAAGAACAAGTGAAAGGAAATAGAAAACGATGAAAAGCAAATAAAGGACAAAGTTTCTAGGTAGTGAGCTCCCTCTCAAGTCCTGAGTTGGTTGGAAATTGACATTCTTTTGATGTTGCTACTTGCTACATGATTAACACGGGATCATTGATTAATGTATATCTACTTCTGCAAAGTGTGGTTTTATCTGTGTTCGTGCGCATGACAAATGGGAAAGCCAATATTCTAATCTTAAATTTAGCATAAAGTTGAACTAAAGAATCAATTATTGGTGCCCTTAGTCCAAAAATATAGCCATCATAGCTGTATTTACTTACCCCGATCGAATGCTACTTATAAAACATTTTGTCAAACAACTGCTTAAAGATTAGGTTTAAGATTTGATTAACGAAGTCAACAATGCAACCCAAATAGCTGGGTTTCGACTTTGCCATATAAACCTGTGGCAAAATCTTCTCTGTACGTAGTGATTATCTCTCATTTGTACATATAAAAGTGTAGAACGGGTTTGCTGCCATCATGTATATATAGAATGGAAAATCAATGTGTCCCATTTATTTATTTGTGTTCATCATATTGCGAGGTTATAATTCAGTTGGCCCCATATATATCCGTCACTTCTTCAATATGAATGATATAACCAAACTTTATAATTGAACGAAGAGTATAGCGGTTCATTCAAAAGTTGGAAACCATTTCGTCATCCATTCATCATGCATATCTTTTAATTCTTTGTCATTAATTTATTCGTAATTTTTCAAGATGAGAATCATATTATTTTGATCATTATATATAGATGACAAATTATTTTAAGGTTGTCCGCATTCATTCGATTTCTTTCATGTATTTGTCTCTGTTAAATATATTTCAAATTGGCAATAAACCATATATATTATTAATATATCAACAATATTAATTAATTGACAAAATAATTAATTACACGAGTTCATGCTTTAATCTTATAAGAATACATAGGAATCATGTACGTGTTACGTTTTGCTACTCTATCTTCGTCTCCAATGTATTTTTCCTATAATATTTGTGTTTTGAAAATGCTGATTGTAGCTCAAAGATAATAAATATATCAAAATTCAGAAATTAGGATAGAAATTTTAAATCGTTATTTTAACAATATATTATAGGATAAAAGAAAGTGATATTTTGAGAATATAGACCCTAAAGTTAATTAACTAAATAAACACAGTATTTAAAAGATATAATCGTGTAGGCCATTGCTATAAAACAAATATCAAATCAAAGTTCAACGTAATTAATATAATATATGTGATACATGTGCAGTTTTAAATTTGAGACTTTAAGATTGATTATATATATATATATATATATACACTATAACTATTAATATATAAATTCTAACAGGGGTAGGACATGGTTTATGAAACTAAAGGACTAATTCTATGTTTACTCATTCAAGTGTGTGGCATAGGATAGTTAGGTTTTTTGGTGGTATGCTATATACCGACCTGTTGTTGATCATACTAAATAAATATATATTGAAGGACCAAAGAATTTTCCATTTTTCACATGTGAAAACCATTTAGTCATAAAAATTTGCTTATTAGGTAAGGAATCCACCCCCTTTTTTTTTTTCTAATAGATATTTTCGAGAATATTTGGGTAGGTACTCTTATTAAAATCAAATCTTCACTAATTCAATTTTCAAAACTAAAGGTAAACAAAAGTGATTATTGAAACACAATTTAAATAAAAACTTAACCCCCGAGCGATCAAGCCAGATGCAATGGACATGGAAAGGAAGAAGATGACATAAGATGAGGCTAGCAAGCGATGAATGATCTGTATCGTTTTCATTGGGACAGCGATTGACGATTCTTTCTTGGAGACTCCTCATTGGTCGGTGAAGCCCCACAGCCCCATGTTTTCATGCAACAAATCAGGGTTTTCTGATTCAGAAACAAGCATATTCTGTCTTCCATTTTCTCCACTCATTTTCTCTCTCCTCTTTTCTGCCTTTTTCATTTTTTGTTTTTTTAGATAGACGAATGAACAGTGTTCATTTCCTATCATCCCTTTGCTTCCCATAAACCACTTTCTCGCAACCTTTCTATTCTTGCACTCTTTTTCCTCCATGGAAAAGAATATAGTTACAATAAAAACAGAAGAAGCCAAGAAGGCATAAACCAAAAGGGGCGGTTAAGTTGCCCGCAAGCATAAAACCCCTGTGAACGCTTTGCTTTGAATGGAAAGAAATGTGCATTTTTTAACATTTTATCAAAAACTCAAAACTCACATGAATGAACCTTTCTTCTCTTCCAATAACCGATACCCTTATCCCATTCCCCCGCCAGTTCTGCCGTACTTGCTACACCCATCTACCTTTTTAAACCCTTTTTCCCTCTTTGCTTATGAATCCGTCTCTCTTATCTCTTTAACTTGTTCTCGCACTCACATGAATTTCTGTTTTTTGATCTCCTTGATCTTATCCCTTTAGACACAATCATATGCCTTTGCCTAAACGACACACATGCAAAAACAAGCATTAATTGAAGTATATACATATTCGTATGTAAATATGATGAAATTTACTAGCAAGGTAGCTATATATATATGGCCATAGATAGATAGCTTGAGCAAGGTATACAAGACAAGAATATATATACGTATGTGTGTACGAGACATCTATATTTTGTACAAAATTCAGAAACTAGCTAGTAGCACACAGGTAATAGCTCAATCATGGAATATTAGGGTAGGCATGTGATGACTAGGTTAGGTTTTATCTTCGAACACAAGTTTCAGGGGGCAGTCAAGAAACCCACCATTGTTGTTTTTTCAGTTTATAATTAATGCCTGTGTACCCTTTTAATATTCTTCAAATACCCTTCCTAAAGGCATCTTCTGCAAAGATTCAGGGAATTATTCACGTGCTTCATCAACCTGATTTATCGGTGCTTACTGATCAGATTCCATTCTAGCTAGTTAGATATTTACTCACTATGCTTTACATTAATTAATTTCTCTGTTATAATTAATAAATTTAATAGTTTATACAATTTTAATTTAATTACAATTATTTTTTCCTCTAATTCTATTAAAATTAGCGCTATACACAAGTTGCCTGGCTCACAGTCTAATCACAACAATACTACTTCACCGACTCATCTATATGTACCTTGTTGCATAATAAGAGCACAAAGAATTTACTATATAGTGATCAACACCATGCATGTGCCACCGATGCCGAAGACTCGAAAATTTCAAAGGGAACAGTCATGACTTGGTGGTTGGCACTAGGCACCCAGAACCTTCAAATTCCAAGTTGGAAAAAGAAATTATGCAAATTTTTCTTGGGAATTAATGCTTCCCCTCTTGGTGGGGTGTCACATATATATTCGACCGCTTAGAATATTAAGCAAAGAAATATTGAAGGGTTTGAAATGAGTGCGAAAACTCTATTTGCTTAATTTCGAATATCAACAACAAAAATTGAACAAGGTCTGTTACAATTAAAGGAGATCAATACATAGCAAAATTTGAATCATATACAGAGTTGATGAACTTGATTAGACAAAGCACTTTATATATAAGTATATTAAAAAAAAGAATAAAAGAATAAAAACAAACCCACTAATATAACAAAAGAATATATAGATGTACATGAGTTCATCAAGTCCTTTGGTATGATCTATGAATATTGAAAATCTACCCTGAAAAGGACTGGATATCATAAATCTATACAGTATATTTGTATCCAAGAACTTTCCTGTCCGATATGATAAAATCGGTATTTAAAAGCTGTTTAAAAATCGGAAATATTGTTGCACTTGTACGCAATATATATGGTATTGACGCTAAAAGTTAAAAACGATGTAATCTGGTAAGCTTGCTTTCTCTCTTTCACATGATATCCTATTCTTCAGTAGTCATCCCACAGGCTATCCAAATCTGAAAGGGGTCCAACTGATGGACCCTCAAGGTCCTCGTACATTAGCGCCCTATTCCTTCCCATGTCGAGCTTCGAAACAACTGAGGAAGTATCGGTGTTTCTGTCGTTGCTGAGGCCGGTGTCCTGCGAGACACTCACCACAGACTGATTATTAGACGAGAACTGCTCCATCTTGCACTCTTTGTCCATTCCAGATATGCAATCATTATTATTGGCTGCAAATGCTCTTAGAAAAGCCTGCTGATCATTTCCCACCAAACCTGCACTGTTCCTACCTTGGTGCATATAGTTTGACGACACATTCTGTTGGAAGGAGAAACTAGGATTTTGGATTTGAATTTGAGATTGGGAAAGTGAGTTCGCCATTGGGTTACTGAACTTCACTTGATCGGCGATGTAGTTATTGGCAGCCGGCATCTCGTAGGTCCTGTGGTCTTCTGGCTTCATCAGCAGCTGCTGATTGTGGAAGGAGAAGTTAGGGAGATAATAGCCGTCTGATGGTTTAACTGACGGTGGTGATGGGTTGGTCCCCTTGAAGTCATCGTCACTATAGCCAGGCTTGTTGGTATTGCTGTAAGAAGGATCCATAAGAGGAGGGAGTGAAGAACAGTCCAGTAAATCATCACCAAGAGAATTCATCCTCAAAAGGCCTGGAACTGGGGTCTTTTTACCATCCGTGTTCTTGTGGAAAACCCTGCTGACAACCCATTCATCCTACAATCAATCACCAAAACAATTAGATTCTTGAGAATTAAACTGAATATAATAAAGCAAAAGCTATAGTTAAAGGACCACATGAAAGAAACTCTCAAACCAACACAAAAGGCACTTTCTAAAAAGTAGAAAAGGGGATTGATGAGAAAAATACATGATTCAAAAACAATCTTCATGCCTCAAAATCAAGAAAAACACGGTAATATTAGATTATCATACCTTTGCGGCCTTGGGGAGATTGTAACTTGCGAATTTGCCTTCCAATCTAAACTCATGCATAACCCAATTGGTTTTCTCTCCTTTTGGTGCCCTCCCTCTATAGAACACAAGGGTCTTCTTCATCCCCACAAGGTTGCCTTTCCCTTTGTAAATCTCTTTATCTTTTCCGGTGGCCTTCCAGTATCCGGATTCGGTAGCTCGATTTGTTCTCGTGCCTGTTGGATACTTCCTATCTCTTTGGAAGAAGAAGTACCAATCTTTCTCCCCCATCTTGGCTTTTTCTGCACAATTATTATTTCATATGGCTTATAAATCTATAACAATATATATTCAAATCAAAAACGGAAACTCATAATCGGAAAGCAAAAAGTCAGTTGTGAATTGGAGAAACTTACTGGGTAAATCCCAAGGTTCACACTTGTTCAAATCAGCTTCTCCAACAGCAGTTGCACTGAAACTGCTATTCATCACCTTCTCTGTCAGATAATAAGTAATGATCTCCTCATCCGTGGGGTGAAATCTAAAACCCGGAGGCAAATCCAGAGGTTCTTCTCCTTTGTTCACGACAACTGGTTCTTCCATGAAGTAAAGATCGATCAAATATTCTCTATACAAAACAGATGGGTTTGATCGATTCAAATATATCACAAACCCAGTATATATATATACACAATCCCAAATAGAATATAAACTGGATTATGTATATATTGACGTACCAAGCAGAAGTGTATATATGAAACAGAAGCAGCAATTGCTGAGAAAACGAAGAGAGAGAGAGAGCGAGAGGCTATATGGCTAGCTAGTGAAAGAAGCAGAAGCAGAAGACGACGATGATATGGAAGAGAGAGGTTTTAAGAAAGTAGAACAAAGGGACGATGATGGGGTTAAATAGAGGAGCGTGTAGAGAGAGTGGTCATAAGATGTGAGATCCGTGGTGGGCAAGGCACCTGCTGGGGAAGCCTACAATTGGGTTTTCGTTTGGAAATACGTGTATTTTTATTGGTATGACGTATGTCCTATCTGGGTGGTTTCTTCGCTACATATCTACCCCGTTTGAAAACGAATCCGAAAAAAGAAATGGGAAAATAGGAGCTTTCTATGGTTGTGGCCCCCACTTCTCTCTCTCTCTTTTAAAAAATAAATAACAACTTTATCCGCTACCCTCAACCTAACATTTGGAGATTTTCATTGCCCGTTTCCATCGCCTCTCGAAGCTTTGGAAAAAGAAAAATCCCTATTCCCGGTGTTGCTTTCCTTTAAAATAGTAGTGTGCTCTATAGCAACATCTGCCACTGCAGGTGCTGGCCGAGTTTAATTTGATTTTGTACTACGCACACCGGCAGCTTTAGGTGGGCGGTAGTTGTTCTGTTGGCTCAGCTGCTTCACATGAGTACACATTTTGTCTCCTGCCCTCGTTGAAAAAATAAGCCCAACAGTGGTTTTTACTGGCTCTGTGACTAAGCTCTCTCTTTATTGGAAACAAAATGTTTTTCCGTACACAAACGCGGAGGATCAAAAGAAGTGCCCGTTGGGGGAGAATCTGGGGGTTTTCACACCTGCAAGTCAAGAGAAGAGGCAGCAGTAAAAGAACGTGAGTCTTCTCAAGAACTTTCCCGTGTTTGATTTTAGCTGGCATGGCATGGCAGGGCATGCGTTGATGAGGTCTAACCCCTAAACTTGTCATTTTTAATTAACAAAATGTGACTCTTTTTAAAATTAAAAAAAGGAAAAATAAAATAAAATAAAGCTTTACAACTGTTTAATTTTCCCCATCGGCAATTAATTAAAATTTAGATATAACATCTGTATCCCTCGTATCTGAGTAAATAAACAAGGTATAATTCCGAAGATAACAACGTTCCCAAGAGGGGTGGCACGTACATGTGTCAAAATACAGTAAATATTTTTATTTTAAAAAATTATAGGTACACGATTGCCCTTTTGATGTCACAACTAGACTTGAATTAAAGTAATTAAAAGAAAAGGAAGGGAATCAATTAATGAATGTGTCTCTCTCTTAAATAAATTAGAATTAATAAAACCGCTTATTAATTTGTGAAGCAGCGATAGCTGAATTTGTTGGTCCGTGAGAAATCAATATTAGTTGTTGTCATTTTATATGTTGATATTTGTTTTCAAAAATGTCTTTTTATAAATGAATACGATGGAGTAGCCACTGTCCAGAAAGGGATGTCCTGAATGTTGACACTATCTTCCCAACTTCCTTGAAATTTCTATGTGAATTTGCAAAAGTTAAAATGGCCAATTAATTTGATTAATTAATTTCTCTCGCGATGATACGGACCACCGAAAGAATATGACTATGGCCATTATTATAGCAAATGGTTCCGTTCGTTAAATATCATTTTGAGTATATATAAACTGTAATTTAATTAGTGAATAAACTACAGTATATATATGGATAACAATTATTTAAAAAAATAGTCGTTGAAATTTATATAATGTACGCATTATTAAATTATAATTCATAATTTATAAATATATGTGAATTTTTTTTATCTTGTAATAGTGACACTTTATTATATACTTGATAAGAGTCATAGCCTTCCTTACAAAATTAAGCCTAAAATATATGTACCACTAGAGATAAGCATAAAGCTAATCCACTTTAAACCATACAGATATATTAAAAGTACTTCGTGATAATATATATATATAACAATAATAGTGAGTAAGAAAGCCCTTTTTTTTTTATTTGGAGGAAATTAATAAAAAAGTCTTATTATCATTAGCCTGTCATCTTAAAATAGGGAATATATGTACCATATATATATATATATGTATTAGGCTTGATAGGACAATTAGGAATACTAGCTAATAACATTTTTCATGTGGCAATATATAAAATTAAGAACGTAAACTCGTCAAATTAAATATAGTTGAAATTTGGCATCGCACAAATTCAACTCAAATAAGAAAAATATATCACGTATTTCTACCGTCGCATTTAATTTGCAACGTCAACCGTGTAACATTTAAACACTGGCTGCGTTCAAACCTGGTTAAAAGGACTCGTATTGGTTTCTTGGATTTTTATTTATTTATTTACAAATATATTTTTAAATTTAATTTGAGTATTGTGTAAAAATGACTCATTTTACGTAACTCGTTTGTGTACTCGTACCAAAATTCACGCTGCACTTATATCTCGGAATAACTCGATAATTAAGTATATGATATTTAAATCTAAAATTCTTATACCAATATATATATATATTCAAAGTGATCTCTGGTAAATAAAATATATATTCAAAGTGATCTTATTATGCCTTTATTTTAAATGTCATTAAACATTCCAAATGATTTTTATTTCTAAAATATTAAAATAAAACACCGTATTAATAACTCCGTAACGGTACTCGAATAGAGAGATACATGTTCAAAGTGAAAACGCGTGGCCGTGGGAGAATGCATAGCCAATAGCCACGTGCCCGCATTTGGCTTAAGCTATTTCTACGTATCTTCCAGGATTTGGTAGCTGCCGCCGTCGTTAGAATCAAAGGAATTTTTATTAAAAAAAAACAAAGAGAGAGACAGAGGGTGAAAAGGTAAACATTCCGGCGAAAACATTGAAAAAAAGACCAGTTAAGGATGCTGAGTGAAATTGTTCCCAGTTCCAACCCAAGACCACCTCTTTCTGTCTTTGTGTCTCTCCGCGAAGTTGCCTTCATTAGTTTAGTGCCAAAATCAACCGCATTAACTGACTAAAGATTTGTTTCATTTCTTTAATCACAAAGAAATTTTTTGGATAAATTAAATAAATTAAAACACAGATTCAATTGTATTGGTTGAAGTTTAGAGCCACGCGGCACATGTTGACATTCTGCTGTAGATTGATGTCGATGAGCTGGATTATTATTTACTCAATTAAAATTAACGATTTGATTAAGAAAGAAAATCCGAATCCCAAATGGGTTAAGTGCAAGATTTAACAAAAGGTTACGCGCCCTGCGACGGGTGGCTCTTTCTACCACCACCACCGCCGTATTCGGAATAAATTCCGCTAATTGAATCACATAAATTGAAATTTTTTAACCAAAGCGCGTGGACCCCTTCTAAGTTATGGCCCATCCTATACTTTTTTTGTTTTTTTAATAATGTTTGAAAAAAGTTAGAGAGAGAAAATGAGAGAGTTTGGAGGTGGTTTGGATTGGAATGGAAGGCTTGAGAAGCTCTTAACTTGGCCACAAAACTGTTTGACTTCTAGCACAACCAACCTCAACTGCAAAGCAAAACGCCTGACGTTTTGTTGACGACACAGTAGCAGAACGGCAGAGCACGCCCTTTGATCCTTCCGTCAATGGTCGTCGTATGCTTCGTGCATAAGTACCCAAATATGTATGCCTCGTTGCAAGCCATCACACAAATCATTGCTTCTGACACAACAATCTTCCACCCTTGGATGAGCAGACTATGATGTCATTGGACCTCCTCGATTATCAACTTTACCTTAGAAAGGGGTGCATCATATCCTGGGTTCCTTTTTATCCTTCCTCTGATTAATTAATTGGAAATGGCATTATTATGAGAAAGACTTGAAGATAAAAGAAAAAAAAAATGGTGGACCACATGGGGTAGGGCTGCAATTATTGGTGATTTGCCAACGTAAAGCGCAGCTATATCAGATTAGTATGTAGGGCCCTTCATCCTCTTAACCTAATACTGTTTCATAGGTAGAGGCAGTTGGCTGTCAATCAGACACATCACATTATCAAATGTTTTTCCCTTTGGGCAGAGAGAGAGAGAGAGAGAGAGCGAGCTTTTTTCTCCGCCGATCAATCGTCAGCATCTTAATTAAACTTAAGCAAGTTGTGTTTTCTCTATCCTTCTCAGTCAGCAGCAGCGGCAATATGTATGCGCAAGTGAAAGAAAAACAAACGCCTACCATTTACTATTTTTAGAAAAGAAAATAAATTGCAACTTTTTCCCATATATCCTTCAAATTAGAGGATCAATACAGTTAACTTTCGTGCTTTCCTGGCACACCAGCATTTGAACTTGGTAACTCTTACCACGAAGACCAAGGGTGCCGGTTCAATACAGTTAACTTTTAATTATTGTAGGTGATGTCGACTTGTAATTCTGTGTTTATGGTCACAAAAATCCCAAAAACTGTTGCTCTAACTTTTATCTTTCGTTATATATATATTTTTAATATAAGAGACTCAATTCAAAATTTTAACAAAGACTCACACCAAATCAAGAGGCTGCGCCAAATTAGTGGTTACTATCTCTAATACGTAGCTGAAGGCTGAACGTCTTTAAGCATAAAACTAAAATAAACGTGGTTCTCCCTTTTAGTTTTTTGTTTTGTTTTTTGACGGGCTCTCACTTTTAGTTCACTATAGTTAAGGAACTTGGTTGGCGAGACAAATAAACTTGCTGCTCAACATATTTTATTGGAAATGAGAGCGGAGAAAGTGGCATGCCACGCACAGAGACTGTGTCATTCATATCTATCCGAGCGTGAGGGGGATTAAAATTCTGCTTTTTTCTCTCTTCTTTGTTGTGTCTGTATGGAGTCATAAAGAAAAAGTCTCATTCACACATATAACCAAATCATGTGAATATAGAATAAAGAAGAGATGTAACTGATGGATAATTGCTTTCCTTTATTTCTTATATAAAATAAAGTATCTAATAAAGGTCATCATCTTTAAAGTTTAGGCAAATCAGTAGGCCCATACGGAAGCTTGTATCCCATACTTATCACTAAGCATCTAAACAATACAAAGATCCTTAATTTTCTATTATAAAAAAGATGGGGGTAGGTGGGGTAGTGATAAAAGAGGCTTCTTTGACCCAAAACATCAAACAGTTTGTGTTCACTAACCTCAAAATCAGGGCATGTCATTGTTATTAATTTTTTTTTTTTTTAGTATTAGTCATTGGAGTCATGAGTAATAAAATGGCAAACATGAAAGGGGAAATGCAGATGAGCATGATGAGAGTTTTGATTGAGTAATACAGCCAAATTAGGTGGCATCACGGTCAATATCAAGATGAGCAAAGACAAGGCCCTCCTTGGCTCCTTGAAAGAAAATGGAAAATATTAACACCAAGCTGAGCAAAACCTTGCCAATTGCCAACCCACTAGTAGTCTAATATCCTCCCCAATACCACTAGGTTTTGCTAATACGTACACGTATATTGGCTTCCACCAATTTGGAGACCCAGAGGAGGTATTCACCAAGCTCGTCCCTGATGAGTGATACCACCAGTCCTTTGACCAGAGTTACTTGCAAAAATTTTAATGAGCTGTCTGGGAAGATTTGATTGAGTACAGGGAATCCTTTGCTCACTAATTTTATGATATTTTCTAGCACGAGGTGGAAAATTTCATGTCTTTTTCTTTTTTGGTATATCAGCAGGAGTCGAACCCGACTCAACCCCTTCCCCCCCCCCCCCCCCCCCAACTGATCACCTGAGCTAGCCTCAGGTGGCTGAAAATTTCATGTCTATTATTTACGGCTTTTATTTTGCCCCTCAACCGCTGAGAATGGTTTTATTTATTATGGTCAACGAACTAGAACTCAACTGCACCTGACTAGCAGACTGTTGATGGGCGGGAATGTTGAGACGAAAATATTCAAATTGGAAACTGGGAAGCCAGGACAAAGAAATCATTCGCCTATAAAAGCGTAAAGAATTATCCTTCAGGCATATCTGGAATTGGGTTCAAAGCTCAGAGCCCAGTTGGGTTGGACTCATCTGGGGTTAGCCTCTGTAGCAGCAAGTCGTATTAACCTCGGGGTGAGATTTCTTCAACCTTTATTTTTACTTTTTACGCGACTAATTAAGCCTAAGACCTCCTAATATTCCTATTTTTAATAATCGGGCATATCAAATTAATATGTTGCAAATCAATCAATTACAACTGTCGTTGAGTAGGGATGTCAAAAACACAGGAGCCTCTGCACACCGACAGTTACAAAAAGTAACTTTCAATTTCCCGAGGCTTCGAAGTATGAACGGTGAATGGTGATTTCAAACCCCGGGTGCAAAGCACATTTATCATATTTGTCGGTGAGTCCTAGTCTCCTGCCAAACGTCTGGTTTTCAACAAAACAAGAAGCTTTCATAAAATAGACTCCAAATTGTTTTGTCTTACCTAATCAGAGGCACCGTTAACTTTGACATAGGACTCCCACATTTTTAAATATGATGGATAAACTTTCAAAACCACTCCATTATTAAATAAGAAGAAACTTGAGGGAATAAACCCGGTAATCCATTAAGGGATCTCACTACAGCATGACCTATTAGATACACAGCGGATTTCAATGCCTAAGCAATGTGCTGTAATGATATCCTATTGTGATACACATGTCACTGTCAAGATTTGTTGGTGCTACTTAGGATACAGATGATTAATAACATGGCAAACAAAACTTTGTAACCAAATCATGTTTGTTACCTTGTACTCCACATATTAGCTAAAGAGTAACAGATATAATAATCAATTAATTCAATCACAATACCAGCAGTAAATGTTCAAATTTTATCACATAGGAAAATACACACAACTACTAACTGTATTTAAACAACCAAGAACGCCTGTTCATTTAATCAAACCCGCACCTTGACCTGTGGCATACATAAACATGTGGTTTATAAATGTACTGCTGGTGTCCCTAACTGCACCAGAAACCATTTATATCTTAAAGAACTCCATCATTTTAAACATACAAATGCAAATCGCACACAAACACAAGAGCTAGCATTCTTCTCATAGTGATTTCATAAAGATAATGCATCTTCAAAGCCAAGACACTTCCACCCATCTTAATCCTGCATTTAACCATCATCAATTCATCATTAGACAAAACTACTTACTTTCTTATTTAAAAAAATCAAAAGAAAAAGATTGGTGAGCACTGAATTTGTCAAGTGTCAACTGTCAAGACATCTTAAGCGTTAATAAGAATTTGAGCTATTTCTGATCTGGATTATAAGCTACCAAAAATAAAAACCAACTTTGTATTCATCGGGGTAGGAAAAATTTAAAAATTATTAGGCTACTAAGTATGTCAGAAGGAAAAAATGGAATAAAGTTTAGTCAGATTGCAAAATCTCAACATTATTGGGCAATTAGAAGACGTCAAATCTGTCTTTTGAATAAAGGAACTTACACCAGGGTACGATCTTCCACAGTTGATTATCACCTTTGTTCCATTCCCAGAGCACTATAGTAGTGCCATCATGCACGCCTCCAGACTTCCTATCACCGTGAAAAGCATCCACATTAAGATGAACATTATTAACCATCCTTATAGCTCTGTAACCATCACCCATGACCTTGCTCTCAGTCCACAGAACAGACTCATCAAGATAATCTGGGTTGTAACGTATCAGTCGAACCTGCAAAACAATTATGAAAGTCGTTGTGTTAAGGGGGTCAAAAACTGAAGGGAAAAGGGAATATGATGCTTGCTAATATCTTCCATACAATTCGATCTCCCCATATACCTATGACACAACTTACAGGGCACAAACTACTCTGGCAGATAATGAAGCATGTAGAACTCTTCAATAAAATTCTAAAATCCAAATTTACAAATTACAGAGCACAAACTACTCTAGCAGGTTATGAGTAATGACACACATATAAAACACTTAAAAAAAAATTCCAAGATCATAATCAATATACAAAGCACACCATTGTAGATCAAACCGTTCTTTTTCTATGAAAGAAAAAGATGATGTTAACACTTCTATTTCATTAAATTTTGAACTCTTTCTTGGGAAAAAAAAAATCAAGGTTTGTACTTTTGCATTGGACAACACATTTCACGTAACTATGTTAAATGATCATAAAACTCCATGGAAAAAATTATCAAGCAACCAAGAGGTACGCACGACAGAGTTCACCAGTTAATTCTATTAGAAATGGAAAGCTAACACACTCATTCTGGATAACGTACTTGCTGAACATCAGGAAATATAAATGACTTGTTGTACCGGACAGAATTATAACATTTCCATCATCATATTTCACCTACAGAGGGCTATATTAGTAGCATAAAAATATAACAACATCAATGTCTTCAGGATTTAAGCAAATGCGCCTGCAAGGGAGAGCCCTAGTGCCTGTTATTCCTTCTCAATGTATGGGTAATTGGGTATATTGTTCGTTTACCTATCGTGATGGTTCAAACAAATTACAGAATAACTTATTCAAGCATCGTAGATAATTAATACAACAACAACAACTAAACCTTTTCCCACTAGGTGGGGTCGGTTACATGGATCAAACGGCGCCATAGTGGCCTATCATAGATAAGATCAATAGATAAGTTATTAACTATTAAATCATTTTTAATAGTTTCACTTATTATTTTCTTTGGTTTCCCTCTACCTCTAATTATTGGACTATTCTCCATCCGATCAACTCTTCTCACTAGGGCTTCTGCAAGTCTTCTCTACACATGGTCAAACCACCTTAAGTGAGATCCAACCATCTTCTCTACAATAGGTGTTATCCCAACTTTCTCTCTAATACACTCATTTCTAATCATATCTCTTCTGGTGTGTCCACACATCCAACGCAATATTCTCATCTCTGCAACGTTGAGTTTATCTTCATGTTGTCTTTTAACCGCCCAACATTCCGTACCATACAATATAGCAGGTCTTATAACCGTACGGTAAAATTTTCCTTTAACTTTGAGCGGCACTTTTTTATCACAAATGACACTCGAAACTTTCCTCCATTTCATCCATCCAGCTTGAATCCTGTGATTTACGTCCTCCTTTACTTCACCGACATTTTGTATAATGGACCCAAGATATTTAAAACTTGTAACTTGTTTTAATATATAATCTTCAAGTTTCACGTCCACATTCGTATTTGTTCGTAATTTATTAAAAATACATTCCATATATTTTGTTTTGTCGATGGTTTAATTAATATGAATTTATCATATTATAATTTATAAATACCATTTGTTACATAAATAAACTCAAACGCAAGGGAAAGCATGTTCCGACCTAGTGACTTAGACTAGCACAGTAAAGGAGTCACTTAAACTTCAGAAGGAGATATTACCGGATGAGTGGCACCAATGGAATGCTTAATGGCGTCGCCAGTAACTTTGTTGACCAGAGAAAAGGCGGGGAACCCTTCTTGATCCTTCACCCTTGTGCTGTACTTCTCATCCTTGTACCAATGCTACAAGAATAAATTAATAACAAGCGCAGCGGTCAATGAAATCAGTCCAAAATAAGTCAAAAAACTAGGGAAGATCAAATTTTGAGTATCTGGACCAAATTAAGCAGTAAGAAACAGCCACACACACAGTAACTCCCAATGCCAAGCCCGATATAAGCGTAGACACTAATTCAAGGAAACAAGAGACAAAAACCCAAGATGGATAAAAGTATCAGAGAGTCGAAATTGTGAATAAATATTACTTGGTAGTCATTGCTGGGATCAGATGGTGCAAGAACAATTTTGCCATGCTGAATGGTAAGGGAAAAATTGGGCGCAGCCTTGGTGAAGACCCTGACAGTGGGTTTGCTGGATGGATCAGAGATATCCTGATGAGGGTGATGGTGCTTGAAGGAAGGCAAATGGGGGCGATGAGTACGGTCGGTCTCATAGGGATTCACATCATGAGAAACATGGTGCACAGAAGCAGCGGTATCTTGTGGGGCGTAAGCCGGTGGTGGTGGGGGTACCTCTGATGTGTAATTGTAGTTGAAGGGATCTGTTTGGAAGTGAGGAGGGGGAGGAGGAGAAAAATCAGGATAGTTGAAGTCCCTGGGGGGCGGCGGTGAGGTCACATGAGACGTGTGGAACACTTGGGTGGGCTGGGGTATGGGTGGGGGTGGTGGTTGATGTACTCTGGAGTAGGAAGGTGGGGGTGGAGGAGGAGGATTGTCAAGGGAGGAGAAGGTTGAGCCGGGGGGTGGGTAATCCTCAGTATCTTCATCCCTCTTGTGATGGTGGGAGTGATGAGCATGGCCAAAGGGAAATTCCATAGTTGATGTTGTTCCAGTTCCGATGTCGATGGGAGGAGGTGCTTTATGTTTTGGTTTGATATTGAAGGGGGAACTCAACCACCGCATCAAAACAATCGCTGTGGGTCCTCTCCGATAATATCTGCGGACACGTATGTCTTCCAGGAAGCGGGGTTTGCGAGTAACCTACCCCACAACATCAAAAAAGAATGCATCGTACCCCATCTCAAAAGAAAAATAAAGAAAATAAATTATGGGGGAATTCGAAATTATGGGAATCCTTAATACATTGTTTTTATAAATAATGAAAGCAAAACCCCCAATGAAGGGGATGTAGTACAGATGATGTGAGTTCATGTTTGTTGCTGGTCGCTAAAGGAGTTCTACCCATCATAGCGTGTCACTTTGTCATAATGTATTGCAGTCGAAAAAAGAACACGGTCCAATCCAGCAACTGCTGGTATGATTGGGTATGGGAGTGGGTCCCTGCATCACGGAAGCCCAAGCCCAACCCTTACACTTGGGCCATAATATGTTGAGTTGGAAAGGAACTTGTGCATATCCACTCTCCGTTTTTATCATGAATTTAGATTTACTGAATTTTAGTCCAAAAAAAAAAGATTTACTGAATTGATGGATCATGCCCGTCCAAATAAAAAAGAACAAAAAAAGTAGATGGATCATTTCATTATTGAGATTAGTGGCTATAAAATTAATGTTAAAGCCTCAACTTTCATGTTTTCCATGGAAAATGTGCTGCGTTTTGCACATGAGGAAAGCATAAGGAATAGCAGAAATTCTTTATTTTGACACATGGGACGAAGTTAAACGAGACCAAGATCATCAGGATTACCTTACCCACCATGCAACCTTGACTCCTCCAAAAAAAAGTATATATTTTCTTTAACAACAGATGATGCATGAAATGCCAAATCTTAATTGGTCTCCCTTGGATATCCCAATATTCTATTTGCCAACTGTTTTCAATATTTAAATTTATTTTGAAGCCCCATATACGTACTTCACTTTATTTCCCATATTAAAAAAATGGTCGCTACTTATTAGTTAATTATGGTTGTCTTTCAGCAAAAAAAAAAAAAGGAAGAAAGAAAGTCATGTTCACAAGTTAATATGTGTAGTAAAAAGATGCTATTGTGAAAACATTAATTTATTCAGTATATTGAAATTAAATAAATCAAAAATTAAGCGCATTGTCAAATTTTTAAGAATATTTTTACATATATTAACTAATTCTTTCAAATTAAGTTACGATAAAAAAAAATTCTCTCAATAAGTATTTATTCTAAGTATCAAATTTATGTCATCGTCTTAAAAAATTTACTTCACTTACCTTACATTTAACTTTTTTTGGTAATTTTATTACTTTTTAAACAAGATCTCAATTAAATGATTATTTTTTAAAAAAAAATAAAACTCTTTGAATCGGTAACAGTCAACAAGCATCATGATTTGGGTGTCTCTTATATGTAACGAAGTTGAATTTGGTCACTTGGCATTTAAGCAAATGAAGCCAATTCTGTAGATAGGCACTTGAAGGGAAAAACAAGAATATACAACAACAACAAAAAACTAGAGAGAGAGAGAGAGAGAAGACAATAAAAAAAGTAACGTGAGGTTCTACTAAATTCTCTTTCCCTATTCTTATTATTTATTTAGTTCATTAATTATTTCATTGTTTATTGATTTATTTATAGAATCAATAAGACTTGAATAATATAACAGTGTTCGAAATAAGATCAAACGTGGAATAAAGATCAGGGCGCACTGTTAAACATACTGAAGCAGGAAACGATGAAAATCCAATTTGAAGCCTTTCCAGGAAAATAATTAAATATCATCACAATCGTCAATCAGACCAATCCTTATCTACAGAGTATCTTTTAAAGCGAAGCTGCCAACCCAACAATTACAAACTCCATTCTGTACACGAATCATTTGTGATTCCTCTCATCAAACTTGGAAAATTTTCGAATGCCAGAATCTTACTTTCGAATTCCATATCAAACGAACAGTCCCCTTGTTCAGCCTAACCTCTATCATCATTTCTAGCATAAAAAATAACCCCTATATTTCTGCGTACAAATCCTTACGTAATGAGCGGATAGGTGATGTGCTTTGTGGGCTCAGCTTCTGGATAAATTACTTATCTTTTCCTATCCTTAAAGCTCTTTTTGTCTAATTTATTAAATTGATTTTTTGGTTTATCCCTGAAAGCGAAGATGAGGACCCAGAAGTAACTGCTGGTTCAACAACGACTGCTTCAGGAGGATGTTCCATTGTGGGTTCTCGTATTGGCGGCTGCTGCTAGGCAAATTGCAAGAAGAACTCGGGTACCTCTTCGACGGGTATAACGTATCCTCAGCCACGCTTGAAAGATGACGCTTCGACATGTTGTTTTCTATGTTTGGGACTGACGGGTTCAATTGAGGGCTCTGCCAAAACAGGGAGCTAATGTTGTTTGGGAAGGATCGTTGATCCAGATTTCCACAGTTTAAAGCTGCACTTGATCCAAACCCAGGTGGGTTTGAAGGGTCCTCAGATAAGAAGCTGCTCAACATGGAGTAGTCCGTGGCGTCTAACAGGTTGGAGAAAGATGAAGATTTCTGAGAAATCGGTGCGTTCTGAACAGGGGATAGCTTCTCTTCTGCAAGATCTTGCTCGCCTACCACCCCTTCTGCCTCTGCTGTAGGAGATAAAGCACACTTGGACTTTTTGTATATCCGGCACAGAACCCAGTCATCTAACTGCAAAATAATACCAGGCATTTGTATATGTAACAGTCTTAGTTGCAGAAGAAAATGAGAAAGTAATATAATCAAAGAAGTGGTGGTTTAATTAGGGGTAGTCACCCTCATGGAGGAGTCGTCTTTGAGCTTAATGGATCTGTTGCTGTCTACAAGGCGATATTCATGCATGATCCAGTCAGTCTTGACACCCTTTGGGGGTCTTCCTCCGTAGAACACCAGAGCCTTCTTCACCCCCATGGTCTCTGGGACTCCTCCTGGTAACGAAGCCACAATGGTCTTATCAGTACCAGTCGCCTTCCAATACCCAGAAGCAGCTGCCCTGTTTGGCCTCACACCATTTGGGTACTTGCGGTCTCTGGGACTGAAAAAGTACCATTCTTTATCCCCAAAGGCGGCCTTTGCTGATAAATAAACCACGACAAACAAGACAAGCAGCTGACATGGTGTCTTATATCTGGCAAATAATTAAAAAGAAGAGGTGATTTCATATGCAGAGACGAACCTGGTAATTCCCAAGGATCAAACTTGTAGATGTCAACGTCTGCAATGATGGAAACCGGTAAGGGTGCAGAGGCCACCTTCTTCCTTAAATAGTGAAGAATGAGCTCCCCGTCTGTTGGGTGGAACCTAAACCCCGGAGGCAAATTGGATTGCGGGGTTCTCATGGCTTGCTAGATCTAAAATGTTGGTGTTTGGTGAAAATGAACAAGAGATACAAAACTTGATGTAGGAGGGGAAGAGAGAATTAGAATTTTCTGAGGGGGAAAGAAGGGAGGGGGGGGTTTTATGGTAGTGGGAAATTGTCGTGAAGTGGTAAGAGATTAGGCCGAGGCTAAGCCAAGGGGGATGAAACAGGGAGAGGCCGAGTTTGAAAATTTTGTAAAGTGGGGTCCGTTCAGTGAGAAGCGAGGACAGCTAGGGGGGAAAACAGGGGCCCCTCCTCCTCAACCCATTGGCTTTATGTTCATACGTGGGCACTTCCATTTTGTCATTTCTTCCTAGAGTGGTGGCGGCGGAGTAGTGACGTCATCGTCCTTTAGCTGAGCTGTCGACACGTGTCAATCCGAACCGGAAGGTTGAGTGGTTAATGGAAGAATGGTCTTGGGGGCAAATGCAGAACTGCAAAGGCTGCTTGTCTTAATCCTATGAAATTAGTTAAATTTTAGAGGAGAGATCAATAGCGCACTCACTGGAAAATGTGAATTTTAATGGTCCATAGTGCTTGGACTGTCCGTGATTGCGTGCGGCTTTGACCGGATCCCAGGTTTTACAGTATACTAGGATCATTTCCCTTATAAATTTGGATTTCTTGCCCAACTGTACCAACAGTAAAAAAGATATAAAATTAGTCGTATAACATTTTACTGATTCTATTTTTTTTTAACACTTCACTAACTTTATTATATTGTTAGGTACCAAAACTTATTGAGGACTAAACTTGAAATTAAAATTAATTATAAATTAAATTATAAACTATATAATTTTTTTTTGCCAATAAAGAAACTGTAAAAAAGACTAACAAGTTATTTTAAAAAAAAAATATTTTTCGTATTCTTTGAAAACACGTTAACAAAAAACACAAAAGTTTAATAAATGCATTTTCTTTTGTTTATCGTTGTGAAATGAATTTGATTTGCCAGACTGTCGATTATTCGGTGGCTATCTTTAATGAGTGTGCACAAATTTTATTACAAAAGAAATTTCTGATATTTTCAATCAAACCCAATAAGCTAGCGATGATCTATTATTTCACATGCATCTCTAAGGGTGTGTTTGTGTAAGCATTCAAAAGCAATAAAATCACGTTTCTATCGGGATTTTGCCAGAAGCGACAAAATATTGCTTCTACAAATTGCCCTAAAATCACGTTTGCATTACTCCAAAAGCCAATTCAAATACACACTAACTAGTTTGATTACTTTGGATGAGTCAGCTTCAATGATGAGTCTCCTAAAACCACGCTGCCAAACTATCTTCAATCCAATGAGTTGCGCCCAAACCTCATATAAAATAAAACTGAAAAATCAACTTGTAATCAATTTTGGTTAAAATCTATGAATGATTGAGTATTTTGAAGCTTTAGAAATGAGTTTTCATGATATTAAAGGCTAAAATTTATTGGGAATTAATGATATTGTGAACATTATCCATTAATTTAGAACCTTCGTGAAAGAGATGAAGTTGATAAACATTAAAAGAGCAAAATCACCGAGCAGTGTCAATAAAAGTAAAATTGAATCGGCAATTTGTGTTCTCTTTTGGCAAGAAAATAAATTTTGTCTAGAAGTTTTTTTTTTCATCAGCATCATTTTTGTAATCTTTACAAAGAAATAATTTTTCAGAAAAAAAAAAGACAATCATTTCTAAATTTTACTTCAACTGAATTGTACCCGCATACCAGTTACTATCATCATTGTTGTCCGTTATAGTTGAATTCAAACTCAAATAAAAGTTTTGAAAATGAATTGGACCACACTCGTATTTTATTTGGATTCATCAATATTTTCAGAAAATAATATTATCTTTTTAATAAATGAACTGAATTTGGAATTAAACCAAACTCGAACACTTTTGTTTTGGTTAAAATAAAAAATTTTAAAAATACATTTGAAAACAAAATTTTAAGAACAAGACAAATTTAAGATTAATATTATTAAAAATATTAGATCTAACTCTTCTTTTAACATAACTTCTTCGCGTTCAAAAATAAACATTTTGACTCCACTCTTAAAATTTGAGTCAATTTTTAAATATTCAATTGATTTGGAATTTCAACAAACCCCCGTCACGTTCAAGAATGAATATCTGGAACGTAAAGTTTACAAGTATGAACATCTGTAGGTAGGCCACATCAAAATTGGAGTGCGCTCTAATATTATATTAAAAATATTAGGTCTAACTACTCTCTTAAAATTCGAGTTAAGAAAAAGAGAATTATCTAAACTTATAAGGAGTATAATATTTATATTTAGATCAAAATAAAAATCTCAAAATTGAAACCTTGGCTCAAACATTTATATTCAAATTGAGGTAGAATTTAAACAAAATTTTTGAAAATAAGAGTTAAGCTCGATTGGACGCGATGAGCATTTTTATTTAGAGTGTGTTTGCTTTTGCGTTTGCAAACGTGATTTTATCAAAAAATCACGTTTTTGCAGAAGTTCTAAAATGGAACTTCGCTGAAAATCACGTTCACAGTGCATGTGAACGGGCTTTTAAGGGAGATTACCGTGAAATCAAACAGGCTCTTAGTCGCAAACCTGGATACGAATCACTTCACTTGTTATCGTTGCATCATCAATTACCACTCAATCATTGGTATCTACCGTTTGTCATTTTTTTAAATATCATCCAAAGAAAAAATTTCATAAAAATTTGAAAAAAAATATCTTGTCATGGAATATTTTTTTAAAAGGAATTAAAAATATTTATTTATTTATGATCAAGAAACGGAGCCTAAGTTTAAAATTATATGATTCAGATATTTTGCGAGCGCAAGTTAAGACGGATTGTAGTTGGAAGTTGGAACTTGAAAGCATCAATAATTGAGGAAATGGAATAAAGGTGTACAGTCGCACGACAAGACATAAGAGGAAGCAACGCCAAGGTGTAAGAGTAGATTAAGGAGGGGAGGAATAGAAAGTGGTGATATATTGGACTTGTGAAGGGTCGGGTCAACTGAACCCACCAATAATATTCTTGAAATTCACACTAAAAAAACTCAATAATTCAAAAATTGTTAATCTTAAAAATGTCAATTTCTACCGGACACTCAGACGCCCTTCCATACGTCGAGACTAGCACATCGACCTTGCTAATATATTGACAATCTATTTACCAATAAGATGTTTATTCTTTTAGACAAATTTTTTTAACTTTGTTCTCGTTCTTATTTTTGAGCCTCACATTAAGTTAACTGAGGTATTCAAGTTCTTATTGGAGCCAAGGCTCCACTAAATGTCGACCCTTTTGTGCAGATGCTTGTGGAGTTGAAGTTAGAACTCAGAGGTGGAGAAGACATTAAGAGAAACACAAAAGCACAGTGCTAATTGATTGTGGGTAGGGTGGAGGGAAAAGTAGAGAGAAAAGGGAGAAAGGGCATTCTAATTTAATTAATGGAAATGGAGTTGGAAAGGTCAATGACCGACCCATCAGTGTATATGGCACTTTGCTCAGCTTCTTACCCTACATTATTGATCACACTAACAGGGAAAGAAGATTCTCTTTATATCTCCCAATCAAATCACACCCATCTTTTTCTTCCACTCTCTCCAGACTAGGATTACAATTGTCAGGACAAGTAGGTTTCAGGAATAAGTCCACGTGGCAATCATGGAGCTAAAGAAAGAAAACGAATGATCCATGATTCCGGAGTACCATGTTAATTATCGGGTTGATAATTGGAATTGGAGATACCAGGGCCACACAAAAAAAAAAAAAACCTTTTCTTTGCCTCATCTATCTTTTTGAGAACACATAATTTATTTAGTTAGATAGATTAAAATAACAAAAAGTGATTATTTACAAGTACGTGCTCATGTGAAAGTAATGCAAATCTTGTGTTTTATCATGAATTCTGAGAAACAGGTTTTGTAAAATGATTTATACACTTTTGGATTAAGTTCTTGTGCCGTCATAATAACAGGACAGGGGGGGCCATACACGCACATAACCAAGATATATATTAAACAACGACGAAACATTTGCTTATAATTTCGAATGAAAAATGATTGATACACACGGTCTTATGCAATGTTGGTCGCCTGGTCGGCATTCGCGCGTATTTGTTCTCGTCGATCCATAACTAATATTGTTGAAGGTTATGACATTAATTGTTTGTGTAGTAGATTACGTTGTTTAGAGAAGCAGGATTTTCGAGAAAAAAAAAAAACAAGTAATTATTTTATTTATAATTAATATGCTGTAAATTTAACAGATGAGAAACATGTTGCCGTAATAATTTGTAAGACGTACGTGGCGTTGTGGGTCAGCTTCTGAATTGATTCGGGGGAGAAGATAAGTTATAACAAGGAATCTGGGCTCTACAAATAATTTCAACAAGTAATCAACCACAAACGGAGCCACGTCGCGTCCTCTTTAATTTCCATATCATCAGGCTAATTAATCAACGACGTTATGTACTAATCCATCCTTCATTCTTAACCACGGATATGAGTATGACACAGCAATTATCCCGCGCCATATTGCTTCACTCTATGTGTCAACCCCCATCATCACCCAAATGGTAAAATACCTGTTCTCGATCCTCCTCTTCTGTGGTCCACCCATTGCTATTCACATTTCAAACTCAAAAGTTATAAGTGTATAGCTACTGCACTTGGCTTCCCCTTTTCTAATAATTATATGCAGCTCGATGTATATAAATTAGACTGTAATTATATTAACTAATTTCAATAATTATGAAAATATGGGATTAATTAGGATGGGGAGCGTGTAATTGAAGCAGAGTTCTCCAAATAGAAAGAATGGTTTCGCCCAATTAGCTAGGGAAGAGTTGTAGGGGCAGGTCTTGGTTCTCTGCATCTAAAGAAAGAGCCAAGCTTGGCGGAGAATGGAGATGTGGATATAGAGATGGGTGTTTGAAAGTTCATGGCGGTATAAAAAGTGATGATTATCCACAACTCTTTGGACTCCGATAATTATCTTCAAAGATGCTTTTATAGGATGAGGACACCGTGTGCGGGTCTCCATACTGTTTTGGGGCAACACCTTTGCTTAGATTTGCATTTGGGTATTGTGTCTGCTGTGGGGATAAGAAAAAGCAAACGGGAATTTTCAGAGGATTATTCCCAGCACATGCCCTTGTACTTACCGGGTAACTTGTTGACCTAAAATTCGAAATCCCACAAGCGGAGTTGAATATTATTAAAGAAATTTCAAGGTGTACAACTTATACCTTAAATATCTGTGAGCGTGGGATCAAAAGAATCTCGTTGGCTTTAAATCAACTTTTTTTATAGTTTGCTTAGGAGCATATATTGTAGAAGAAATTAAAATATATCCTATTATAAGAAAATTTGACTAATGAAGCATTAGTTAAAATTAGTCAAAGACGAGGATTAGTGAACTTTCAACTACCATAAATGTCTTGATGGTGACTCCCATAGTTATCCACGTGTAATTACCTAATCTAAAGGATATTTTGCACGCACTCATCTTGTCTATATCTCAAAATGCCTAACCTCGTCAAACTATGCGAGTGACTTGGTTCTGTTATATGTTATAATATGCACACCATTTTCGGACACTTTTGGCGACGGGTAGCAGTGTCAAACCCATTCGGTTAAGAGCTTAGTTTGAGTATTCTTCAATAACTAAACATGAGATTTGCTTAAGATTTTTAAAATAATTCAATACAGAGTACCAGTTTCGAGAGTCAACTCTGTAGAATGGAATACATTTTCGCGTTTGCACCGACTGCAGTAGTCTGATGAGTCAGAATCAGTACGAGAACCACCAACTGTGGATATCGGATACCCCACAATCTGCTATCCAACTCACACATTCATTGGACAAGGCACCGAATGTTGACTTGACCGCTCTTTCTAGGACTCTAAATTTTATGACTCGCATCAGTTTGCTCAGTTTTTTATTATTATTATTATATATGAGATTACCGGTCGGAATCAGAAGTATACGTGGATTACAAAAATCCATGGTGCCATTTCAGCCCTTAAAATGGGTTTAATACAAAATTTGAGTGAGCCCAATTGTGAAAGGAGCCGAACCTGTCAAAGCCCATAAACAGGCTAATTGGGCTAACAGAATCTCTTTGATCAGATGTGAACACGTTTTTCATATGGTTTTGCAGATGGGTTCCATTGTGCCACACCTGACTTTTTTCCTTTTAATGTTATTGGTTGGCGCAGAATTTAGATAACAAGTAAGTACAGCGGCAGTATTCTTTTAATCCTTCATGGCACACTTGTTGAAGGATCACCTTTGGCGCACCAGATTTTTTTTTTTTTTTTTATATATTTATTTTCGTCACGAACGTCACGTGATACTTTCATTTGATCAGTCTTACTTGTCGTTTATGGGAATGGAAGTAGAAGAAAAAAGAAACAAAATTATTTAATTCAAAATTTCTTTAATTCTAAAAATTGAATCTGATATATATTATGAAATGTGAGCTCAATAAATATCCAATAATCTTGCTTTATTTTTGGTTAAGACATAAAGTGCGTAAGCTAATTTCTTGATTTATTTTATGGTTAATTATAAGAGTTCCTGTGACGTCCAAAATATGTCGTGCAAATTACTCCACAATCCAACTGAAAGCAGTGAAAATTCTCCGAAATTCCTAATTATTTATTGGACAAACAGAAGTGACGATCGATTTCATTACGACTTATCCATGTTGCTCTTATTCTATAAAATATTACATAAATTTAGTATGGGTGACGCGCCGGGTCCTCAAACAATGTACATGAATCGCTCAAATTTAGGTAAAGATGATACGGCTTCTATGGCGCTGCCCAGGGGCCAAACTGCTTCCACCAGCGAATTTTGATATTCCACTTGCTTCACCACTGTAACCTCTTTCCATGGATCTAGGCCTGCGCATGCCAATCCAACAATTGGTACGTACCTCTCAATTATGTATCATTAATTTCTGAAAAACATTAATTCATAATTATATGATCATGTGAGAGAGGCAAGACCTACCAAATCCATCAACTAGCAGTGTATACTGGTATACAAGATCCATGCATAAATATTGAAGCACATCATCCTCAATCAGTGGAAAAGTGGATTTGGCATCCTTGAATGTTGTTTTACAAGCAACCTCAGCTGCAATCTTATAATCCACGATGCGAACTTTGTCGCTGGCTTTGTTTATATCAGCAAAACCAGCCTATGAAATGAATCCATTAGCAAAGGCCATTCGCTAGCATTAAACTAACTTGCGCAAGGTTGAATAAAATAATGGGTACCTCAGTAGCCAAGTAATAAAAAGATGAGGCAAGATAAAGGTTTTTCTGTCCTCCTCCTCCTCCGCCATTCCATATCCCACCAAAAGTGCAATTCTTATATGCACATGCCTCATCAACTTTGAGCACCTTAAGAACTGTGTTTCTGCATTCGTTGAAGCTTGATCCAGTAGGGGGGGATGAGACATTATACTCCACATCTCCATATTCGTAAGACCCTTATTACAAGTTCCCCTCCACCAATAAATTAAAACAATCCAGGAAAGAAAATGAATATAAAAAGTTAAGTTCAATCACACAGCACGGATGTTTTATTACCATGAAAGCCGGCTAAAATACAAGGGTTGTCAGAGTCACCGGAAACCTTTAACATCTCTGCACGAGATGCTTCCTTACCATAGTGCAAGTAACTGAAAGCAAGACGTTCAAAAACCCATCACCCAGAATAT
This sequence comes from Gleditsia sinensis, assembly GCA_037074535.1. Classification (NCBI taxonomy): domain Eukaryota; kingdom Viridiplantae; phylum Streptophyta; class Magnoliopsida; order Fabales; family Fabaceae; genus Gleditsia; species Gleditsia sinensis. The sequence continues at coordinate 10,094,388 of CM073473.1, forward strand.
CTATCTGTCTGTCTATCTCTAAAATGACTAATTAAGTATCAAAATTAAGTATACAAACTCGTGTTAATTAAGGTATATATACTATAGAGTAAGAAAGAAAATACCTGTGAACATAGACGTAATATTTGGTTCCCCTGAGGTACATCTCAGTTATGTATGGGTCGTCTCCTTCGGGGGTATTTGGAGCCTTTGCAGCATCTGCTTCTGAGATAGCATAGGCCATTTGAACAGATCCACCTCCAAGATCAACCACTCCTACTGTCTCCCAATACTCACTTCCTAAGTTACTCAATAGATAGTTAATTGCCACCTATAACAAATTAAATCAAAAGTTGTCTCCTGAGTGGATCATATCGATTATTGCTTTTCATACACTTTTTTAAGCATTCAAAACACCTTCTAATTACTGTGTGTGAACGAACATGCAATTTATTGATTCTGAAACTGTATGACCACTCTTCATGATAACCTTCTAAACAAACTGATACTTGCATGCATGTAGTCACCTAGTGTGCGTGTAGGATGTAGAAAATTAGCTAGCTTCATCGATCAATCTTTTAAACTCAGATGTTACCAATTACCACGAATAGGTGTAAGTTGTATAGATGTTAATCACAACACGCTTGCTCTACATAGGGATTCGGGGAATCATATATATATATATACCCATAGAAAAGAGCCTTCCTGGGTTCCATCAATAACAGCAACTGCTTCTGACTCGAGTTTTAGAGTGCTTCTGTTCTTGAACAGATCCCTAACCTTGAAGAGATAGAGGAAAATGAAAGCTATAAATGTTAAAAGCGCGGGGTAAAGTTAGCATTTGATCATCAGAAGATATATAGCTACGTATAGTAGTTACCGCTTCTAAGATCAATTCAGAAGCATTCCCTTTCAAAGCCCTCAAACCTGCGGTTGCCTGCAGAAATTCAGATGTAGCAAACGATCCGTATATATTGCCACAGGGAAAAGAAATTAAATACTGAGTATGTATACGTACCCCGAGCCTGAGGGGTGTGTTGGGACGCAACCTTCGGGGGACAACACTTTCGGCTTTTTCTAAAAGGGGAATCAGAGATTCTGCGGCTTGCTCCGGATTCGAAGCGTATGCACTCAAACCCGGTGTAATCTACAACATAAAAAAATCACTATTCTAATTAGGAGTTAAAGAGAATTAATTGTCACTTAACACATAAATAAGTAAAAATGAAGAAAAGAAAATAGATGTGACCTCACCTTGTCGAAAAGCTCAAGATCTTCGCCAATTGGAAGCAGATCTAAGGTCTGGTTGAAGTGGAACACATGCACGCGGCTACCAGTGCTACCGGCATCGAATATCACTGCGTAGGAGGTAGTGGATTTCTGAATGGGCCACACTTTACGATGAGTTAGAGGATAGCGGTCTTGAAACTGCAAGTAAGAGCTTGCAGGCACTAAGCAGACTAACAAAGTGATCAAGATTAGGGACTCCATGCTGTAAACACTTTGCATAATTAAAACCCAATATTATGTCCAATATATATAAGCAATCAATTACATAGTCTAATAATCCAACCACTTCTCCACCGTTTTGGATTTCATAATACAATGCGACATCGGCGAATCTTCTCAATTGCAATTGAAGATCTTATCTTTTCAGAGATATATAATTTTCTATTGGCTGCGATTGACAATTTTAACTTGTTTAAATATAGGAGGACATGTAGCCCTACTTTTCTAAATGCATTTGAATTATTGCAATGTAAAGCATATTAATTCTTTATACAGAAAACGAACATATACATATGAAGACTATTGCAATAGAACAAATTTAATTTTCTGTGAATTTATTAGTAAATGTGGTAATCCCTTTCAATCAATTGTTTGTAATACTGCGCGACAAGCACGCGGGGATATGGGAGGAATATTGGTCGATAAATTTTATTTATTTATTTATGCACCATATGAGATGTAAAGCATAACCCTAGGGAGTAATAAATTAGGAATAGACCTACATAAGCTTGAAAATGACATCCATTTCAAACCATAGGGAATATGTGATTAATATACGATTCGATTTGTTCACTTTCAAACTAAGCAACAAACTCCGAAGAGTAGAAAAATCAAATTCATTTAAATAAAACTAATGGTATAGTTTATATATATATATATAGACACACAAACACAAACAAATAAAATTTTAATACTATTAATTAGTTATTACTTACCATTTTAAGTTTGCTTTTATAATAACTAAATGACGTGACATCTTAAGTAACTTAAATTTTAATATAATAATTTAAAAAAGAAAAAGAAAAGAGAAACTTAGATATTAGTATAAAAAAAATCAAATAAAAGTCAATGATGTAATGGTAATAGTATTTAAAATAAAATAAAATTATAATTTCATTGTGTGGGGACAATTATTTCTTCTACTATGAATTTCAAACTTTAATTATTTTTGTCCTGGCACTTATGGGAACCACCCATTTCCTTGTACCCAAAGCCAATCAACATGCGCCATCCAACACCACATGAAAAGCATGGATCACTGATATATTTGTTTTCTGGACAATCAACCGGCCGGCCCTTGCAATAATGTCTTTGTTTTATTTATTATATTAATTATTTTATGTCGAATTGAAAGAAATTTGGGCGATGATAAGGAAATTGATGTCTTTGTCTTATTCATTATGAGTAGTTGGTGTCACCGAAAAAAAAAACTAAATATAATTTTTAAAATGTTTGTTATTAGATTTTATAATAAAAATAAAAATATATAAATATTTTTATATATTAATTTTATACGATTGACTATTTTAAAAAAAGTCTCTTTAAATTATATTAAAGAATCTCATAACAAACACATGTGAAATTTAACCTAAACTTTTTCAGAAAAAAAAAATTGTGTAGTTGGTAGATGAAATGATGAAGCCTACTGTGATGGAAATATTATTATTTAAATTTCACTGCGCATACACAGAATTAATGGAAATGATTCAGAATAACTTACGTCTGAAATATCTATGTTGTTTATTATATGAGTACACCGAGTCTACCTTGTCAGACTTCCTAAAAACTATTTCAAAACCTGTAATCTCATACCAATCTACCAGTTGAAGTTTTTACACATAATTTTCAAATTGGTTGCATTCCATTTACTCTAGTATTTTGTATTTATGTATAACACCATACCCGGGCCAGGACTGATAGTGGATCATCGTTGTCTTCTGCATAATGATGTTAATTGAGTTTGCTCGATCAATGCCACTTACTGAGGTTGACAGCTTTAGGTTGCTCGTAAGTCATAAATGGATCCCCGGCATTATGGTTGGCTGTCTCCTGTGACGCAACGTCATTGTCAATGTCCAAATACCACAAAGCGAGTGGACCCCCTGAGTGAGGATGCGCCGCTTCTTCTGTTCTTGTGGTAGGGGGGTCACAGGTGAGAAATGGGGTTTGACCATTTTCAAGCCTACTTTCTTCGCTTGTGGATTGGAGCCCATTGCCGTCCCACTTCACTGAACCACAATGCACAGCAGATTATATCTTCTGCAGTTCTGTGTGAGGTTGGCATTGGGCATCAGTTGCGAGTTGCAACAACAGTGCACCCCCAAACCGAGCTTTGGGTTCCTATCAATTAGTAGCAGCAAATGCAACCACAATTGATGCAGACCCAATAGAAGCTGCAGCAACCACTTAATTGAAGAAAAAGGGGGTTAGGAATATCATTTGCATTCATCAATCAAACTGCATATTTCTTTTTTTGTTAGCAGTCTGCATGTTTGCCTCTGTCACCAAGGCTCAACATTTTATGTTGCTTCTTAAGACAATGCGTAAACGTACAAATTATTAAGTGTAACCATTCATACCAAGAGAGCAGCATGTTGCAGACAAAACAACACAATCATGGAATGTCTAATATAATCCTTAATAAAACTTAAGCAAAATGCAAATAACTCCGTATATTTTTTCCCTTTACAAATAACATGTGATTTTTTCTCCATCTTCCTAGTTTTTATATATTCTAATAGTAGTCAAATTCACATGGTACCTATGGCCTGAAAAAGAACAACTCGATTATGCCTTTGACATTGAAGAAACTAAAGGAAACTCCCATGAGGATGCTCAGATTTCCCATCCAGTCCTGATAGGCAATTGCTTTTGTATCATTGTGTATGTTTTCTAATTTTACTCAGAGGTTCTATGCAATATTTCCCTGCAAGCAACTATAAAGGTCCTGTTGGATTAAAATTCATACTTTCGATCTCCTTAAAAAAAATTAAAAAAAGAAGAAGAAGAAGAAAGAATTGGACCTCTGAATCAGTTTAAAGCTTTATTTGAATAATGAAAATCCTTAAAAAATACTCGAGTCAGCTCTGGCATAAGAACATTCATCAAGGTAAACCAGTAAACAGAAGAGCAATTACATTTAGATTACTTTAGGTTTCAACACAGTTAGCCAACTGTTTCACAAGCTCGGTCGTTTAAGAATAATATCAACATCTGATCTCTTGGCTATGGTATTTGAAGTTTGGATATATATAGAAAAAAGAAGATGCTAAGCAACTCTGTGGAGTATACGATCAACTTGATAAGGTAGCTTACCAACAAGTGTCATCTCCATAGGGAAAGAATGCGCCACTGGGACCTCCTGTTTCTCCCAAGAAGAAAACCCTCACTCTCTTGTTACTCTTCTGGTCTCAGGTTCGCGGGAAAAAAAAATCTTTCTTGATCAATTTACTGGGTACGACCTCGGCTTTCTTTCTCACAGTATCATGTCCCAGATGATTGTGCTCTAAATATGCTTTCAGGATCTGTTATCTGTCCCCTAGAAACCCACGCCTCAAAAATTTTCTCCGTCTTGGGTTCTGGTAGGAAGTCCTTCTCCTGCATCTCTATATAAAATTTGTATGCATCCTCCAGTTTTCCATTCAAAAACAACCCATGAATCAGTGCAGTATAACAGCTACGATCAGGTTTGAATCCCCAGTCACTCATTTCACTCCATAACTTAAAGGCAGTATAAAGCTGGCGCCATTGGCAAAACCTTCTTATCAACATTATGTAAGTCTCAATAGTTGGGTGGCAACCCAGCTCCTTCATCTTGTTCCAAAGCCAAAATACCTCCTCCTTAGTCCTTAAAACACGGAAGAAAGCATGATAAGTCTGAATTGTAGGGGAAAGGCCACATTGCAACATGTCATCTAGGATTTCTTTAGCTTCTTCAATTAAGCGAGCTTGGCAAAGTGCCTTGATCAATGAGTTGTAAGTAACAACATCTGGAGCAATACTGCCGTCTTCCATAGTTTTGATGAGATTGACAGCTGCTTTTACATGCCTACCCTTTGCGAGAGCATGAATGACCGCATTATAAACCTTCCTATTTGGAGTTACATTCATTTTCTTCATCTGGTCAAACAGCTTGAGCACCTTACTAAGTTTAGAAGCTTTTGAATAGCAAGATATGATACTAGCATATGAGACAACATCATATTGGATTCCTCTCTTGCCCATCTCCTGCCAAATTCTCTCTGCATGATATGTGCTAACAATCACATTACACCATCCGTCAAGAATAATGTTAAAGCTTTTGGTATTAAATGGGAATACATTTTTGTAGTAGAAAAGTAAGTGCTCAGCATCTCGCACGTTCTTGTATTCGCAAAGGGCAGAAAGAAGGCTTTGAAATTCCCTTAACCCAACTTGAAAGTTAAACCGTTTTAAAGCATAGAATGTATTTATAGCGCTTCTAATATCGTGAGCAGCGCAGTATCTCTTGATCATAATCAAGAGTGTTCGAGGGGTGACAAGAGATGGACCAGAGTTAAGTCCTCTCATTTCGTCAATCAAGGCCCAAGCAGTGCCAAACATTCTCATTTTGCCAAGGATAGATATCATAGAATGGTATTCACGAATTGAATGAGCATAACCTGGTTGCTTGCCAGCCCACTGAAAAAAGGTGAGAGCTGCTTGCCAATCATTGCGAATTCTCGAAAGGATCTCCACAACCAACTCTGATGAAGCTGCAATACTGCACTGGTCAAGCTTGTATTTAATTTCAGACGGTCGGCACCTTGATTCGTGTATTATATCCAAAATGGTTTTAACATCTTGGACAAGACCATCCCTAACGTCTAACTGACCAAAGTGGGTATCATTCTTTTCATTATCTTTGTCATGGTCCTCCTCTTCGTCGTCGTCATCAACTAAGGCCTCATCCAATCCGAGTCTAGGGGAATCAGTTGACGCCCCAAAGTTTGTGGTTGGAGATGAAGAAGAAAAGAACAGGACTGAGAAACCCAACTTTGGTGGAGCTGAGAAAGTTTCAGAGTTAGAAAGGTTCAGGAAATTGAAAACAGAAGTCAGGGGCTGCTCAACTACATGGATGGGAGTAACAGAGAGTAAATTCTGATAAATGCATGGCAGCACAACAGAGAAAACAGATAGCTTAGATCTAATTGGGATCATGTGTGATAGAAAGGCAATCCGCACTGCTGTATATTAAAATTGGAACACGATAATCAAAAGAACTCCTATACATAATCGAAGGACCGCCTAGGTAGATAACCCCTTTCTTGGGTTGTAAAACCTGGAGCAGAAGCTGTTTGAGAAAATGACCAAGAGAAACGCAAACTAAATTAATGTCATCAAGCGCGAGTAGGTATGTATTATACCGTATGCCTTGGTTGGGACAGCTCGCTACGGTGAGAGTGTGTGCACACACATTGGGAGGTTGGGCTCGGGCCGCAGTCCTTCCAAACCACTGGCCCGAAATCCCCCACCCTGGAGAATTTGTCAAAACTAAAAGTTTCCATTACGTTCACAAGGGTGAATGTCAAATATATATATATATATATATATATATATATATATATATATATATGGGGAAGTTGGTGGTACTGTTGTCCTTCATTGTAAAATTTCCAATTAAATTAAATTTATTTAAAACAATAAATTCTTTTATCTCCAAAATAAATTTTCCAGCCATATAAAATTTCAGAAAAAGCTTGATATTTTGTTTGAGTCAATATTAAACTAATTTCACTTACAAATAAGTAACGGCATACATTGAAAAATATAATAACCGTGCAAAAATAAAAATTTAAAACACGTTTAGTTTTTTTTTTTTTTTTTGTTATTATAAATGTTTCAATTGATCAATCTTATTTAAAACCGATTAACGCTGTCCTTCATTGTAACTTCCTTATTCATAATTCTATTTTTTTAAAAAAATAAAAAATACCTGTATGAACATTAAGCTACTATTGTGATTATTTTTTATAATTTCATGTATACTATTTGGATGACATCTATTAGCTAGAATAGCATGCTTAGTTGAAAAAAATAGTTTGAAAAAACAATATCACATAAATGAACCGTGATTTCAATTATTAAAGTGTTATTTAAATAATTAATAAAAAAAGATTACATAAGCTTTTTAACATTCACATCAATATTTCTTAATTAAAAAATAATAAGACTGAATAAAATATTTAATTCTAACTTTTTTAAAAATAAAATGATAACATTGATCAGAACCAAATTGAAACATTAACAATAAAAGAGAGACTAAAAGTGTAGTTAAATAAAAACAAAAACAAAAACAAAAGGATAACCAAGAGGTGCTTATGCAATGATGTGCCCTTTCTCTTCCACAATCTTATCTAGAATATATGTGTATGCGTTTCCAAGGGCGTGTAAAATCTGTGTCAACGAATAAGAAGAAAGGAAGGATAAACTTATATCACGAATGAAGCAATTTACTTTGAGAAACAAAAATGATATGGTATCAGCAATTTGTGCATCGCTTAAGAGAACATAAATGAACTAATAGAAATGAATCAGTCTTCCAGAGCTGTAAATCAGATATTCTGTGAAATAATTACAAATGAAAAATAATGAAGCTATCCTCTCCCATTATTCGTGAAATGTCAACCCATATCCAATCTCAATTCAGCCTGATGGCAATTTCTGATCATCATGAAATGGCAGTATTTCACCACAAAATTATGTGACAACTCGCGTGCCTCAACGTTTAGGATGAATGATCTAAGCTTAAATTGGAGTCCTACGTAGATGATACAGCTTCTATAGCGCTGCCTAGGGGCCATGCTGCTTCAACAAGAGCATCATTATATTTAACTTTCTTCACCAATGTAATCTCCTGCCATGGATCTAGGCCTGCCAACAAATGGAAGCCAGTAAAATTCAAAAATATTAAACCATTGGCCAAATTTTGCAGAGAAGACATTATCAACTACATGCATAACTATTCCAACGTTAGTACAAACTTACCGAATCCATCCACGAGCAATGTATACTGATATACAAGATCCATGCAAATAAATGGAAGGTTCCCCTCCTCAACATGTGGATAGGTTGATTTGGCATCTTGAAGTTTTGTTTCACAAGCTCGCTTAGCTGCATCCTCAAAATCCACAGGATGAACTTTGGCAATGGGTGAGTTTGGATCAGCAAAGCCCGCCTATAAATAGATAATGTGATTAACATGCAATGCATGCAGTAGCTTTAAAGACGACATGACTTTCAGTACTAATTCCAAGTTTGATCAAAATAAAAAATACCTCGGCAGCCCGGTCAAAGAAAAACGAGGCAACAAAAAGATTTTTCTGTCCATCCCCCCCTCCACCATTCCATATCCCACCGAAGGTGCACTTCATATGTGTACAAGTTGACTCATTAACTTTGAGAGCCTTCGAAGCTATACTTTTGCATTCACTCAAGCTTGCACCAGAAGGGGAGGCTGAGACCTTAAATGACTTTCCTCCATATTTGTAAGACCCTTTGAAGAATTAAAAAAGCCACTTGTTATTGGCATTATAAGCTAAAAAGAAAAATAAAATTAAGAAAAAGAAGCTTTATTAAGAAGGAAGGAAAAAGTACATGAGAGGAGGATGAAATATCCTCCTACGAATATATACATGAAATTCAAACAAGAATAGAAGCAGGAAAATATAGGAAATCAATCATGCAACAAAGCTACCCAATTCCTCTGCATATCTATTTTTATTTTTTTTGGACTGCTGCATATATAATAAAGTGACTCTGTGAAAACAGTCATAAGATCCATATTCCCTATAAAACTAATGTAAGGTTAAGCATAAGAGGGAGAAAAGCAACTTGGCATCCAAACAACACCAAGAGGGCAGAAAGGAGAAGCTATATTTACCATCAAAACCAGCTAAGATACAAGGGTTGCCAGATTCATCAGAAACTTTAAAAATCTCTGCACGAGCTACCCAATTCAAACAAGAATAGAAGTAGGAAAATATAGGAAATCAATCATGCAACAAAGTTACCCAATTCCTCTGCATATCTATTTTTTTTTTTTTGGGCAGCTGCATATATAATAAAGCGACTCTGTGAAAACAGCCATAAGATCCATATTCCCTATCAAACTAATGTAAGGTTAAGTATAAGAGGGAGAAAAGCAACTTGGCATCCAAACAACGCCAAGAGGGCAGAAAGGAGAAGTTATATTTACCATCAAAGCCAGCTAAGACACAAGGGTTGCCAGATTCATCAGAAACTTTAAAAATCTCTGCACGAGCTGCTAGTAAACCATATCGCAAATAACTGAAAGCAAGATGTCAAAACCTATTAGCCATGGAACATGGTACTACAGAATATCTATCTGTCTAGCTGTAACATTATCTATGCGATGTAGTATCCTAATAAAGACTACAAAAGTGGAAGTAGTCAAGTCCATGAGTTAATTCTCCCACAAGCTGTATACCATAACAATTCACGCTGGCATATCTGGAGTAAGAAGAAAACCTGTGAACATAGAGGTAATATTTCCTTCCCCTCAAGAACATCTCCTTGACGTATGGATCTTCTCCATCTGATCCTTTAGGAGCCTTAGCAGCATCTGTCTCTGAGATGGCATAGGCCATTTGAACAGATCCACCTCCAAGATCAACCACTCCAACTGTCTTTGAATACTCTTTTCCCAAGTTTCCCAAAAGATAGTTAATAGTAACCTAAAACATGAAAATGGTAAGACAATCAAAATACTACATCGATTCTTTAGAGGATAGAATACACAAGATCCTATTTTTTGTCGAACTTGTAGTTCACATTGGTGCTTTTAACACTTTGTATCATACAAATGTTCTACTATAGTATGAATTTAGTAGGTCAGAAAAGCTATCTGAACATGTATTCTTTATATTAATAAGCAGCATGCAGAAAATGATTGCATTAATTTGTGAAGAGCAAGCATAAAAGAAAAGAAGCCAGTCAGCAACAAGCATCATGCTTTTAATACTCAATACATCATCAATGAATCATATTTATCTCGAGTAAGGTGTCATAAATCTGCAGACTAACACTATTCTTCTTGCATAAAAGGACACAACTACAAACCTAGTATACAATGAACAGATAAAAGGAGAAACTAGATAAAGAGGGAAGTGCAAAAATAAGGAACTATTCTAGCTAACGTGTCCTAAATACCTTATCATTCCTTCATGAACATAAAACTTTGTTTAACATAAGAAAGTACTTTAAGCCCAAACTATCACACCCTCACACTATTCAAACCCCCATATCACCATAAAGTCATAAAACATCCAGAAAACAAACAAGGGAAAGATTAACATTGTGACCTATTTCAGTAGAACTTCCAATTCTCCTCTAGATGTATTCATAGTAAATAATATACCGCTCTAGTTGGAGTTAATGGATTAAAAACATAGTGGATAGCCAACAAAAATCTAAAATTGCTGATTACACAAGTACAAGAGAGGCAGGGAATATACCAAAACTTCACAAACCAATAAAATTAAGGGACAGTATGTTTTGACTGTTTTTAATTTTTATTTTCATTAAAAACTAAAAAGAGGCATAAAAATGTGTTTGTCTTGTTTTCTATTTTTATTTTTAAAAATTATTTCTTAAATTTTTAAAAATTCTGAAAACGCAAAAAAACGTTTCTAAAATTTTCAACAACAAAACAAATGTATTATCAAAAAATTTAAAAATTAAAATTATTTTTTAAAAATAGAAACAAAACAAAAAATATTTTTGCAAACTAAATTCTTCCTAATCCCCAACTCCTCTTAATTTCAAGGATCTAAGGGGCCAGAATGCCATGGGCGGTTAACCAACCACTCAAGTGTCAGTATACGTTCTTTCATATATAGGAGGCCTAAATCGTAAAAGGATGTGCAGTTTTTCAAATAAATTAATTCTAGAAAACTGAGTTCATAAATCATACCCATTGAAAGGCACCTTCTTGGGTTCCATCTAGCACAGTAACTGCATCAGGCTCAGATTTTAGAGTACTTCTGTCCTTGAGCAAATCCCTGACCTTAAAATATGAAAGTTAAATCCACAAATATTAGAAGAGCCAGTACAGCTGCTAAGCATTCCAGATGTTAACGATGTAGAATAGTTACCGCTTGCAATATTCTATCAGAAGCATCCCCTTCCAAAGCCCTCAAACCTGCAGTTGCCTGCATTAGCACAGCAATTCAATTTTCTTAAGCAACTCGCATGTTAAATTAAGATATCCCGGTGTAGTAAGTAACAAATATCGGCAAAGCCAAAGGGATCAGAAATGCACACCCCAACTCTAACAGGTGTTTTGGGTCGCAACTCCCGGGGAACAACACTTTCCGCTTTATCTAAAAGGGAAATTAGAGAATCCGCTGCCTGCTGTGGATTTTGCGCGTACGCGCTTAAACCAGGTTTAATCTACAATACAAAAATGAAGACGGTAAGAAGTAACGAGGATGAGAATTAACATGAGCGAGCGCGAATTATGAAGCAAAAAAGCAAAGCCAAAACAAAATATGTCACCTGCAGGAAAAGCTCAAGATCTTTGCCAATGTGAACGAGATCTAAGTTCCGGTCAAAATGGAAGACATGGACACGGCTGCCAGAACTACCGGCATCGAAGATGACCGCATAAGAGTTAGATGGTTTCTGATTGGGAGACATTTTACGATGAGTGAGAGCATAGTCCTCTATGGACTGGTTGGAAGAGGTTGCAGGCATTAAGTAGAGTACAAAAGTGATGAGAAGGAGTGGGACCGAGACCACTAACAAAACGCCGCGAAACCTGTAGATCTTATCGGAGAAGGACTCTTGACGGCCGGGACGCTTGAGCATTTTGCTGGATTCGAATTCGGGGAGGTGCTGATCGGAGGAACTGGAGGGCGGAGAATTGCCGGCCTGACCTTCAAAGAGTTCCGCCGAAGATGGCGATCGATACCGGATCTGACCGTTGACAGCGGCAGGGGGACCCTTCAACTGCTTGGGTTCTTGTAGAGGCTCCAGCTCTCTGACTTGGAATTTTCCACTAATGATCTATTTCTGCGGTAACGCCGTGATCGTGTTCCTCCAGAGAGAAATGCCTCCTGTCTCTTGACTCCGAGGCAAACAACTACAATTAGTCTCTCTCTCTATGTCTGGAGTGAGAGAAATGCGTTTTGTGTGTCAGTGTGTGTGTCTGGAACCGGAGGCTGCGCTGAAATGGTTATACGCTGTAACTGTAAATTGTAAATTGTAATGGAATGGAAGAAAACCGAGTCGGGCCTCCAAGTAGGACTCGGGGAAAGAGAAAAACGAGTCGTTCTGAAACTTTCCGCGTCCGCGTCCGCGTCGTCGTAATATAAATGAATGAAACGTACCAAATACGGTTTTAAGGCGGAAATTGAGGAAAGTGCTTACTTCACAAACTTTGTACTTTAAATTAAAGTAAAAGATTGTGTACGCTCAACATAAAGTGCTATAATTGGCCAAAGTAAAAACATAAAGTGCTATCAATTTAATTACATAATTTTATTTTATTTGAATAAACGAACAATTTAATTAATGATTACTTTATGTTAAATACTTGTATAAACATTGTGCACCCAAAAAAGCATTATAAAGAAAAAAAAGTGCTCATTCATTTACAAAAATGAGTAAAGGCTAGCATATTTTAATCTTTATATATATAGCGATAAAAAATTATAGCTAGGGGAAAACTTAACACCCCTCGTATTATCCATGAACTCATGTGGACTGTAAAAATCATGCATGGTAAGGCTATTGGTGCGCTACAAAACTACTCTTTAAAACTTCATTGCATCAATAAAAAAATAATATTTCAATAAAATAACATGAAGAAAAACTATGGTGTCAGAGAAATTTATATTTCTCTTTTAAGACGATCAACTTCTGATACTCAGTCTTCCTTGCATGCCAACAGGATTTGAGTTTTGTCAGAATATCATTAAAGGGATTGAATTGATCAATTCAATGATGAGAGTACCACCAACTGAAAGCCGTATTCCCAACAGCAGCAGGAGAGGTGGGAATGAATAAGAGATTTTAGAAAGAAAAAATATCGTGCTAATCAACTGACATAAACTACGGTGCCTCATCAGGCTTTCTTCTGTTTTACTACTGGTGGTGACAGGGGAAACACAACACGAAACAGCCAGGCAGCCAATATTGCTCCAATGAAGGGGCAAATCCAGTAAACGTAGAATTGATCCCATGTGTTATGCCAATTGTCCAAGTATGCCCAACCAAAAGACTGCAAAAGGCAGCAAATCATTTGGTCATTCCTTATGCATGGAGCTGACATTAACATCAGGCATGTTATTAACCCAAACTACATGAGGAACATTAAAGAACAGCAGCAGGAACTTCCAAGAAGAAAACCATTGAGACAACGATGGTCAGTAAACCATTGCTCAGTTAAGATCGTTTGAGCAGGACATAAATCCACTAGCATCCCAAAGGGAACGGCTGAAATCTGTCAAGGTTAGGTACAGAAAAAAGATTATAGTTTACTCAAGAGTCCTTGATTAAAAATGACCAAATCTGGTGTAAGTGTAACTTCCATGTGGTTGAAGACACCGCATCCTGTCTGTGCTTAACATTTGCATGTCGGCACAACTACTTTCTGAAGATGAATCAATATCCAAGGAAAAGATTACAGCAGAAACAAATTTTTAATTTATCTCAACCGAATATAACAATATCTTGCTGTATAATGATCAGAAAAATGGACCGATGGACTAAATATTCTGCCAAAATATGCAAAGTGAACTCCAAAATGCTTGCCTGAGATATAAACCCAATCAAAAGATCTAGACTTAACAAAATTTTAATGCATTATAGTATATTTTAGCATTATTTGCATAAACAAATTACCAAGCTTGATTTTCTTGGCATATAGAAGAAAAAAAGTGTACAGAAAGGAGAAAGAGGTATGAAAGTGACAACAGTTCAGGTTGCCATGGACTGATATTTATGATGAATAAAGCAGCATGAGGGGCGAAATATTCCCCATCTGCGTTTTCTGTCATTTTCCATCAAATCTTTCATTTATTTGTGGCAAGTTTTAGCAACCCTTTCACAGAGAGTAATATTATGAGAGGCGGTGAGATGCCAAACAATAATCAACATGAAAAAGACAGTTCATAAACTATATCGATATTATTGACTTTTACCCCACTTGATAAATGTTGAGCAATAAAAAAGTATGTTGTAAAATAAGAGAGCAAGATCAAGATTTACATCTGATGAGTATATCAGCAGCATATCTATAAGTAGGTGGTTTTTATTTATAGAACGGAAGGGTGGGGCTGCAGTGCACAGTCTTCCAAAGGTTGGGACAGGACGGAAAATACACATAGAATTCATATGAAAAACAAAATAAAAATCCAGTAGTTGACTAAATCTCAGAAATCATAATAGAAGGCGAGAGGGAGTGATGCTTAGCAGCTTAGGAGAATAAGACGTGTGTTGCAGAAGTTGTTAAAATTAATTTGCAATATAAACTTGAGTTGTGTGTCTAATGACTCACATTGGCAGGGTTCATGGATGGGCAGAACCGGCCATGACCAAAACCACGGTTGACACAGCCATCAACCAATTCTTGAAAAACTCGCTGCGAGGACCCCTTAGTATGATGAAAAGAACAGCGAAAGTAATCAGAAATGTCAGGACCCCTTCTGCAACAGCTCCGGTATGCAAGTCAACTTTCAAAGAAGGCCCACCCATCATGTGTTTGTATTTTGCCGGAATCATCTCCATAATTGCCACAGCACCACCCACAACACCCAGTGCCAGCCACTCACAAATTCAAAGTTCGTAACTCAAATATCAAATACTTCGCAAGGACCCTCGTTAATTCAACTTGATCTACCTGGATCTACCACAATTTCTCCCAAGATTCAATTTTGGGGGAAGCAAATTTGACAGAAATCATAATTCGAAACAACAGCCAGAAAAGAAGAATTAAAGCAAAAAAAAAGTGTTTGATTTAAGAATCTGGGCAGGAAAACGGAGAGCCATGGAAAAAAGGGTGTCAGAGCCGAGACCGGCAGCATAAAAGGAAGCAATGCCGGTGGGATTGAAGCTGGCACCACCCAAGGCATTGCCGATGATGGTGAAGACGAAGACGAAAATGAAGACAAGGGAGGTGGTGACGAGAAAAGAAGGGTAATCAAGACCATTGTAGGACAGATTTTGAAGGCCAAGTGCTATTGTTGTGGTGCTTGTGGCTAATCCTAGCGTGGATGCGCAGAACACCCACAAAAAGGTCAACACTGCATCTCCAACTGCGGCCTTTATCGCACTAACCATCTTTCTACGTCTTTTGCTTTTGCTTCAGCTTTGCTGTTTCTTCTCTTTCTGGATTCTGCAACACCAAAGTTACAGAGTAATCGCTTTCCCACCTTACTCAGCCGTGTCTCTCTCCGTCACTCAGCACCAAAGTTGCTTTCGTATGAACCAAACGCGGGGAAAGAAATTAATAATAATAAAGCAAATCGGGGGAGAACTCACCTGGAGTGAGAAAATAGTGCCCAGATCAGCCCACCACTGACCAGCTAATGTTTTCTTATCGCCTACGGTGTCTATCCAAAATTACAAAACAAAACAAAAACACTGCGGCGGATAACCAAAAATTATTAGAGTAAATAACTCTTGGTTCATTAATGTTATTATTATACAATATTTTCTTATGATAAAAAATTATATACTTTTTTTAATTAATAATAATAAAATATTTATTATTATTAAATATACATAATTTTTTAAAATAAAAATAAAATACTCTTCGGTCTTTTAAATAATTTTTTAGTAGACTATATTTTACTTTATTATAAAAAAAAAAATATATATATATATATATATATAAATTTATTTTAAAAGTAAAAAAATACTATAATTTAATTTAAATATATTAAATACTTTTTATAAAAAAAAATAGCAAACAAAAAAATTGATATTTTAATATTTCATAATTATTTTTTAAAAAATAATTAGTATTAAATAAATTTTAACTAGAACAAAATTATGATAGTGCTATTTTATTTTATTTGTTTATTTTTTATAAAAAAATTTGAGATATTTAAATTAAATTGTAATATATTTTTTATTTTTAAAAAAATTTGTATACATATATTTTATAATAGAATAGAGAGAAATTTTTTTTATTTTTTATTTTTAATTTTTAAAAATGTTTGAATATACTTTTAAAATAAAAATGAGAATTACGTATATATTAATCAAGAGAATAGTTGATTAAGTGTTCTCTAAAACCTAAATGAATCTCATTAAGTAGACAAATCTTAATTATGAGTTTTTTTATATGTATTTAGATTAGTTTAGCTTAAATTAGACAAAAAATTGAATTAAGTTGTTTTGAGATTAAAAAAAATTTAATCGCTTTAATCCAATTCAATCTAGTTATAATAAAATTACGTACATCAACACATGTTAACAAGTATTGTGTGTGATTATTTTTTTTAAGAATGCATCAACGAAAGTAAAATCAAATTTTCTTTTATCACCTGATAGAAGATAAATAATTTAATAACTTTCGTTTGTATTAATAAATATTATTTATCTATGTAAACAGGTACTAGTTGTCTCTTATCATAATGGATATCACTTTTTATAATTATATCAAGAAACATTAAAAGTATTATTTACATGTCACTTTTCCTCGAGCATACTCATATTTTTATTTAATTTCATTAAAACATTAGTCTTTATTCCTCATTGTTTTTTTTTTAAGATTTTCCATTAATTATATAGTGACTGGGTGAAATTAAATTGCAAATAGAGAGTGATTGAACAAGTTAAATAAAAAAAGTAATATCTAGAAACTATCCAAATGGTTTGGGTTAATCAATTATTGAGTCTTTAAAAAAATTAAAGAAAAATACACATCATCTCCCATATATTTTACTTTTAATATACGGCATTTTTTTATTTTTAAAAATTATACAGACATTTTATAAAATTAAAATTTATATTACAACTAAATCTAATTAATTATTCCATTAGTTGATTGTTAGTTAATCATTATATTACTATTTTTTATCAAAATATTATAAAAACTATATTTTAATAATATTTTTACATAATTACACATATTAAAATACATGAATAATTCTTATAAAAAATTTAACAAATGTGCTAGACACTTTATTTTTTAAAAATATATTTTAATTATTTTCAATATAATTAAATAATAATTTTAATATTTGTATACTATTTTTTTGGATAAATCATTCCAATATAAATTACACCATTAATATTAAATGATAATTAAGACAAAAAAATGTAACTTTTTTTTCAATAATATCATAAAAAGAATCAAACAATAATTAAATTACATTAGACTTTTAAATATTAATATCACACCTCTATTTTAGGAACGTGAATAACACTACTGTCCGATAACTTTATTTTTATTTATTTGCAATCAATTTTATATTATGGCATAACAAGATAATATTATATGTTTACAAATTTCAACATAACTAATTATACATGTCAGGTCTACATTTATCAGTTTTACAGCAGAAACAATGATTCTGTTTGTGACGTTCAGAGCAACTTTAGAGTACATTTATATTACAATTTAAACACTGAGAACTTAGAAACAATTTAGACTAACCACGGAAGTACGACACCTAACCGATCAAGAAGCCGCAGGATCAAACTTTATGTTTTTATCTAAAAAATATATCAATTACGTGTAATAAGTTTTACAACTCAGTGAGTAGATAACACTTCCTATGATCTTTTAGATCAATATATGAATATACTTTTTATTTTAAAAGTTATCACATTGAAATCACAATTCAGATGTACATTCATATAGAACCTGCATTTCAAATAAACTCTATTCAAATTCATATGCATATTCAGTTCATAAGTAATGCTGTAAGAATGGTAATAAAATCATGTTATGCATTAACATAAATCTTATGAAAATATTTGGAAGATCCTATATCAGAACCACCATATCAGAGTTTAACCCCTTCCGTACTTTGGTGGTATAAAATTTGTCTAAACTTAGCATCCCGCTGATATTTGCCCTACTATCATTGAAGAAAACACGCAAAGGGACTCTATATGGGTATCTTCCAAATACACAGCAAGGGAAAGCAAATCATAACTCATATAACTGGCATCTCGCTCATATAGTAGGCATTCCGCTCTCTATCACGTATCTCCCATGTGTTGACCCTCACACGAGATTAGCACCACCCCTTGCTAGCTGAGGCAATCAAGGTGTACCAGGGTTAACATAATCTGCCGTTAGCAGACATTGTTTCCAATAGGATTCATCTATAAAATCTATAATATCATATATTACATATTAATCAAAACAGAGGTACTCTTTAATGCAGCATTTTCATTTTCAGTATATTTTTCTGTCAAAACTTCTCAATCAGAGAAATCACATATATATGCCTATATCTGAAGGCAAACATTTCACTGTATAAATCAATATCATATGCATAATATATTTCCTTTACCATATCATGAAAAATACATGTAAAAATCACATATTCAATGTATTTCAAAATTCATTTCAAAAGTCATACTCTTCTTGAGTTAGATATCATATTGCAACTATTTTATATATTCTAAACCATTTTAAGAACATATAAAAGTATAAATAAATTTATGAATGTAAAGTTCAAGAAGAGTAAAAACAAGCCATGGAAAGAATCATCTACTCACAAAATTAAGGTACCAAGTTGGAAAACCTCAAAATTCATATTTTTGGTCTGAATTTAGCAAAATAAACCTCAAAATCGATTTCGAAACGTCCAAAAACCTTTAAAACAACTCTGGATTTACAAAATTTGGCCTTCGGAAGATCAGTCAACGCAAATCAACGCAATAGGGTCTGGTTCCACACGCTACACGCGCCACCAGAGAAGACTGCGTGTGGGCTTTATTCTTCGAGAAAGATTCGATGCGTGGGGGCTCGTGCAAGAGATTCTGGACCTGAAATTTGAGATTCAAAAGTTTTGATACCTTTTGGATCGATCTACGGTGTTAGTTTTTGTATTTGAGACCAATAGATAGGAGTTTTGAGAATTACTTTTTTAAGTGATTTTTCCTTCAATTTTATGCCCAATCTCTGGCAAATTTTTCAGAAACCAATCGGATGGATTTGTAAAACTCTTCGTTCTGAGTCCATTGGCGGTAGTGGTATTGAAATCTGATGTCCGGATGCGAAAAAATCTTAAAGAAAAATTAAAGAGTTTTGGAAAAAAAATTTCTAAAAAGAGATAGAAAAATCTAAAAATGATCAGCTTCTTGAGTGGTTAAGGCCCTTAAAATATACTGAAAAACTTTTCTGCAAAAATTCACTTTTAGAAGAAGGTTCTTGTAAATTTTTCTTATTTACATTTTAACTCCGAAACTTTTAAGAAATTATATTTTGACCCAAAAATGTAAGTTCTAATATTTTTTTTGTAATTCTTTAATCCATGTAATAAATAAATTTATTTTCATCGGTTCTTATCTCCATTTTTACAATTCTCTCTTTTATTCCAAATTTTCTTTAATTGAAATTTTGTTAAATTTTACGGTTATTACAATTAATTTGTTAATATTACACTAATTTTTTTTAAAATAAAAAACATAATTTCAAAAAAAAAAAAGTAGTATGTGTAAATTATAAAAGTTGATAAAAAAAAGTGAGCTTTGCATTTTTTTAAATGAACAAAATTGGTTTTTTTTATCTTCATTATCATATAATATTAATAATATATTTTGTATTTGAATGATTCATATAAAAAAAGGGTATAAAAATATTAAAATTATCATTTGCTTGTATTGAAAATAATTAAAATATATTCAAAAAAATAAAGAGTTTGATACATTTATTAAATTATTTTATAAAAAATATTTGTAAATTTTAAGAAGTATAGTTATGTAAAGATACTATTAAAATATATTTTTTATGAAGATTAACTATATGAGTGTAATATTAGTAAATTAAGATTTAAAAATTTAATATAATTTAATTATTGTTTGATTCTCATTTTGATATTTTTACAAAAAAAAATTGTACTTTTTATCTTAATTATCGTCTAATATTAATGTTGTGCTTCTTATTTGAGTGAATCATTAAAAAATAGTATAAAAATGATAAAATTATCATTTGATTATATTGAAAATAATTAAAATATATTTGTTAAATATTTTATAATAATTAACTGTATATTTGAAGAGGTGCAGTTAAAAAAACTATTAAAATATAATTTTTATTAGGACATTTTAATAAAAAATATAAATAATAATAATAATATAACAATCAACTAATAAAATAATTAAAATGAGTTTAGTTATAACACAATTATTAATTTTAAAAAAATTTGTGTAATTTTTGAAAATAGCTATATAATAAGAGAAACATATAAAAATATTTTTTCAACAAATTATAATGTTTAAATTAAAATTGAACCTCATTTCAAATTAACTCACCCAAAAGTCACCATAAAAAGTGTCTTGATCAATTCATGATAGAAAAAAGATTTTGTATAGTCAAATTCAGGTTAATGGAAGAAAAATATATAAAAAAATTTAAATATAAAATTTATATATATTTTAAATAGTTAAAAATATAAATTTTCCTTTAAGTAGATATTGCAGGTGATATATTGGTCAATAATTTTGAACTAACCTATTATTATTTGTTATAAAAACACAGTGGCACAACATATAGCCTATAGGGATGCAGTCCTACCCAGTCCCCACAAAGTATTTAAACAAAAAAAAAAAAAAACAATGTAGCCGTTGCGACGGAATTGTAACGGTTACTTTCTCATATGCTTTCTAAAACTATCCGTTAGCCTGTTGATCCATTCTCAAGTCATAAAACAGTTTCGCCTGCTTCAGTTTTTTCAACCCATTTCAATTTTCTCTGCCTTCTCTCATCTCTTCCCCTCTCTCAGACACCAAGCTCCTTCTCAAGAGAACTGTCCTACCTTACACCGCTCAAGGTAAAGAATCCCCTGTTTCCCAGTCTCCGGCACAAATTCCTCCGGCTTGTTCTTTTGATTTCAGTTTCTTAATTGATTTTAACTTTGTTATTTATTCTACGCTCTGTCAGATAGCAATTCTTAAAGAGAGTCAGTTCTGATATTTGTCATCGATTTATGCAGGAAGCCAGGAACTTAACAATACATTCAGCAAAAATGAACGACCTTATGACCAAGTCTTTCACCAGCTATGTGGATCTGAAGAAAGCCGCCATGAAAGACGTGGATCTGGAAGCTGGTCTTCCTCATTCTGACGTAGAACTTAGCTCTTCAACAACCCACATGGATACTGACATGGGTCTCTTCCTAGAAGAAGCCGAGAAGGTGAAAACAGAGATGGGGTATCTCCGTGACATACTGGGCAGTCTTCAGCAAGCCAATGAAGAGAGCAAGTCCCTCCACAAGCCCGAGGCTCTGAAATCCTTAAGGAACAGGATCAATGCCGACATTGTCACCGTGCTCAAGAAGGCTAGAGCCATTCGGTCTCAGTTGGAAGAGATGGACCGTGCTAATGCCGCCAATAGGAGGCTATCTGGGCTCAAAGATGGCTCACCTGCCATTTACAGGACCAGAATTTCGGTTACCAATGGGCTGCGCAAGAAACTCAAGGAGCTTATGATGGAGTTTCAGGGACTGAGGCAGAGGATGATGACTGAGTACAAAGACACTGTAGGAAGACGCTATTTTACTGTCACTGGGGAACAGCCAGATGAAGAGGTCATTGAGAAGATCATCTCTAACGGGGATGAGGACTTCTTAAGCAAAGCTATACAGGAGCACGGGAGGGGAAAGGTGCTAGAGACGGTGGTCGAGATACAGGACAGGCACGATACTGCGAAAGAGATTGAAAAGAGCTTGCTGGAGCTGCACCAGGTGTTTCTGGATATGGCGGTAATGGTGGAAGCACAGGGCGAGAAGATGGACGACATTGAGCACCACGTGCTTCATGCTTCCCACTATGTCAAGGACGGGACTAAGAATCTGCAGACTGCAAAGAAATACCAGAAGAGCAGCAGAAAGTGGATGTGTATTGGACTGATACTTCTCCTCATTCTAATTCTCGTAATAGTCATTCCCATTGCCACCAGTTTCAGTAGTTCTTGAACTTAATTAATGGTTTTTAGGGCGATTCTAAGGTGCCTATTTGATTCTTCTCCTCAGTTTCTTCAATGTCGAGTTGTACGACTCATCGTCGTTTGATTGTCTGTCACTCATTCTATGATATTGTGGTGTAAATTTTTTGATTTGTTTAATCACATATAAGTCTACCCTCCCATGTGAATTTCTCTCTGGCAAATTTAAAATATCTAAGTAACAATTCGAAGAAAAGTTTGTAATGGGCAAATGGCATCCGTAGAGTTTTATAGACTTGATTTTTGAAGTGGCGATATTTCTCAATCCTGCTTTTGATGAAGGCAGAGTGAAAATCCACTTTCGACGAGGATAAAATGTAACTCTGAATTGAAAGAATCTCTGTATCTTCGTTTTCTCAGAAGTCACTGGCGGAAGATAATATGACTGCAAATAGTGTATGAACTGGAACCGTGGTGGTGATGATGATGCTTCTAATTTCTGTGGTTTCAGCGAATGAACATTTCTCATCCCCGGTAAACACAGAAAGGGGGTTATTTTTGCATCAAATATTGATGGGTCTAATTCCATAATAAATTCACCACTGAAACACAATGTTTTGTGAAAGAGTTCTGTAAAATTTTCCCCGTTGAATATTGTTGATCTCAATACTAAGACAATGCTGATTTCTAAGTTTCAATGACGAAATATGTTCTGCAAACTTGTGATTCATAATGGCGACCAGCATCTGCTAATTCTGACAAATAGTTTTGCTTATTATTATTGAGTGTGGTTTATCATATGAATAAAAAAGGTTCAATAATCTCTTAAAAGCATACCACCAATCATTAGGGAAGAATGTGATTCAGAATATGAGAACATGAACTCTCAAGTCCATCTTATAAACTCTATTCAGATATACTCGGTGATTTAATTTACAGAACCAGAATAGGTAGAAATATTCTTGTTGGACTCATCAATTGAAAATGGTAAAACTTTCTGCTTATAAGGAATAATCTCTGTCAGACACCATAACACATCAGAAACATATTGGGTTGAATAATTTTGCTTAATTAGAAGCACAAGCAAGCTTAACGATCCACTTAATCTATCATACATGCCTATAAGCTGACATGGGTTCTTACTTCTTACGGATCTTCTAAATCAAAAAATATTTGAGGATGGTTTTCTTCGTTTGATTCTTTTACAACTAAAATTTAAATTGATGTATGTTGCCTGCGTTGGGATCCTGCAGACTTCCAAAACCATGTGCTAATCAGTTGAGAGTTTTTCTTTCCAAAACCATGTGCCAGAGGACATGACTAACGGGATGTTTGTCAATTAATTAACACACAACATTAGACAACTGAAAGTGAAGAAAAGGAAAGAAAATGCTGTATGCACAGCCCCTCGTTTAAACCAAGAGATACCGCCTTTAAATAATGATTCCTTTCAAATCAAGTCTTCAATTTCATTATATTAAAATTCCCATGTGCAAGACAATTTCCATATATATATATAAACAGAAGATAACAGAAGAGTGAAGCAACATATGGCTGCAAAAGGTATGAAAGAAGGCAAGGAGGTTATGAAAATTTTAATTATGGCGGTCCTGATAGTTGTGCAAGTCAAAGAGGCTATTAAAGTTGGAGAAAAAACTACAAACTTCTTTTTGTACCAAATATTGCCCACTAAAATGTTACAAATACAAACCATTTCCTTATGAACGCTGGGACTGTCTTATGCAAAAATGGCACAAATGCATGAACATTTATTCTCGCGCTGTTGCTTATGTACGTAGTACTAAACTTCTCTCTCTCTCTCTGTCTCTATCTTTGATTATCCTTATATGTTTTAGCAAATGGGATTTTCTTTTTGGGTCTGTTGTAAGAGTTTGACTACTATTCCTTACGTTGCAGACGCTGAGGAAGGGTTGAGGGTTCTGGAATTCTGCAACCAAGGGAAGAAGATAAAGTGACCATGCGGAGGTGCTTTTCTTACTAGAAAAGAAACTGTTGCTTAAAAGAATTGTGAGGGGGACGCATCGAGCCCGATACATATGATTTAATTAATGTTGGTGGTTTGTCGTATGTAACTAAATACTTAGCATATATTGATTACTAGAATCCAAACTGGCTAGTGGCTATGAAATATTAAGCAGATAATAGCTGGAAGGTATATGAAAAGTGTTATTATCTGCTCAAAAAGAAAGTAGGGGACGTGGATTCTGGGATCCTTTAAACCTAAAAGGGATTTATTATATATATCTTTCTATCAAAACCAGTACTCTGTCAAAACTTAAAAGGGATTTAAGTATGTAATAACTTAGTGCAAGGGACATGGAATAAAACTTCATAGGCATTAG
Organism: Gleditsia sinensis; assembly: GCA_037074535.1. Taxonomy (NCBI): domain Eukaryota; kingdom Viridiplantae; phylum Streptophyta; class Magnoliopsida; order Fabales; family Fabaceae; genus Gleditsia; species Gleditsia sinensis. The sequence goes on from CM073473.1 coordinate 10,119,132, forward strand.
GCAGTTCCAAGAATTACAAGGAACCGAAGTAGAATTTTGCACGCAATTGAAATTACAATTTACAAGGTATGGTATAAAGAAGATGTTCCTTCACCATTGAATGAAAGTGAAATAAAATTGAGTTTTGCACGCAATTGGAATTTTCTTTGGTAAAAAATTGTCTCATCCGATCAATTTTTTTTTTTTTTTTTTTCACGAGTCGAAGTCAATAATTCCATTTTAGTTTGGACTACTCGGCTAATCGGACCTCAGAAATAAAATTGGGTCGTGGTTGAGGATTTGGCCCAAACTCTATATTCCCAGCGAAATAGAGAGGGGAGGGACTGCCATGACTACCCGTTTTTCATTTTTAGTTAGTTTTTTTTCTTAGAGATTTTTATTTTTATAAGAAAAGAGTTGCTATGAAATTTAAAAAAAATTCATCCCAGATTCATATTTTTAAGTTTAAATTTATGTCTCTAGTAAGAAGAAAAGAGCTGAAGAAAATAAAATAAAATCTACAATCTTATCCTTATTTAAGTAAAAAAAAAATTAAAAATTAAAAATTAAAAATTGCACCGACTCTTCTAAAATATGTCTATATTATTTTAAATTTAATATATTTAAAAATTAAATCTAAGCTGGTCTCCCAGTAAATTAATTCATCTCCCTGTATCATGCCCGGTTTGTTTTAATATATTTTGTTAGACCATTCAGGGCTGATAGCTGTTCATGCTTCGTAGTCACGACTTTAGAGGCTATATATATAGGGCGCCAATGTCCGATCTTATGGCATCCAATCCGTTCCACTCCTTCTGTGAGCTGTCCGATTGAATCTGTAAATCAAGATACGAAGTTTCGGTGATATTAGAAGAGTAGAGGCTTTGTGAGGCAGTGATGATGAAACTGTTCGATGCTCACTGTCACCTGCAGGACCCCAGAATCTTAAGCAAGACACCCCAACTAATAAAAGCTGCCCAAGAAACTGGGGTTGCTTGCTTTGCCGTTAATGGAGTCTCCGAGCAAGATTGGCACTTGGTTAAGGAGATGAGTGAGACCTTTCCTTCCGTCATTCCTTGCTTCGGTCTCCATCCCTGGTCATTTCTCGTGTCAATCTTATCGTACTTTTTGCTTCTTCTGCGCATTTCCTTTTTGGGTTAACTTAATTTGCCTGTATATAAAGGAATTGGAACTTCTCTACCTGCAGGTTTGTTGCAGAGAGGAGCCTCAATTGGTTTAAGACCTTAAAAGAATATTTTGATGCTACACCCTCCGCTGCCGTTGGAGAGGTATCTCTCTTCAAATTTTACAAATTCCGTATTCATTAATGCACCGTGATTCCCATGGATTGTGCGGAGTTCTATTTGTAGCTGCAGGCCTACTTATTTTGTTTTTCTGCAGCTCTGCTGCGTTGATGCTTCGTCTGTAGCACGAGAGAAGTTTATTCATGAAAAAAGAAAAAAAGAAACTCGTGTATGGCTTTTCTGTTATTTTCACGTGACCTAATAATGATGATTGGTGAAAAGACTTGTTTGAGATTGCCTCATTCTCTGAAAGGTTGCTTACTATGATTTTTTTTGGACTTTAATTATTGTATTAAACGTTTTCTTTGTTTTAATGGGAAAACAACCACACCAGAAAGATATTTGAAAAGTCACAAAACCATTTAAACTACTATCAAGAGAAAGTACCAAGTTACATGGCTTTGATTTTGGTAGGAACGAGTTTATTTTCTTTTTCAACCAAAGTCTGCAGAGGTCTTTGGCTTTACCTAATACTTTTGCATATATAGTTTCCAGTTTTGAATGCAGTCGGTCTGTAGGTGTCAAAATCCATGGATGTGGCTGCAAGCCTGCATTGCCTTTCATGTCTCTCTGTGTGTGTGTATAGCTGAGATATTCTTTTATTATGTTAACATAAATTGACTGTAAGTAGCGTGTGACTCTAGTATTGTGTCCTTAAAATTTGTTGTAATACGAGTGTTGATTTTTTCATTTTTTCAGATTGGTGTGGACAAAGGATCCCGGGGAAGGCAGATTGATTTCTCCCAGCAGGTTTTACCACCCCAAATGTTTTATTATTTTCCTCCTCTTTTCTGTAAGCTGTTTATGGAGTGTTTTACTCTCAATGCTCTTGGTAGCCTCATCATCTTGGAGCCTTCCATGAATGTGCTTGTTTCACTTTCCCTTTCTTATCTATGCATTTCTGTATATAATTACTGTAATAGGAGGGCAGACGTCATCAATGGCTCGAGGAAGCTGTATAAGAAGTAGTGGCATCTTCAAGTCAGATGCACATAATTTGGGCTTAGTGTCGCAAAAACTCTGTCCATGTTCTTTGATGTTTTCTTTAACATCTCATGAGTTGCCTAATCAGCAGATAAAATTCTGGAATTGGTACCTGAATCTATTGAAAAGAAATGACAAGGAGCTTGAATATGAAATTCCTCGGTCTATATTTCTCAGTTACAATGACTGGTGTCCATATATTTTTTACAGAACGTGTTCCTTCCTTTATATAAGAATGTTTGTTACTAATGCGTTAAGACATCTATGTAGGTTGACGTATTGCGGGTGCAGCTTGAACTTGCAAAAGAGTTGAACAAGCCAGCATCTGTCCACTGTGTTCGTGCTTTTGGTGACCTTCTTCAGTTAATGAAGTATGAAAATCAATATGTCATCTTCCTCTGTTCCTTTCAATTGTTTCTTACAAAAATTGTTTTAATGAAAAGGATATGTCAATAAATTTTCAAATGAAACATTTTCTTTCCAGCTTGATTAGGTCTGCAAAAGTGAATTCTCATTTTTTTTTTAACTTACAGAAGATGTATTCTGTGTTGTATTTCCAGTGCAATCATGTTCTTACTTGATCTCAGTGGTTACATTTCTGAGGTTCATTGCACTGAGCAGTCTGAAAGTGTAAATGTTATTCCACCAACAGTGCTTCTAACACCAGATTTTCAGGTCAAAGTATGCATGAAAATTGAGTGAACTTTGCTATTGTTTCTGATAATAAGACATGATATTAGAAAGATTTTACTTCACCATTGCATGAAACGTAATTGTAAATTCTTTTTCTTGCTTGATTTTCTTCAAGAAGCTCATTTGAAATGGCTGAGTTAGAGCTGCTAGGAAGGAACCCTGCTCTCAAGTTTTTGCTGGATTTATATCGATTTAGCTTTATTAAAGGAGTTAACATTCTCAACCTTCTCTTATGCTTTGAATGACTTCTAAAACTACTTGTCTTACAAGTGTTTCATGGCTTCCTCAATCATCAATGTACTTTGCATTTTTGAAACTTCTTTGACATCTTTTGTTTTGTTTTGTTTTTAAATATTTTCTCGATTTTTGTTATTGTAAGCTTCTAACACTTTCTGACAAGAAAATGCTATACTGATTGAAATTTTATACTGAAATCACTTACCGGAGTACTGTACCTGTCATATAAAGAAAATCTTGTTACATATTTTAACTGTTTGTATCTTTTTAACCCATTGATTGCCACATGCATTTTGGGGACATCTACAGTACATTTTTTGGGTGCACATAATAGTGCACAATTAATAATCAAACTAATGGAAAAAAGACAGTAATGATGATGGAGACCTAAGTAAGCGGAGAGAACCCCACTTTTAAAAGCCGGGCTTGTAAGGAGGAAGAATTTTGCCCCTTAAAGTACCATATGAATTACTCTTGACTCCCCAATATGGGACTTCATCAACTGTCTGGACCTAAACACTTCTATTGTTTGTCTTTGTACCTTGGCAGAGTGAATGGTCAAATCTTGGAAAGTGCTTATTTCCCTGTCCTGTGATTCGATTCAGATAATAATATTTGTGGTTGGTCTCCTAGAAGAGAATGTTTTGTCTATCCATGAAATTACTACTGTTTCTATTAGTGCTTAAGTGAGATGTTATTAAGTGACTACTTTTTAACCTCTCATGGAAGAAGAAAATTAATTAGAAACTTGCGTCCTAATCTTTAGTATGCTAACCTTTATTATATCAAAATACTTGATTTAATTTTCATTTTCTAATGCAAAACCATGGAACTAGTGTTGTAATGATGTTCTCATTGATCTTTATGTCATGGCACTTCTAAATCATATTTCCTAGCAGTTTGTAAATTTTCTTCTTTTGCGGTCTTCCTTAAATATTTCCAGGTCCATTGGGCCTTTTCCAGCTGGTGTCATTCTTCATTCTTACCTTGGATCTGCTGAGATGGTTCCTGCATTTTCCGAGCTTGGTGCTTACTTTTCCTTCTCTGGGTTCCTTATGTCACTAGAAACAAAAAAGGCAAAGAAAATGCTGAAGATGGTAATTTTCGTCAGTTCTGTAATATAATCAGCTCTGCAATGTATTATATTTTATAGGTCAAAACCTTGACTTTTCTTAATTCTTTATTCTATTTAGGTATCATCTGATAGGATTTTATTGGAGACAGATGCACCTGATGCACTACCGAAGTCAAACATAGATTCTCTCGTTTTCGTTGAAGGAGATGCTTCTCTCCCTGAAGAGCTTTACGGCTCCTCCATGGATGCCTCAATGTTGCCAAAGGAAACACTCAATCATCCGGCAAACATTCATAATGTATGTGGCTTATATAATCATCTTTGTCTTCGACTTGCATATTCAAAATAAGCATACCGTTTCACTATCATTCTCTTGCAGATAAAAGTTGAGTTTTATTAATAATGGTTACATGACATTTTCAAGGAACTTGCTTTATTGGAGATAATAATAAGTTGTCTGATAATTAAGAACATTGCTGTCATATTTTACGCATATTAATGGTGCTTGAACTCTGACCTTGTGAAACTAAGGACTAGGAGTGGCAATGCTCAATCAAAACAAGCATTGACATTTGCCAGCCATACTGTACATATGTGATTTAGAATTGAACCAACTTCACTACGAATGCATTTCTCTAAAAATGTTTTGTGTCTCTCTAGGAAGTAGAAATAGGAAATAAAGAAAATAGAAGAGGGATAAACTATAAATTAGAATCACCGCGTGCACACAGCATGTACAGGAGAGGGTATTTGTTATGTTTACAATCTTCATTCTATACATGCAGGTACTTGATTACGTGGCATCTATGTTGGAGATTACCAAAGAAGAACTTGCTGAATTGAGTTACCAGAATGCTGTCCGCTTATTCTCATATGAAGGTTCGAAAGTACTCCAAAAGTAAACGAAATAACGACGGGTTATAAATTATGCCGACAGTTCTTGGACCTCTTGTGTTGATATGTGGGATTGTAGGGTAATATCAAATAAAGATATTGTTAGTTAAACTCGGTTTTAAAAAAAGATAAGTATAATAAATTAATTATAAAAAAAAAATATGTTAACACATTACTTATATTTTTTTTGGTCTAATTGTTTGAATTTTTTTTTCTTTTGTAAATCAAAGTTTACATTTTTTTTTACTTAATAACCTTAATTTGAAAAGGGAGGGAACACGATTAATTAATGCTTCATATCTATTAATTTACATTTTAATCAACTAATGGTTCAGTGGATGGGCGTTTACATAAAATTTTAAAATATTAAAAAAAACAATTTGACTTGCTAAAATTGATACCATGTTGGCTTCATATAATTATAAAATTATAAAAGTTATAAATTATTAATGGTTAAATAATTACTTCATAACACCAGTGTCAATAAATAGCTGTAAACTTTCACATAAATATAGAAGTCATATACAATTGCCTTCACGCAAGCTAGCAACAAAATGATCACTCTCTGGATTCTCATGGCTAGGAAAGCTCCTCATATCAGCGGAAAATCTGCCATTGCAGCATATTTCTTCTTAAAATTCTACCAACTTTATTGTTAAGTAATAAAGGCAAGGAACAGATTTTAACTAAACAGGAATTTTGCAACTGTCGTGCCGTTTATTCGATTAAAAACAAAACCAGCCTTATATAGGCTGAAATGTGTGCTGACAGATAGCACCCACTAAACCCACTCAAAACAACTACGCCCCATAATATCCACTGAAACAAAGGACGGAGTTTGCAGAATCCAAGATGCCAATCTTGGGTTGATTGCTAATCATTTTTGTTTTTCAACAAAATGGAATGGTCCAACGCAGCTTTGACATTATGGGTATGAACATCTGAATTTTGGAGGATTAAAATTTAAAACCCGGTACGTATTTTGAAAACAGAACAATTCCAATGATAAAATTTAAAATACTAAATGCAAATAAATCTCTTACAACAAACCCTCCCTAAACTGATAACTTTACAGCTTTCAGTTTAAATATTTTCATCCGCACACTTATTACACCCATCATTGTAAAGAAGATCAAATACCATGTAGTCACGTGAGAGGAGGGAGAGGTTGTTTTCCAGTTCAATCATATGTATTCAAGAACTTGTAGAAGAGGCTCTGGAATTTTTCCATTTCCTTAGGAGGAAGAGCCACCAAAACATTCACACCATCATCGCCACCTTCACCCACTTCAATAGGAGGAAACAGCAGTATGATATCCTTCCTGTGATACACCACAGGACAACTATACTTGGGTTTCCCCCACGGATACTCCACCTCTGCAAACCCTAATCTCCACCACGATGACACCAGCACCTCCCCATTTGGAAACCCATTGTATAACTCCCCCCAGTCTATAGCAGACCTCGCGTACTCATCTGTCATTCGAATTGCACCCTCAGTCACCATCTCCACCAAGCTACAGAATGGCCCTTGTTCCAGTTCCTTACACTTTGCTGTCGCATATGCAGTTAGCACCGCGTTCCCGGCATACGATTTCGGAAGCGGAGGATTCAACCTTGACCTTATGTCCACAGCAAATAGTATAGTTGATGACCGATTGGGATCATCTGCTCCAGATAACGCCTTGCACCTCCATACATGAGCAGTCACCACGTTAAAGCCGGTGACACGGGCGGTGGATTTCCGGCCTCCGGTGGCCTTAGCCTTCTCTTTGAGATCAGTGATGTTGTTAGAGGTTAACTGGAAGATCTTGAAATCAAGTTCCTCAGAGGAGGGTTCAAAGACACCAGAGTCGGGGAGGTTACCCACATTGAGCAACTCAGGGTGGGGGAAGCCGACATGCGGCGGAGTTCGAGCGGCCAAGAGTTGCCTGTCGTGGCAAGGTGTCGCAACCAAGGGCTTGTTAGCAGCCAAGGCAGCAAGATTTTCCAAGAATAATTTGAAGCTAAGCCCATCAAAGGTGGTATGGCTGGTTGAGAAGCCAATTGCAAAACCACCACACTCGAAGGATGTTAGCTGTGAAACAACATTAGTAATGAATTAATATCAAATTGTCCTAATTAAGTGAAATGTCTAATATTTGTTAATGATAATTAATTAATAATTCTCAAATCAAAAGGAGATGCGTCTATGGTCCCCGGCCAACAAATAATAAGTATGAAAGTGTTATGAAATTAATATAGGAAAAATTATTTAGTCTATCGGTGGTGGATAATTTTTTGTCTACCAACAATATTTAAATCGTGACACATGATAAGAATAGTAGTTTTTAAAATTATTTTTGTCATGTGTCATGATCTGAATATCGTTGGTAGACAAAAAATTATACACCACCGATGTACTAAATACCAACTCTATATATATTTTTACATTACCGTTCAAAAAAAAAAATATAACCATAGATATTAGAGTTGGTATTTAATCATTTTCCTAAATGTCATGTTATACTCGAACGGTGGACGGCTGGAAAGTTAATTTGCAATTAATAGTGAGGGAAAAATATTGTCAAAGGCATTAAATTCAAGCTACTTTCACGATATGGCCACCCTAAAGCTACCACACACAGCGCTTTCACATGCAGAGATGCAAAAATAGAGACTTGGACAAGTTGCTTTTAACAATATAGCTATGTATCGTACCTGGACAACGCACACCGGATGATCACCTGGTTTAAGAAAATCCTTATTCTTATAAACTAGCTGTGCAAAAGCTGGATTAGGATAAACCAGGTCCCCTATCTGATCCAATTTATAGTCACTAGAAGCCACCACAAAACCAGCCCCGGCTCCGTTGCAGTCTATCTCCAACCGCCCCGTTTCAGAGTTGTGCCCGAGTCTTCCGGCTAAGAAGTCATAAGCCACTAAAGCATCAACTAGAGCGTTCTTGAACTTGTCCGCTACTAAGTGGGGAGGGAAATCCTTATGGGATGCGAAGAAGTGAACAGTTTCTACGTCGAAATTGAGGGCTTTGTCTATGTTTGACAAGAACAAGGATTTTCTGTGTGTTTCTTTGGATGGAAAAACCATGGACGATTGGTGGATATTCACCTTTAGGTCTTGAGGCAGAGTAGCCGGAGCTTCTTGGTAAAGGTTCCCCATCCTTTTTGCCTCTGCAATATATCGGTGTTGGCCTTCACTTTTGCAAGTCTATATATATAGTGGTGTGTGACTATCCATATCTCTGTAAAGGTTCATATATACTAGCTAGGAGCTTTACCATATATAATACCCTAATTAAAACTGATAACGACTGAGATTGTGACAAGATATCAAATAAAGAAAAAAGAGTTGGATTCATTGGGCATGAATGGAAATATTTGAAGGTCATTCGACAATAGTAGAAGACACGTGTCGGTATATGACAGGCCAATGTTCATGAGGCTGCAGCTTAGCCGGCGGGTTTGCTGAGTTATAATTAAAAAGGTGGTTGGTAAGTAGGTTGAAATGGATAAAGGCAGGTTGTATACAATGAAGGCTAAAATTGTTAGTTGGACTAAAAAGTGTGGCGATCCCTTCTTCCACACTTGCAATTTGCAAAACATAATGCAAATGGTCATCCATCTTTCATTTTCTCCCTTTTAATGTATGTCATGAAAACTCAGAGTCAATGTCATAGCTACTAATAAAGAAACCGTCCAATTAGAAACTTGTTTCTGATGAAAATCCTTTCAGTCGGTCAGTTTCTCAATTTCTGTTCGACCTTGTCAATTCATCAAACCTTATAGATACCATTTCAATTCCTATGGAAAATATATATCTCAATTAACGGTGAATTTACAAGACGACTTTAATTAGGTTGAATATATATATAGGTGACGATGAAAATAGTTAAAACATTTAATTTCTTCTAACCCGTAAGGGTGTGTTCTCATGAAATATATATGGTAACAAGGATCATCAGTTTGAGCATGGCATAAAGTGGGGATTCCATATATTAAACGAAGGCATCAGTTTCTCTCTCTCTCTCGTGTGATTGAGAGAGAGACAGAGATGCAGAGATTCTGCGAAGGGACGTAAAAGTGGACACGTGAACACCGATGACCTCCCACCCCCCCCCCCACCAAAAAAAAAAAAACAAGAGGGCGTGAAAAGTACAGGTAAGTCGGGAGCAGTACCATTACAACCGTGCGTGACAGAGACGCGCACATGCTCCATCATCCTATTGTCCCATAACCTAACTAGATTTTCCAGCTTTAATGTAAACAGTTTGCCAATTCAATGATACTCATTTGACATTTAGAAAAGACAAATAGTCTCTCGGTTGCACTTCACATTATCCATTGTCAACCACCCTTGTCCGAGAACCAATTCTCGTAATTCGTTTGTTAATTTTCCTAATTTGATATGTTTTTCCCTCTGGAGTCTGGAATAACAACTATATATAGCTTTAAAAATCCACTGGAATTTGGCAGGCTGTCCACTGTACAGAGTACTACTTCTCATGGCTTTTGAGTAATTTTATTTTTTTGACAAAATCCTAATTAATGTTCACATATAGAACAACAATGAGTACTTAATATCCAGAAATATTGTACCAAAAAAAATCCAGAAACATGATAAATTAAATAAAAAAATTATCTAAATTTAACTTTTAAATATAATAATATAAAAAATTTATATTATAATTAAAAAAAGAGAAAACATATTTATAAAATATTAATATATTAAATATTATATTTTAAAAATTTAAATGTAGAATAATACAATAATAAATAAAATAAAAAATAAACACTTCTTTAAAGAGACAATACATCTCTTAATTTTTAAAAAAATTAATTTTTTTGAATATTTTTTGATATAAATACATAATTATAGATTTAATATTTTTTTATTCATATATGAATAAAAAAAACTATAGATTTAAATTCAGAATTATAAATTTGAAAATAAAAATATAAAAACTTGAAACTCCATATCTTCTTCCAATAAAAAATACTCTTCTATAGAAAATAAAGAACTCTCTTAATGAAAAAAAATTCTTTAAAAGCATGATACAAACAAATAAAAAATAAAACGTATGTTTGATTGATTGGAATAAAAAAAATTAAGAGATAAAATTTGAGATTCTATAATTTTATTGAATAAAATAAATATTTTATAAAATATTCTATTCTATTAAACAATGAAAAAAAAATTCATCTAAAAAAGTATTGAAATCTTAATTCCATAGTTTGTGTTTTCTTTTACTCTTAGTTTAAATTTTTTATTTTTATTTTGTTATAATCAACTTATGTTATAATAACTTAATATAATTATTAGATTATATATTTTAAAATTATTATGATATTTAAAATAAATTAAATAAAAATTTATATTTTATCATAAAAATAGATAAAATAATACATTCAAATAAAAAATCACTTATTTTTATTTTAAAAAAAATAATTTGATTCATATTAAAATAAAAATTTAATTCTATTCTATCAAATAAATACTTTAATAATAAATTTTTATTTTTATTTTTATCACATAATAAATAAAATAATAATTTTTTATTTTTATTAAAAATTATTTTTCTGAAACAATTGGGCACAAAGTGCAAAATGGGACGGCCACAGTAGCCTCTCTTCAAAAAAGTTTTCACTGTTTATTTGCAGCGACGTAAAGAAAAAAGACAAGACTGTGGCTTTTTCTATTGGAGATTCTCCTTATTCGGTTGGAGTCCCGACACTCCTTGTTGAAATTGTAATTTGAATTTAATGTAATTATATTTATTAAAAATGATTAGCCATATTTGTTAAAAATAGTTAATCACATTTGTTAAAAATGACTAACTACGTTTATTAAAAATAACTAGTCACATCTGTTTATTTTGCAAAGAAAAAGAAATGAGAGACAAATTTAACTTACTATTGTTGACTCTTCTCATCTACTCGTTTGCATTTGCTTATTTTCTCATGGCCTCTTTGTCTATAAATAGGCAGTGGAAAGAGATCAAAATATATCACTTAAAATTGAAAAACAAAGAAGTAGGAGTTTTAAAGTATTTGGTTCTTAAAGATTAGGTGATTTTTTGTGATGTCATTTAGTAGTAATACATAATTGGTATTTTGGATGTATTTTGAGTACTAATTTGTGTAGAGTCATACACCAGTAAAAAATACATCATTGAGATATATTTAGGTGTATTTGGGATGTGGGTGTATTTGTGAGTGTAGTCAAACCATTTTTGTATTTTCTATTTGATTTGTTAGTGAAGAATTGTTAGTTGTTTTGTTCGTGAATGTAGACTATAAGCTGAATCACGTTAATTTTTATATGTTATTTTTCTACTTTTTATTTTGCCCATTAATTTGACTGTTTGGGTTCTCTGAAATCTCAATAAGTGGTATAGAGCTATTGGTGGTTATTCCTTTAAAATTTTTAATATACTTTGTGGTTGCAGTATTTATTGATCTTCCACATTAAAAAAGATTTTATTAAAATTATTTGACTAAAAATAACTTTGAATTCTTTTGAAATGGCGGTAAAATTTGAGATAAAAAAATTCAACGGCAACAATAAATTTAGCCTTTGGCGTGTGAAAATGCATGCCTTATTGGTACAACAAGGATTCCTAAAGGTATTAGAAGGAAGGGAGGCTTTGCCAGCAACATTGTCTGATGAAGTAAAAGATGACCTATTAGCACGTGCACTTAGTGCAGTTCAGTTATCTTTTACAGATGAAGTTTTACAAGAGGTTACAAACGAGACAACAGTGGCAAAATTATGGCTTAAATTGAAAAGTCTATATATGACAAAATTTCTCACTAATCAAATTTATTTAAAACAGCGACTTTACACACTTCAGATTAGAGGTGTTCATCGGGCGGATTCAGGCGGGTTAAGGGTGTAACCCAACCCAATCGACCACCCGTCGGGTCAAGAACTCCCAACCCAAACCCGACGTCAATTTAAGTAACCCGATTATCACGGATTGAATCGGGTTTTGCGGTTTGCTACGGGTGCTACGGGTTGCTTCAGGTTAAACAGCATTCCAGCAATATTTTTTTCTTCACAAACACTAAGCACCAGTTCAAGCAGCATAAGAGCATCCATTGGCTCAAATTGATCAAAATGTTTACTCAACAATCAACACAAAGTCACAGACTCACAAAAACACTAAATTTTCATGTATAGCACCCAGTTTAGACAGCGCAAGAGCAAAGCATCAAAATTATTGATCAAATTAACAGCACTCGTGGACGAAGGAGAGAAACTTATAGGAGACAGAGATGCAGAGCAAGTGAGCAAGCAACTGTGGACGATGGAGGCTTCAATCGTGGACGAGCTGAGCTGAGCTAAGGTTTGAGTGTGGCCGTGTGGGGAAGGCCAGAAGGAGAAGTGGAGAACAGAGAGTCCAAGTCCGAGAGAATCAAAGAAAAACTGAAGAGAAGAGGGGCTAGGGCATCGCGATTCGCGAAGATACGAACGCGGGTGAGGATGTGTTGTGCCCGTGGCCATCCCCTTGACGGTGGTGAAGATAGTTGAGCTAAGGCCTGAGGTTTGAGTGTGGCTGAAAGGCTGTGTGGGGAAGGGAAATCGAGATCCGAAAGGGTGAGACCGAGAGAAATCAGAGGAAAATGGAAGGGAAGAGAGGCTAGGGCTCGTGAACATGAATCAGGTGAGGGAGGAAGAAAAGAAAAATGGGCCCGGATGAATCGTTTAACATCTTTTTCCTTCTACCTTCGGTCGGGTCGGGTTGGACGGGTTTTCTGAAGGCAGACCCGACCCGACTGATGTAACCCGTTTTTAATTTTTTTCTCAACCCATTACAACCCGAAAAACTGATTTTATTCACCCGAGTATCTACATTTTCATCGGTTTCACTCGGTTTCATTCGGATTGAATGGGTTATGAACACCCCTACTTCGGATGAAAGAAGACGTACCTATTAAAGACCATCTAGATGAGTTCAACAAAGTTATTTTGGATTTGAAAAATATTGATGCCAAAATTGATGACGAAGATCAAGCCTTAATTTTATTGTGTTCCCTACCTTCTTCAATAGAACATTTTGCTGACACCATACTCTATGGAAGAAACACCCTTGCTTTAGAAGATGTTAAAGCATCATTGAATTCACTTGAATTGAAGAAAAGTGTTTCTAAAAATTAGAACGAAAATCAGGATGCAACTCTGATTGCTCGAGGGAGATATAAAGAAAAGGGTTTGAGTAGAAATGGAAACGAATCAAAGTCTAAATCTATAAAAGGCAGATGTAACTACTATAAGAAGAAAGGACATTGGAAAGTAAAATGTCCAAAGCTCAAAAAGAAAAGAGAGAATACCAGCAACATAACCAATGTGACTATAGATCAAAGTGATTCTCTCTAATTATTTTGCCGAAAGTAGAGCTTTAAAAGTTTTACGTGGCTCCCTTATGATAAAAAGGAGATTGAAAACTTGACTTTTATGAATATTGTGTCAAGTTCAGTATAGTTACTCACAGGAATAAGGGCACAATGGATTTCATTTATTTTTGAACTATGGGACCATACAATTGTCTTGTCAAAAGGTGGTGTCAGATAATTTTTTGAAACATTATGCATGCTTTTGTTTGCACATGTCGTTATTTTTGAAATATGTAGTATATGAATTGTTCAAGTGTGTATTGGAAAAGACAATTTAGAAATTTACTAATCTAGAGCTTGATAAAATTTAAGACAAAGTAGAGATTTGTTGAAATTGTGGCTTGAATTTAATGTAACCATATTTGTTGAAAATGATTAATTACATTTGTTGATTTTGTAAGGCATGCAAAGAAAGAAGTGAGAGACAAATTCAACCTACTATGGTTGACTCTTCTCACCTACCTATGTGTATTTACTTATTTTCTCATGGCATCTTTACCTATAAATAGACAATGGAAAGAGATCAAAATATATCACTTAAGATTAAGAAACAAAAAAAGTAAGAATCTTAAGGCATTTGATTCTTAAAGTTGGGTGATCTTTTGTAGTGTTATTTAGTAGTAATATATCATTGGTATTTTGAGTATCAATTTGTGAAGAGTGATACACCAATAAAAAATATATTATTAAAATATATTTGAGTGTATTTGAGATGTAGGTTAATTTATGAATGTAATTAAATTATTTTTATATTCTCTATTTGATTTGTTAGTGCATAATTATTAATTGTTTTATTTGTGAATATAAACTATAAACTAAACCATGTTACTTCTTATATATATTTTTTTATTATTTTACTCAATTAATTATTTATTTAGATCTTCCGAAATCCCAACATCCCTTGTTACCCTGTTCTTGTTGGCTTTTGAGTATAAAGCTAGTAAAGTTGAGCAGTGCGTTGAGGCCCGACGATGGTAAGGCAGCCCATGTCAAGCACACGGGGTCAACGGACGCATGGACAACCCATTATAGGCAATTAGAAGCCAATTTGAGTCACACATCCAATTATACTTACTCCTTTTTTTTTTTTTTTCTGGGCAGTTGGTTCACGTTTCTGCTCATCGGTTATGTCTAAAAGAGTTATATTCCCACGTACCCAATTTAGCACAGCTCATTATAACAATTATGGCAATTATGGCCATTACTTTTATGTCCTCCTTAAGTTGCAACTCTCATCCTTCTTAGCCTCAAGTACTCAAATTTCGTTGGTCACAATTGCTTTTATGTCAATCATTACAGCATCTTTCTTTTTTCCAATAGATGTAGCATCAGTCTTCTATAGTAGATGTAGGTTCCAAGACTAGATGACGAGAAAAATGTAGATCAATCAAATAAAACTTTGAATCAGATGGCACTTGGAACATGCAAAGTGATGAAGCAGGGGAAGAAGGTGAAAGTTACTAAAATTTCCTTCTACGACATACAAGCAAGAACCCTCCTATTAGCCTGGATGACAAGTATCCTATGGGGCAAGAAATAGTTAATAGCATTGAAGATTATTGGCAATCAATGGGAGGTGGCATTGTGCATCGGCTATTAAATGAAGTATGCCCGAAGAAAGCTTGAACTTGTTTCAGATGATGACTCGCAACAAAGAATAGGAATTCACCTTTTTTACTTTTTGCTTAATGAAATGGTACTGCTTGTACATGCAATTAATGGTCCCCTGCGCTCGTAACTCAACACACCCTACCTCTCTTAGTACACGGCTACACGCTGGGTGCGGACCTCTACAAAGGCCAACTTGACAGTGTCTTCCTCTGCTGATAGTTGACATCCTTCCTATTTTTTCTGGTCAAAAGCCTAACATCGTTGTCAAGGGAACCCAGATTGGAGTGTCCCCAAGTCCACACATGGCAGTATCCCAGGTCATTCTGCTACAAAATGTCACAGCTCAGATCCACTCCTGAAAGGAACAGACCATTTTTGAATCTCAGTCCCCTGACCCTGACTTCTAAATTTCACAATCTCATTCACGGGACATAGCATTATGACCATGAATAGACCAAAAAGTAAGTTTTCTAAATACTAAGGAGTAAATTGGCTTTATCACCGCAGCAAAAACCAAGAAGCGGATAATATGTTTTGTTGAAAGATAGCGCCAGTCTGGTGCATTATCAGATCCAGAACATCTAAATGGATTGCAAGTATATGTTCCCCTGATATCAGCAGCAGGATGATGCTGTAGTTATGAACAATAGGCATCATTTGATTGCTTAGAAATAGAACTATGAAGAGCAACATAAAGAATTTATAGACACCTATTGTTCTTAATGCTGTTAGGTCTCTTTGCAATGTAACATCATATATACCGAAACTGTCGTACCCACCCTTTTTCCTTCCATGTGAACACGCAGTTGGTCAAGAAAGAGCTTTGAAAAGTTATTCCACTTGGTTTCATATTCCCTCTTTCTCTTTTGCATTCTCGCAATAATTTTAAACATCTTTGAAAGGTTATTCTTGATCCAAATATCCAACGAGCCAAAAAGAAAAGCTTAAAACTTTAACAGATAAATATAGAATCATATGCAAATTTGTATTTTTATTCCTTTATACAAAATAACAAGCTGAGACACTAAAATTAAGTTGCTTTCCCTTATGATCATCAACAATTTTAATGAGGGTTGAGATTCCTAGTCCACCCAAGAAACTAAAAATTGAATATACTGCAATGCTGCTCATAGGATGGCAGCAAAGTGCAATGAGACTTGACAAGACAAAAAAACAAAATAAAAAATAAGGAGGTACCTAGATTACTGACAATGTACATGCATCTAAGGGAAATGTACTGTCCCTGACAACTTAAGCTTCACCACCAAATCACAGATCCTATACTTCAGATATTGAAACGTACCCGCTGCATATATGGTGCAGAGATATTTAAAAAGTCACTACTCTATTGAACAATCAGAGCAAAATTTCCTATTCAGCCCCAGCTTTAGTTAGAGTTGCCTTCAATGCAACTTTTCGTTTAACTTGAATTTGGCGAACAAATTCAGCAACTACGAGATGTAACTTCGGATTGGGCTCACGATTATTTGGGATAGTATAACCCGCTCTTTTTACTTCACGAATCAAACACCTTTTACCCATTCGGTGATGAGTAGGGCACACAGGAGGAAACATGGATCTCAATACTGGCTTATTACAAATTAAAGGCCCTGTCGCCAACCTGCATGAAACCAAGATCATTATCAGCGATGTTGTTCGCTCCAAGAAATGGTAAATATTGCAAATATAAAATCAAGTATGCAGTAACTGAAATTAGCGAAAGAAGAAAAAGTTCCATATACCCATTGTTGGCCAGGAAACAAGAATTCAGTACAAAACAACATACAATTTGTTGAACAGGGAAGATAGGCCCAAACAAATCTTAAAATGTATTTTTTTATAGAATGGAAGACTATACCTGGAAGCACGCTATTAGAAAAAAAAGAAAAAGAAATGCAAGAAACCAAATTGTTTTGACACTCTCTTATGTGGGTTGATGCATAAGCACTTCTTTTCCCCCATTATCTATCGGCTTCTCTCAGCATTCAAGCATGTATATGTAAAATATTCTGCTAATGTAAGAAGACAGATTATAGAGGAAATTAAAGAAGAAGGGGCTCACTTTTTGGCAACGGAGTTGCAACCCCGATAGAGCTTCTGCTTCGAATCCGCTAAAATATGATTGCGACAATACCTGGTTAAGGCCATAGCCTTCGATTTACAGCAACTAAAAGCGCAACGTACGATCCCATCCCCAACCCCAGCAGCAGAACCCCCGGCCACCTTTTCATTGCCATTGTTACTATTTACACTCTCTCCTGACACCATGGACATAGAGCCCTCAATGTGGTTCGGGCCATTGTTCTTCTGATGGTCCTTGAAAGGGCTCTTGCCATAAGTCCAGTAATAGTCTCTGTACTTGGACTTGACCTCCTCCATAAGCGCCCAGTAGTGGCCCCTGTAGCAACGAGCGAGTTGCTTGACTCGGTGGAGTCGGCGCCCGAGTACCTCCTCACGCGTCAGTAAATGGGAGGTGGCCAAGGCCAAATCTTGGTCAGAGCTATCGACGGTCGTCGGTGGCAGTGAAGACGAAGGAGAATTCAACTCGTCCATTCCCGTATCGCCGGGTAACTGAAAAAAATTAACGATAACGGAAAAAAATATTCGCACGCAATTGGCCCTTGGCTTTTATAGTTTTCATTTCATTGTTTCAACTTTTAAATATAAAAATCTGTAACACAATTTTTAAAAAAATTTCAAATGGAACACGAAATCCAATAATATTACACTAATTTAAAATTGTTTAGATCGGTTATTTTTAAAATATGAAAACTAACTTTGATGATCTATACTTATTTTTCAAAATAAAGACGCTAAATAACTGGCTTAATATAGCATACACTTTATTAGACAAAAATGAACTAAAAAAGAGAGTAGAGTTTGATGTTAAGACATGAATTTTTATTTTTATTTTTCTTCTCACACTTAGTGAAACTTAAACTTTTTTTTATGACAAAAAAATATAAAAAAATAGTTTGCGATGCATAGATAGTAACACATGTTTAAGTCATAAGTTTATTAGTTATTTAAAAATAAAGGTAATCGATTTTGTGTGTGGACATATATTTTTTTAGTATAAAAAAAATATTTATATAAATTGGTTTTTTTTTAAAAAATTACTAACAACGAGGATGAATCAAACAAATTGGTTCAATCCGTGTGTGTGGGATATTTTGATGTTAGTATAGTGGAAAGATGATATGACGGCAATAAGTGGCTTTTAAAATAAATAATACTGAAAGGTTTAGAAACGTGGTGGAATGTGGATTGAAGGGCCCAATGAGGAAAAGAAGTTGGAATGTCGAACGTGGTTGGGTAGCAGAGAAGCAAAGCCTTAACCCTCACTACTGGTCTGTCACCGGAGGAACCTCACACAGCAGAAGCTACTTCATCAGCCTCCTGGTGCAAAACACCCCCGTGGCCGTCTGATCAAATCTGGGACTGGGATGCCTCGCAAATGAAATATCACTTCCAGGCGTTGCTCCCTCCTCCTTTCCTCTTTTCCTCCCTTTCTTCCTCTTTTCCATTTTTTTTCCAAAAATAAAAATTAACCCCCATCCATCCCGCACACAAATTAAAAATAAATTGACAAAATCATGGAATTGCCAATCAAGGTGGCTCAGGCCGTCCATGTCCTCAACCATGATACCCATTCCTGCAACCGCGTCGCAGCCAATCAGTGGCTTGTTCAGTTCCAGCAAACCGACGCCGCTTGGGAGGTCGCTACTGCCATTCTCACCTCCGACCACCTCCGCCACCATCACTCCTTCCCCTCCGATTTCGAGGTCGAGTTCTTCGCCGCCCAGATTCTCAAACGCAAGGTCATCTCCCCCTTCTCATTTCCTCTTTATCTGCTGCTCCGTAATTTTTCTAGCTTTTCAAACTTCGCTTCACTTCGTCTTGGTTCGCCGTGAGATTTTTTTTAAGGCATTGCTGATGCACCTGCAATTCGTGATTAACTGTGAGACGCGTTTAAATTTTGGAGCATGGTTGGTTTTTTTGCATAATCGTGCGAATTCGGAGAAAGACACTTTCTTGTTTTGGGGGGGAGGGGGGTTTGATGGAAAAAGATGCTGTACTTTGATCTTTGATATGTCTGATGGTAACGACAAACCTGAAGTTGAGTGGCATCATAAGAGTACGCGCGTTCTGTTTTTGTGAGATGTCTTAATAAGGTACCCGATTAATTGGTTGGAAGAAGTTTGAGAAAAGGATGTGGATGCTGTTGTAGTATTCATAGTCACAGAAGAAAACATGCTTGTATACTGATTCTTCTGATCAGTGGGTTTGAAAGACATGATTGAAGTTAGCATACCATTTTTATGAACTTTTATGGGCAATGAAAGTTTTGTGCAACCAGCAGTCATTACAATTCTTAAGGTCAACGCAGGATTTTCTGTCCTATGTAGTAAATCAATACTATTGGCGCGAAATTCCAACTAGTTTTTCTCTGTTTAGGGGCCACATGAAAAATATGCCAGAAGTTAGGGCTACGCCCATACTATATCAAGGTTTTTAATTCTGCATATTTCGGCTGGAAGGATTATGCTTTCTGCCAGATACCAATAAAAGTTTTTAGTTTTGCTTATTATGAAAGGGTTGTACTTTCTATACATGACTGAATTTATCAGGATCGAGTGATATTTTGTATCTTTCAATTAAAAGAAACCTAAGAAATTGCATCAGCAGTACAACAATAATTGGACATAAATACAGTAAGGTGTTTGCCTAAGCATATGAAAAATTGGAATCTGGGTTTAATCAATTATGTGAATTAATAATTTCTTCTAGGTTGAAATTGTAGAAGCCTTAAGGTTCTCTAATTCTTTTTTCTGTTTGACTTTCCTTGTCTTGTAGTCTTTCTTGTTTTGGTTTTTATTCCTACAAAAACCTTCTCCATGTCCTAATTTACTTTGACAAGTCACAGTTCGTAGAAAAACCTCTCTAATGCACCATCATTAATATTATTAGCAGCTATAATTTATGAATTTCCGAATTCATTGTGCTGAGTTCTTCCTTTGTTTTTATTTTGTTTAAACTGTTCATTAAAGATTAAGTGTGCTGCTGATATGTAATTGTAAGTTTACTTACTGCTCATGCTATTTGAAGTTTGAACATTTTAGTTTTTTCCTCTTCTATAGATGGAACATGTTGCATTTATGCTATCATTTACCACCTGACAGTTTAGTGGTAACTTATTAGCAATATTCAGTCTGAATGTATCAAGCTAGCTTTCTGTTTGCTTGTCATTATTTTTTTTAATTTTTTTTAACATCATTTTGATGAAGAATCCCCCTCCAAAAAAGATCTACAAAGATTTAATGACAGATGCTTCAATGTCAATCATTTTTTTCATTACATGTTTCAAATTACAGATACAAAATGAAGGTTACCTACTGCAGTTAGGGGCTAAAGATGCTTTACTAAATGCTCTTCTTCTCGCTGCCAAAAGATTCAGTACTGGTCCTCCTCAGGTTCATTGTTTTTCCTTCTTTTATGACTAATGCTCTTTTTTAAGGGAACAGGTACTATGTAGACTGTAGACATTCTATTGTCTGATAGATGATTGCATGTTAGAAATAATGATGCTATGCATGTTTCTCTGGCACCACAATACTCCCACATGGTACATGGAGAAAGAATAAGCTTTAATTATTTATTTTGGTTTTTGACTGTTTCTGTGGTACTGTCATGACAGCTATTAACACAGATCTGTCTTGCGCTCTCTGCTCTTGTACTTCGAGTTGTGGAGCATGGAAATCCTATTGAGAAGCTTTTTTACAGTCTCCGGAATCTGCAGAGCCAGGATGATGGCAATATTGCTGTCCTGGAGATGCTCACAGTCCTACCAGAGGAAGTTGTTGACAGCCAACGCACTGATTCGAAAATGAGTTCATCCCACAAAAGCCATTATAGCAGAGAGGTTTAGGAAATTTTGGTCTGATACATTCATATATGCCCTGTGTTTCAGTGCATCCTCACTCTCTCTGACTTCCATGTACTCTTTTTCATGTATGTTGTGCAGCTTCTCTCACATACACCTATGGTTCTTGAGTTCCTGCTGCAGCAATCTGAAAAAATTTTTGATGGTTCTGTACAACAGCATGAAAAGAAAAGAAAAATCTTGCGCTGTTTGTTGAGCTGGGTATGGAATTATGCTGATAACTCATTTTGATTTAAGCAATGGTGTATACTTTTAGGTTCATAATATTATTTAATTGTGGACATCCCTGGGTGTTTTTGCCGGACAAGATATTGTGTTGTGCTCTGGTTCTTTTACATTTTATTTTAAAATAGATATTCTTTTCAAAGAGAGATTCTATGATATATTAAAAGTTTTTTGATGTGTTTTTGATATTACACTAATTTGGTTTTCTTTTGTTCAGGTTAGAGCAGGTTGCTTCTCAGAGATTCCTCAAAGCACATTACCTGCCCACCCGCTTCTAAATTTTGTATTCAACTCATTACAGGTACTCCAATTTTCATGCACTTGTTTATTTAGATGGAGTATTCAACTTTCCTAATATTACTTATGTTTAATTTGTATCTGTATTCTCTGTGAAGGTTCCTTCGTCATTTGATCTGGCCATTGAAGTTCTTAATGAACTAGTGAGTAGACATGAGGTATGGTTGTCCACTTTGATATATCAACATTCAAGATCTTCATTGGTTTACCATAATTGCATGCGATAGTAAATGTTTAATAAAATCTCTATGTACTAGATGCTTGATGTAACTTTTTTCTCTGGGTATCTTTATCGTGTCCAAAATCTCAAGTAAATGTTAGAGTTGGCTGGTCCTTAAAATGCTCAAATGTGCATATTGGAACAGTGGAACCTTTAAGGTTAGCAGCTTTGCTCCTGTCCTCTCTATATGACCTCGGTTGGATGCATGGTTGTGAAAGGTTGTCTATGGAGCATGGTTATGGGTATTAGTATCATATTGGATACGACACAATATAGGGCTATTGCAACTTTTGAGAAATTTAAGATATGGACAAGATGTGGTATATTAAATGGAATACTAATAATTAATTTACATACATATAATAATTAATAAGTTGTGTTCATTTTTAATATGAAAACATATTAAGGAGTATCAAAGGTTAACAAATTCTAATGTTTTGGTTGCTTTTAGATGAATTTTAGTTGTTTCTTTTCGGGAATTTTTGGAAAATTAAAATCTTTTCAGTGTTTTGAAACATTTAATTACATTTTGAAATGTGTTTTGGACATTTTGAAATGGGTTCGACTGGTTCCAACCCAAACTGAAATGTTTTGGCAAAGTTTTTTTTCCAAACAGGAGGGTTATGTGTTCAATCATAAAGGATGCGACTCAGTGTCAAAAGCATTTCTGTCATGGGTATTCCTGGAGATTTGGCATCTCCTTGATTATAAGATGATAGGCTTATGATAGTAAAATGAAATTGATGCGGGATAAAGATGAAGACTTTTTGTTTATTTTATTATTTTATTGTCCTTTGAGATTTTGGGTTTAGGCTTGTGATTTGATTGTTTATTATTTTATTATTTCCATACTACATCAGAAACAGGAATTAAGATATTATAAGGCTAGGGTAAGCTTTTAGGATAGGTTTGGTTCAAGAATAGTTGAATTGATGATTAATTGGAGGCATCATATGGTAGGGGTGGTTTAGTGAGCAATAGGATGATTAGTAAGGGTGGGTTCTGTGAAGTTCACAAACTGATGGTTACTAATAAAGCAAAGCATTATAGCATTCAAGTAGACTTTGCAATTTGATTTGGATAAAATATTTCTTTATAGCATGTAGTGGACACGGATTTCAGAGGCTTGGTTTACAATATATTACTTTCTATACTTATGATTTTGGTTGTTTCTTTAGTTTTCTCTGGATTTTTTGGACTCATTAAAATTTTGCGACTCAGACTTTGTTATTATGGCTCTTTCATCATCATCCCCTTCTACTGAGCCTCTCATATCCTGGCCGATAATTGGAGGCCTGCCTCATCTTCTCCTTTTATTTTTTATTTTTATCTATGAAGAAAACATATAGCATGTATGATATACGATGATCTCAAAATAGAGTAGGACCAAAGAAGTTGCTGACTTGGTTTTTAATGTTTTCTTATTTGAGTGCTTTCATTTATACTTATTTGGCGTGCATGACATGATATACACTTTCATTTGTGCTAGTATTTATGTGTCTATCCATGTGATTCAAAATTCTGTTCACACTATGTTCTTCATGCTATTTTTGAAAAAGACTGACTGAAGCAATGACTATTTACTAGTTTTTGGTGTGTAGTTGGTTTGATTGCATATGAAACTAGACTTCTGGATTTGTGTCTATTATTTTTTAGACAAATTTGGGATGAAATTTTTTGTAAGTTTTCTAGTCGTAAACTCTACAAAATTTCCACTACATTCATAAATTTCTATGTGTAACTTTTTTTTTCTTTGTTTTTTGGAAGATGGTTGTTATATCTCTTTTGTTCTGTGCTTTTCTTCAGGGTGTGCCCCAGGTTTTGTTATGCAGAGTACATTATCTCAAGGAAGTACTTCTCTTACCAGCTCTTACTAGGGGAGACGAGAAAGTAATTGGAGGCCTTGCTTGCTTGTTGTCAGAGCTTGGGCAGGCTGTAAGTGTCAAATGAGAATTTATGTTCCTTAGGATTGTCAAATCCTTATCATGAACACCTTTTACTGTTTTGCCCATTTGAATGGCTTCGCTTGAGTAATGTAATGTTTTAAGAAATATAATTTTTTCTTGATAAAAGAAGAATGTTAGTTTCATCGGAGATATGATTATAACACAGTCATTTATTTTATTTCTCCCCTTGTCGCATATGACCATGCATGTCTCATTTAACTTGCTCCACTTGTTGAATGTATGCTAGGCTCCAGCTCTTATTGTAGAAGCAAGTGCAGAAGCCCTTGCACTGGCGGATGCACTCTTGAGGTGATATCTCAACAATGAATTTTGGATTATTTATTGCTGTACCCTTTTATGTTTGGGAAGGATAACTAGTTTTAGAGATTTATTAGATGTTCTGTTTGACATTTATATCGGATTCAATAACTTCGCAATTTAAGAACTTGCATAAGCATGTTTCAGAAGGCACTTTTCTCATATTGTCTCAGTTCTGCCTATTTCTGTGGCATACTATTTCCTGTCAAATTAACTCACTTGCTTAAAGCATCATATTTCAGATATCTATTTTGTGTTGAGATTAACATGCTGAATATGCTAGCAGCTGTGTGACATTTCCGAGTGAAGATTGGGAGATTGCAGACTCAACATTGCAGTTTTGGTAATGCTATCCATTTTAGTAAGGGTTCAAATTTCAAAATTTGTTTATTTAGTTTGCATTACCTATCTATACTAATTTCATTTGTTGTACATATGCTTATGTGATCTCTCTCTCTTTGTGGCTTCCTTTGTGTGTTCTTGTTAAATTATGCTGCCAATTTGTACCTAAAAAAAATATGCTGCTGTTTCAATCCAATTGATGCAGCTTTCTGATTATTTTAGTGTCAACACCAGCACACACACATTTACACCAAAATGTTTGTGAGAATGAATATAGAATTTTAGTTTTGTTGTTTAGTATGAATTTTTATATTTTGCGTCCTACAGATGCATTCAGATTAGAAATTTCTACATGCTTGAATCAGATGCAGTGTTCAGTCATCATGAGTATAAAATATCTTGTCTCAGGTCCACTCTTGCAACCTATATTCTTGGCCTTGAAGAGGGTGGTGCAAAAAGCAGGAAGCATGTGGAAGAAATTTTTTCATCTGTGTTCTCTGCATTACTTGATTCACTCTTATTGCGTTCTCAGGTTTTTTCTTTGTCTATTTGCATTTTTCAGTATGAGTAAGGATTGATGCGATGTTGATTTTCTTTTGGTGATGTTGTATTTATGACTTGTTGCTTATGTCATTATAAATGGGAATAATGCTTGGATGTAACTCTTTTAGCTGAATTATGATAAGGTGTAATATGAGATGCCTATGTTCATTATCTTAATCATGATACTGATGCTATCAAGTGTCTAGAATTCATATTCTGGGGATCAATGACATGACAAGTGAAAGTGTACAATTAGTTATACATTACCCAAAGGTTCTCAGCTCTCAGTTTTTACCTGTTGCCCTGTTAGTGTCATGTCATCCCTTTGCAATAATTCAGTGGTTATGCACCTTCATTAGTAGTGGCCACAATTGAATATATTGGATGTTTATTTGCATTTTTTTAACATAAATCGGTGCTGATGAGAAATCCTAATTCAAAATTATTCTTTAAATAGTTCAATTTTTATCAAAAAAGAGGGATAGAAATTCTTAAACTACATTTGGTTGTCGTCTGTTGTAGTTGATCCTCAAGATTTGACAGACATTGGATTTAGTGTTTTAGAATTTCTTACCTATGAAATTGGAGAAAATCGGTCGATATGTATTAGTTTTTACTAACAAAGACTTGATTCAGTGAACCAACAATGTGAGGTGCAGTTAAAAATTTTCTATTCTTTGTAGCCTAGACAATTTACTGTAGAATTCATATTGGATTTATGTGTACAATATAGGTTTTATTTGAGCTGTGACTTCAGTGGTTGGTCTTCATGAATTTTCTATTGTGATAATTAGTTGTTGATATACCTTATTAATTCTAAAGGATTTACTGTTCTAATTTATTTTCTCTATTTGGTACTTGACAGGTGGATGATTCCATGTGTAATGAGGAGAGAAGAGTGATAGATTTTCCTGATGGTCTTGTCCTTTTCAGGATGAACCTTGTTGAACTTCTGGTGGATATATGTCACCTGTTAGGATCTTCCATTTTCCTACAAAAGGTGCTTTTCAAAAGTTTAATTTCTTTTCATTCTTTTTCAACTTAATAATTTGTGCTAGGTTTGATGTTTTACATCTTTTATCATGGTATGCTTACTCACTTTGGTATTACTTACCTTAGATAGATAATCTATAATTGTAAAGTGATGAGAGCAAAGTTCAATTTGTTTGTCTGATTATGTTGGGTTATAATAAATGGATGAGTAAATGGTTGCCATAAATTTTCAAAGTTCTTACTTTAGCTGGGTTGTAAATAATATATAATATTTACTGCTTGAACTTTGGAAGCAAGCTTTGTTTAGATATTACTGAAATATGAGACTTAATTGAAATCTTACCATTTGAACTATTCTTTCTCCCCTATGTCAAATCCTGATTCTGAGGAGGCAGATACACTATATTTTTTGTCACCTTAAATCACTCTCAATTTTATTATGTCTAATAAATACAAGAACCTGTTCTCTAGAATTCTCTCGGGATGTAGTACTTGAACCAACTTCTGAGCTTGTTCTTGCTTCATTTCTCTCACTTTTAATACCACTGTCTTTGCAGCTATTTATTGGTGGTTGGGCATCTCCGAATCTGCCAATCCCATGGAAGGAAGTTGAAAGCAAGCTGTTTTTTCTTAATGCGGTGTGTGCCACTTGCTACTTTTCAGCTTAACGACCTTTAAGTCCTGTTTCGTGCTCCATATATAATTAGGTCGAATAGAATTAGGGTCACTAGATAGTATATGTTAAGCTATCCACTTGATAAACTTTTATAATATCATGTGTTTGTTGCATCAATGTATAATATCTTTTATTGTGTAACATAATCCTATTCTGTGTATGGTAAGCAACGGATAGGATGAAAAAAGTTATTTTGACAAAAATATCCTTATGTAAAAAAATACTAAATTAATTTATAATTACTTTTTGAATAAAGTTAGAAAAATTAGAGTTTGGGGTTGTGGAGTTTGAGGTTTGGTGTGCTGGGGTTTAAGGTTTAGAGTTTTGGGATTTAGGATTTGGAATTTGAGGTTTTGGGGTTTGAGGTTTGGAGATTGGGATTTTGGTATTTGGGTTTTGGCGTTTAGGGTTTATAATTTGGATTTTGGGGTTTGGGGGTTGGGGTTTTGGAGTTTGAGGTTTAGGGTTTGGAAATTTGGAGTTTAGAAAGTTTGGAATTTTGGGTTTGAGAATTTGAGATTTGGAGTTTAGGATTTAGAAGTATATTCTTGGGGGGGAAATATGGGTTTTTGTGATTATTTTTTTATTAGGTCTCTTATCCATTTCTTCTTATCAGCCTTTATCCCCCATCTCCCTCATGTATAGAGTTATGCATTGGTCAATGTGTAAAATTAATTTGACTGGATAATACTATATAATATGGTGTCACACCAAACAATGTATAAGGGTGAATAGTATAAGCTTATACTATCTTGCATTCTCTTATACGGCACACCAAAAGAGATCTTATGGTTCAATTGAGATGCTTTTGTTGTCTGTCCATTATAAACATGAATTTTTTTTAATACTGAAAGTCTGAAATAGATATTGAAATGGGTGCTACAAAACCTTGAAGTTGGGAATTTAATATTAATAGGAGCAGAAAGTAAATCAACCAAACCACTAGCAAAATGAAGTGGAGAACACTGGAGGCACATAATAGAATAGACAGTTATTACAGGAATATGCCAGCGAAAAGGATGTAGTGAGGGATTTTGGGATAATTAACAAGTAGTTGTTTATTGATGGCAACGTGTCTTTATATAGATGCTTCTTTACCCTTATCTCTTGCCTTGATTTGTTTTTCGTTTTTGTTTTCTCAGTCATGAAGGGTATTCAATAGGCTCTAAAATGATGCTACAAAACAGAGTGAAACGCCATTTTCTTTCTGCTTCTTCCTTATCCAATTTATTTTTTCACCCACATCTGTTTATGCGCACATGCTTCTAAGATTGGGTTATCTTTTCTGCTTCATTGCATTTTGATGGAGACAAAATCTTAGCATCATTGGCTTAAAAGTACACTTGTGTTAAACAGTTTTACCAGGGGAACTCCTATTTTTGCATTTTTATAATATGCTCAGTATAACGTTTTTCTTCTTTTTATTCTGCATTGTCTGCACTTATACTTTAGCTTCCCCTTTTGAAGACATTTTCCTTCTCTGTTAGCAGACTCTTATCTCATACATCAACCTGTAATTGTATTCTTGAAAGATCCTAGTGTAAGAAATTAGTGGCTAGTCCACTATGGCACTAGAATGTTGCTTGTTAAAAAGCTAATGCACATATGTCTTTTCAATTTAGATATTTATTTTTTAAATAGTGAAGTTATATATGGTGATGTAAATGTTCTATTCCAGGTTGCTGATGTAATCATACAGGATGGCCAGAGCTTTGATTTCTCAGTAGTCATTCAGTTGGTGACAATGTTGTCCACTAAGCCTTCTGATGGGCTGAAGGGTTTCATGTGCATTGTGTGTTATATATGAATTTCCTTTCATTTCTTCTTTTGGCATTCATTTCCAAGCAGCACCCGGTCCTATTTCTTTCTTCCATGTAAAAGTTTACTTTTTATTTTAGGTATACAGATCTCTGGCAGATGCTATTGGTTCCTATTCCAAGTGGATATCTGCTTTTAAGGAAAATTTTAGGCCCTTGCTGTAAGTACTAAGAAACTTTATTTTCCTGTGGTATACATGATAAAAGGTTTAATTGGTCTGTTATTTATTTTTATTATTAGTAGATTACGTTATGCTCATTTTTGTTTGTTAGATTTATTGATTCAGGTTTAAAGATTTGTATAATTAAACCAAAATGATAATGTTGACCTTAGTTCACTGATTGCTGATTGACCATATTATTTGTTTTTTTTTTCTTCTTGGTTCTCACATTTCCTCTTTGTTACAAACCTTTCTACTTTCAGATTATTTCTTGCTATAGGGATTTCAGAGCCTCTGTCTTCAAGTTCTTGTGCCTCTGCCCTGCGTAAAGTCTGTGAAGATGCTTCTATAGTAATTTATGAACCTTCAAATTTGGAAATCTTGATGTGGATGGGAGAGGTGAGCTCCTCTGAGCTTACAGAGTTAGTATCTGAGTGAGAATACCATGGAGTGAGTTGTGTCTTGTGCATGAATATATGTTTATATCATAGTATTGTTTTATATGTTTGTGACTATTGATATTTCAATTTGAGAACATATATGGGATATGTGCACGGCTAACATGCTCAACATGGAATTCTTCATGCAAAAAGAAGTATAGCTGTTCACCTTATTTTTCCTTTTTGCAAATTCTTCTCAAACTTTCAATATCACTATACGTTTATTAGCACCTTCTTTCTCAAATATCTAATTGAATTTTGTATTCTCCTTTGGCCATTTGAGTCCTGTTTGTTCTTGTAGGGGTTAGAGAAATTGCATTTACCTTTGGAAGATGAGGAAGAAGTTGTGAATGCAATAAGTCTGGTCCTTGGTTCTGTTCCCAACAGAGAACTTAAGAGCAACTTATTAGCCAGATTGCTTTCTTCCAGCTATGAAGCAATTGGGAAACTGGTAAGCTTCCCTTTTTTTCAT
The DNA here is from genome assembly GCA_037074535.1 of Gleditsia sinensis. NCBI lineage: Eukaryota > Viridiplantae > Streptophyta > Magnoliopsida > Fabales > Fabaceae > Gleditsia > Gleditsia sinensis. The sequence goes on from CM073473.1 coordinate 10,148,696, forward strand.
TTTCGGCATAATATCAAATTTTGACACTTTGATGCTTGTTTTGGGTGGCTCTACTGAACTTCTTTCTTAGCTGTTACCATTGTAAACTAATTCTCCTGTAGTTGCCTTCAAAGGAATTTTGAGGTAATGATATCACAACTTGGTTGGTCATTGTTTATGTGAAGATGAACGCATTGATTTTGATAATATATAGCATAAAACTGACTGGCAATGATTCATCCTTTTCCCTAAAATTCATTTAATTTATGTTCTTACTTCCTCAGTATAGTGATAGAATTTATAAGGCACTAAAGAAAGAATCAAAGGTACATAAATTAGAATAGACGAATCTGGACATTTTTTAAAGGTAATTCCTTACCATATGATGATTAAAGTCCACCAGCTTCATTTTTCCCAAAACTTGAGCCTGCATTTCTACTCTAAAATTATAGCATAGCCTAAGGAAGAGTAGCATCTAATGCTTAACTTTGAATCTTAAATATAAACTCTTTCTGTAGTTCCAATTGTTATGGTAACTTCTCGATGCTGGTGGACATTCAGATTGTCCATTCCGAAGTCTGTTACTGGGCTTGAAGAAATTGAATGCTATTTTCCTCTCACGTAGGAAAGAAAAATTGTTTTCGATCTGTTAATAACTTCTTGAGTTAACATTCTTCTGTTCTTGTTTTCATTTTTATTTTATTCATTTTGGTTTGATTGGAATGGGATATTTTATTCTAATATTAACTGTTGTGAGGAAAGTCATTTATAAGCTTTTACTCTGTTTTGTGCCGTGTAAGTAGTGGCAGCTTTTGTGACATGCATTTATCTCCCAGGCTGTTTTATTCTTTGATAAATCTCTGAATGCACTTGTTTGTGAGCATCTTTTGTGCAATGTGCTTGTCCAATACGTGAATCTCATGCAATTCCTCAGTCTTACTGATTAGCAATAAAAAGTTACGATGTTGAATTAGGAGTGTTTAATATCTTTCAGGTTGATCCAGATAACAGCCATTTGCTTAAGCAAAATCCAGCCTCTTACACTCAAGTTTTGAATGCTGCTGCTAGAGGGTTGCACAGGTGTGCTGCTAACTTCTATTTCAGTCTTTGCATTTCCTTTTTCACTTTTGTCTTCATTTCAGTTGTTTCCGGACTTTACATTTTTCTATTTTTCTCTTTTTTTCTTTTTGAAAATGTCTTTGCATGCTATTGTCGAACCATTTGGTCTTATATTTGACATTAATCCTGTTGCTCAGTGCTTTTATGGTTTTAAGTCAGTTAATGGAAACACTTGCACTATCATCTTCTTCCATAAAAAACAGTGGAAATGACATTACTTAGATTGACTCCTTTTGTCTAGAAAATTTATCAATCTCTCACTGAACCAAGTCATGCTCTCCATTTTGCACAATATGTAATGGTTCAATGGTTACAGAATTGAGTTTTTTCATTTTATCCCGATAGCTAGTTTTACTTGTTGCTTCTTCACTTTTATTGGACCTTTCATGCTTGAGTATCTATAATTTTTTCATGGTCATTTGTTCTACCCAACCTCTCATCATGATCCTTCAAATTCAGAATGGGAACTGTATTCAGCCATCTTGCTATATCGATGGTGACTGAACCTGCTGCAGATGACTCCATACTTTCACTACTAATGGTTTTTTGGCCCATCCTGGAGAAACTATTTAGTTCTGAGCATATGGAGAGTGGTAATTTATCCATGGCAGCTTGCCGAGCTCTTTCGCTAGCAATTCAATCTTCAGGTATTGCCACCCTCTCGTTGGACACATTTACTAGTAGTTTTTTCCTCTCAAAAAAACATGTTTTTAATGTGCAGGTCAGCATTTTGTGGCATTACTACCCAAAGTGCTGGATTGGCTTTCAACAAATTTTGTTTTGTTCCAAAGTCACGAGTGCTATATAAGAACTGGTAGTGTTCCGTGGCATCTTCTGTTCCTATAAGTACTGTGTTCTAGAATTACTTGACACTGCACTAGTTCGAATTGGTTGAACCTTTAATCTTATGTGTTACTTTGGCTGACTGATGGGCTATGCATGGTACTTCTGGAGAAATTCAAACTGTTTATTTTAGTTGACAGTTTCATAAAGACTTTTTTGTATGCGATTGTCAGTCATGAAAGCATTGATCAATAACATGATAATATATTCCTTGTTTACCTGCCTAGTTTGGGCATATCTTTCTCTAGTTTGTTTTAGGACAATCCGACATATTACTCATCCTTTGATTGAAGATTAAACTTAAATTTTCAATTTCAAGTCTGTACATAGTTGTGTCAATCTTGGCAACATGGCACATCTAGTTATTTCTAACAGCAGTGAATTAAACCCTTACCCATCCCCCACAAAACTTTGTCATATAACAAAGTCAATTGTATTCTCTCTTTAGTTATGTATATACTTTTCTTAAAATCTATCTGAGTTAGACTCTTTTTCAATAAGAATTATGGGTGTTAGCTCTGTGGTTTAATTTCATTCAAGCATAAACATAAACCTATCTGTGATGCCATACAAATATTGCTGGATTAATTCAATTCACCAGTTTAATGGTTTTTATATATTAAATTCAACACAAAACCCGCTGAGTTAAAACAAAGGAACATCAGTAATTATTATCTTGTGTGCTTCATATATGTGTTACATGGTATCTATGTAATGACAACAACCAAACTTTTTTCAACTAAGTTGGGTCGGTTATATGGATCAAATGACGTCAAAAATTTCTATTGATGGTATCTATGTAACAAATATGTTTATATATTTATTAAGAAAGGAAATATAAATTTGCAGTTAATGACAAGATAAAAGAAAATTTCAAAATAGTTGTTCTCTACACTGCCATCTACCTTGAGTGTATAATATAAAATTATCAACTACTTTGAGTTTGTAATATGTATTTATGTAAGTATGTATCGTTGGATGGTTGGATGTATGCAAACCCATACATCAAAAAACTCTTTCTAAAACAAGCCATTTAACTGATTAAACTTAACCAACCATAGTAATTTGGTTTTACTGGTTTAATAGTCCAGATTGGTTTATGAATGACACAATTAAGAAGCATTTTCCTTTATTATTTTTAGAAAATATAGTAATGAAATATCAATATTCTTTTGCTTATTTAGGTTTGGTTGACTGTTAACCTTTTACTTATGGAATAAAGTTTAAGTTATTACAGCTGTGACAAACTAAATTACATTAAGGGAAGAGAGATTCCTTCTTTTTGCTCATTTTATCTAAACTTTCAATTTTTGTATTTATACCATCAAATTCAGAAGCAAACAATTGAAATGGAGTGCATAAATATTGTCATATTAAAAAATTTAAAAGTTCCAAGTTTTTGTTGTTTTTCATAATTACAAATTAATTCTGACAATATTTTTGAGCTCTTTCTGAATTGTTGCCATGAACCTTTAGTACTTGTCTAATTCAATAATGTTTTTCAGCTTCTATTGTCATTGAAGAATTTGGTCACAAAGAGGAGTATGGACCCTTATTTGTCAAAACCTTTGAAAGATTTACTCGTGCAGCATCTGTAATGGCTTTAACTTCCTCCTACATATGCGACCAAGAGCCTGATCTAGTGGAGGCCTACACCAATTTTGCATCCACATTTATTCGCTCCTGTAACAAGGTTTTCTTTGATTCTTTATGTTTTCCTTTTTTTTTCTTGGTGGGAGCAGAGGTGGGAGATTCTTCAGTGGAGCCTGGGCATTTTACCAATTAGATTGTGTCACAGGATGTGCTAGCTGCTTCTTGTTCTCTTCTTGAAGTTTCTGTCCAGAAAGCAGCTATAAGTTGCACGGCCATGCATCGTGGAGCAGCTCTAGCTGCAATGTCATATTTGTCTTGTAAGAAAATTTTATTATGCTTTAAATTTATTTATATGTTTATAACTTTAGTTTTCTCAAAGTTGCAAAAGTGCAACATTATTCTGGCACGGGCAATATGATGTGCTTTAGCTTTTTAGCTGTTCGACAAATAATCATTAGTCAAAGTCTGGTTCTAGTTGGATGTCTCCATGAAGGAGCAAGGGCATGAAAATTAAATTAGGGATATTGAAAAGAATGAGCAGTATCATGAGTGATTTGTGAAATCAGATAGCTGACCCAAAATTAGAAACTGTAAAGGTTAATTTCATTGTAAAAGCATAAGCTGTTTGGTGAAGACCTGTGGTTTATTAACTTCTCTTAACAACAACAAAATTCCATCATTCTTCTAAACTAATGGACAAATATGTAGTCTTTGACTTTGCTCTAGCCTTTTCGTTATATATGCATTTAATCTTATCTTGATATTTCAATTACACTTTGTAAAGTTTGCTTTAATATTGACATCAGTTATTCCAATTTCTAAACATTTTTCTAGAATTTTTAGTTTCTATTAATTGTCTGAGGCTGATTGACTCTTTTTCTTGACTCCAGGTTTCTTAGATGTGGGCCTGGTCTCTTTGTTGGAATGTGCAAATTGTATTCTTGAAGGGTCATTCAATGCCACAGCCATTCATGTCATATCTCACAGTGGTGAGGGGCTGGTTTCCAACGTGGTGTATGCTTTACTTGGTGTTTCTGCAATGTCACGGGTTAGTATACTGGATTTTATTTTAAGGTAACTGCTATAATATTTATGAGAGCTGATAAATATAACATGATATGTAGAAGTGGAAGAGGAAAATGGTGCACAATAGAGATGTTGGTTTGGCTAGGATGAAGCGTTGTTACTTCGTTATCTTAATGAATTAATTGTCTTGTTGGAACCTTTATTTTTTATTTTTTGCACAACTGCATTTCGCGTAGAAATTAAACTCTTGTTCTCCACTTGAAAGTTTACTTAGCTTTTAGCTTTTTGTGCAGAACTTATGGTCAATTAGTGCGTTAAATTTTGGTCTTTGTAAGGAGAAAGAATAAACATTTCTTTTGCTATTTCTATGACTTCCGCAAGCATGAATAATACTGAAGCAAAACAATTTACATTTGATACTTAGGCTTTTGGACCTACCATGTGTTCGGTCATTTTAAAAATATGCAGATACATCCTTTACTTAAAAGTTAAAAAAAGAAAAGAAAGATAGCTACCATTTTCTAACTGTATTGGTGTCTTAATGTAATATGTTGACAATCCCATTAGAAGCAGAAGGATAAAGTTTTTCTTTCTTTCCTTCCCCTTTATTGTACCCCTACTTTCTCTTGTATTGGTCAATAAAAAATTGCCTTTTAGCCTATTACATGAAGCTTATTAATTTTTATTAGGAACCTGACTAAAAGAGCTATCCTATGTATGGTAGGTTCACAAGTGTGCAACAATTTTGCAACAATTGGCGGCAATTTGCAATCTATGCGAAAGAACAACGTGGAAGACTATACTTTGCTGGGAAACTCTGCATGGATGGCTACAGTCAGCGGTCTCTCTCTCTCTCTCTCACACACACACACACACACACCTTTTGCCCATATATGTAGTATATTACGTTATCTTTTGATATGCGACTGTTCTGTTAGACATGGCCTTTCTGATAACTTGCAATTAAGTGTCAATTTCTTTCCCTGGTTTCCTATTTTCATGAGACTTAAACCTGATCCTGTAAATGTTTCTTTCTTATCGTTCATCATGTTTTAAACTTTGATTAGGAAAGGTTGGTCAGGCTGCTTCTTGCCTTTCTTGTTAACTTAAGTTTCAGTTGGCTTCTTTTGACTTGACTTGAACTGGCTGTCAAGTGTCCTAGTGGCAATTGTGGAGTTCAATATGTTGCCTTGCTGTTCCAGCTTGATCAGCTTCTCTTGAAAATTTGTCAACTTCGAACTATGTCATAGCCAACTTAAAAAATCAGTTCTATGATATATACATATATATTTTTTTTCTAAACGAATTCATGCATTTTTATAGTGGTATAAACTTTTGTATTTAATGCACCATTTTATAGTGTGTACATACATAGTCAAGTGACTTGCTTATGGGCTGATTATGAATGCATTGAGGCTCAGGCTTTCTTTGATTAGAAAGTGTCAAACTTGAACCATGCCTCAGTTGAATTAATTAATCAAAGGTTTGACCTATTTTCTCCTGGACTTGATAGATGTATCTTGGTTTGTCAAGAAGGCAATGGAGGTATAAATAACTACAAAACCTAGAATTTAATTGCGTTTAGTGTGGGCTAAACAAGATATAAAGGTGTTCTGTTTTTTAATACAAAAGAAAGGGAATGATTTTGGTGATCAAGATATGCTTATACGAACTTGTTGATGTACATTTTCATATGGGACATGGAATATGTTTTGGATATGGAACTGTAACTATCGGCTCTATGGTAAATGGTCTTTTGATATATCTTTATGATCAATTGTTATGTAAAAATTGAGGAAGTTTATGGATTTGTCGGTGTCTACCTCAGCCATCAGCCATGGACTTTGATGTCTATTTGGCCATTGTGATCTTATGGATTTCTGCCTTTCATTTCTTTATCTCCCTTTGTTTCCGTCTATGCTCAGTTTGATTGACAATTTCAGTTATCAGGTTCAGGCTCTTCCTGCTGAATACCTAAACCAAGGAGAAGCAGAAAACCTAGTGCCACTTTGGTCCAAAGCCCTTGCTGATGCTGCCTCTGATTATATTGAGAGCAAGAGCTCTGATGGATTAAAGTGTGATTTTGGGCATATGCAAGGGAAGGGTGGCCGAGTTCTAAAGCGCCTTGTTCGGGAATTTGCTGATGCTCACCGAAATATACAAATATAACTTGATTGCTGCATATATATCCGTTACATTGACTGATGCGACCCAGCATGCAACTTCAGGAGTTGAGGAGGCACCTTGTCATTTGTTGTTAGCACCTATGACATTTGGTGTATCTTGATGAGGTGTCACAAGTTCAATCGACCCTGATGCCTACCACTTAAAATGCCTCGCCATATGCCATAATTATTCTTCTGTATTTTTGTTCTCTGTACAGTATCATGTCCCCAATTTTGTTAGCCCTCAAAAATCTAATTAGGAAAACTGGGAAGAAAAAAACTTCCCCCCTTACCAAATTGAACGGGATATCTATGTGCAGGAGTAACCGAAGATGAAATAGAGATTTTTAAGGGAAAGAAATGAATGAAATCTTCACCCATTTTTCGTTGAATTATTTGCAATCATGATGGCTACTCTGTAGATAGCGTGGTCAAAAGTCCCAAAACGCCCAAATAATTTGTATGTTCAACTTGTATATTTACATGATGGACAAGGTTTCATCAATTATAATTAAATTTTTTTTTTCTACCATTGATATCTTTTGTTCTTTTTATGTTATTTATCGTAAATGATACCACTTGTTCATGCTTGTCGGTGTGAATGCAAGAACTTAGTAAAATTCTGACATCTGATGGGTAAAGCTTTCGTTTTGTTTGTAAAATTACTACACAATCTTTGCGTTCAGTAATTCTAGGAGTTTTGGCGGCTCCATTGAAACTTCTTCTGAAGTTCCGAACGCAAGTGTCATGTCCGTAGCATCATTCATTTGCAAATTAGTTATCCCGTTGAGTATATCTTTGTTCCTTGATTATTATCTAATCTTGAATTCAATCAAATTACTGAATTGAATGTCAATTATTGTTTTTGGTCCAATCAAACTGTGATACATCGAAAACCCTTGGAAGGAACATTTATTGGGAAAATTGCTGGACGAGTGAGTTGCGTGTGTTTGAGACTATTAAGGAGTATACTTTATATTGTAAATGATTAAAAAAATAAAATTTTATTTTTATCCTTCAAAGATAGTTTTGGCATCAATTGGTTTTTTCGAAAGTTTTGTCTCAATTAAACTCTCAAAAGATTAATTTTGTTGCACATTTATCTTTTAGTTCATAAACTATTAATGAACGTGTGGATGTAAGAGGTTAATTTCTAAATTGAGTTTTAAATCAATATTTGTTGAATTTAATTATTGGAAACTAGATGATAAACTTTGAAGTATACAAAAAGGCGTGTCACATAAATTAAAAAAAAAACCACCATGAAAGTTGATGCCTTATGTGAACACTTTTATTATTAACTTTGTTAATAGTATGTGAGTATAAAAATCAACGAGAAATAAAATTAATTTTTAAAATAAATCAAATGAATGAAAAAAAAGATGTTTAAAAGAGTCCATTAATATTAAAATCAATCTTCTTTTTTGTTTTGTTACAAATATTAAAATCATCTTTGAATGATAGAAAACAAGACTTTAATCAAATCAAACTACAACTGTTGGCTAAAGTTGGCGATCCGATAAAGCCGAGAGATTGCCAGATTGGCAAGCTAGAAATTGAAAGAACAGAATATTTTTTTTTTTTTATCGTTCTGCATTTGCATTTTTGGTTGAAAGGTTTCATAGAGAGTAAAAAAACTGAATAAAATTATCAATGGAGGTGTTATGACAGACAGTATAATAATAGTTTTGTTGTGAATCTAACATGTTTTATTATTGCACAATTTAATCTTTTTAAATTGGTTAATTCTTTGTTCAGAAACGTAAACGAAATAATATGATTGTAACTCACTTAGACAATATAAATTCCACCAAAATAATCGTAAATAAAAATGAAAAAATAAATCTTTTGAGAAACACGAGAGATCGAAAAGGAATTAAAATGGGGAAAAAAAATGGCAGAAGTTTCCATGGAGTAAAAAAATGGTTCAGGAACATGCCGGTGGGGCCGGGAAGCTATTAAATCAGACGTTAAAAAAATAAAAATAGCTTCAAGAAGCAAGTGGAGTTGGCCCAAGTGAAAACCCTAGGTGGAAAGGAAACGGAAGCCAAGAGTCTCATCTCAGTAGTCATCTTCGAAAAGGTACACTCACCGTCGCTTCCGTCTTTCATCAAACCTTTTTTGCTTCTAATTCTAAGTGTTGATGGATTCAATTCTTATTTTGTTAGATTTCGATTTGTTTAGCCGATCTTCTCTCGCAGATTACTTTGAAATTTTGGCCGGTTAGAGTTTGTTTCCGTTCACTCGCTCTTGCATCTTTCTTTCGTTTTTTTTAGTAGAAAAAGTTTCCATCTTGATTAGTTACCGAGTACTGTCCGTAGGACCTGTAAGAATGCGGGTTTTGGGGATTTTATTTGACATCTGGCGGATCAATTTGGACCCATGTAAGTGGCTGGTCAAATTGTAATTTGACCAGGGTCTTCCAAAGTTCGATTAGAAAGTGGAGATCGTAGTTGTTGGCTGCGGTTTTCTGAAAGCGAATCACGTTTCAGCTCCCAAACTGGTGGGGAAAGAAGGATGGATGTGACAATTTCGATCCTCGTACTCGTAAAGGGAAAAAAAAAAAATACTTGGATTGATCGGTTGGTCTTATAGATGTGCGATCTAATTTGAGAGGAACTTCATACAGTTTAACACCAACACTCATCTTTTATCCAAAAAAATACTCGCGCACACACAAATACTCAACAAATTCTTTTCCTTGCTACCCAACTTTGGGTTCAATTAATTTTTATTTTTTTTTTCACTTTAAAAAGGTTCAATCGGTAGTGTTAATGGTACTAGCAGGATTGTTTTGCAATACTTTTTTGGTTCAAAAATAAATCTGGAAATCTACATGGTTATATTTGGATAATTTTTGGCATTATAGCTCTGGCTTTTTTTTTTTAAATGAAAAGATGTACTATTTTATTACGAAGAAGCATCCATCATAAGTAAATCAGAGAGAAAGTCAAAGTGGCACATTCACTCAAGACTTATCGCTAGGAAAATGTTTTCCTTCCTGAGCCAAGGTATCTATAGCTCTGGCATTTCAATTTTTCTAGTATTGTACTGATTTTACATAGTCTCCGCTTGGGTGATTGATGCGTACTACTTGCAGTTGCAGATCTTATAAACGTTTGACTTTTAGTCATTTTTATGCTTTCAGATGCCTTAACAGTTTTAGGACGCTTTCGGCCTAGAAAATTTTCTGAAAAACAGAAGAAATTTCATTTTTTTAAAAAAAATTTGCCTTTTTATTTTATTTAGCCGAATGGCCCGTCTCATTTTTTTTGTTTTATACTGCTAAAATTAAGTGCCGAGTTTAATTATCAGCTTTTTGGCCTCTTTCTTAGAGTTGTTACTGAACATTTGAATACATACTCATATATATGGAACCCTTGCATATTCTTGTGTATACATACACACACTATACTGGCGACAACAAAAGGAATAATATACTTATAGAGGGTTTTTGGATCATACTCCATAAAATTTAGTTATTAGGAAGTACGACCCTTATAAACAACTTAGAGCTCATTTCTTTGAGATGATTAGTGTGTTCTTCGATTCTTCCATTAAATCTATGCTTACACATTATAGCAAGTTTTTTGTCCATCCTTAAGATGAGGACCATCAAAGTAATTTAAGTCAGAAGTTATGTCAACATTTGCATTTACTATTATTTATAGAGCCTTTTTGGCCGTTCTATGAAAGTTCAGTTGTCACAGGAGTTAATTCCTAATGATTGATTTGCCTTTTCCTCATGTACGAATTATGAAACATTTTTATGACAGATTCCCTGTTTAATATGCAGAGAAATTGGGCAGCTTTGTCGCCTTCTTTAGCCTCTTACGTTCTCTGTTTAGAATAACTCAACCCCTTTGTTGTATATTTCCTCTATTCTCAACTAAAAATTCTTTTCTTAAAAATCCTTGGCTTCCATATTCCTTTTTTATTTGTCAGAATTTTTTTTTCTATCTTAAAGGGATTATTCTCCTTTCAGCCTTCAGCTGCCACCTAAAATCTGTTTCAACTACATTTGTCATCTATCCACCATATTTTGGACTATAATTTATGAGCTGTGAATTATGATGTGATACTGCTACTTCTTGATTGATTCATTTACTCATTCACTTAATTCTTAGAACAGCAAATGTCTGTTATTTTGAGCATGTCAGTAAGAAATAAAATTATAGCACACCTTGTCATATGTTTCTATTCTACGCTAGCCCATTATAAATATTGATTGTGGTTCCAGTGCCTGTACATTGATCTGCAAATCTACCCTTAAAGAGGGGAATTGAATTCTTCTTGTGAGAATTCACATCAAAATTCATATATTTGTATATGAATATAGTGTTCTCAGCTTGGATTGTTTTTATAGCTTGTTAATTTATGTTTTGCTTGCCAATACTCAAAATATTATTTGGATATATATATGGCTTCAGGTTCTCTGGAATCATAACTATTGTTTTTCGCCTTTGTGTATGATGCTGCTACTTAATAAGCTTGTGAAGCTTGCTCCTATTTATCTAACATTCGGTGGTGTTACTTAGAAAGATGTGAACGTGGTTTAGAACCTGAATAATTTGTTTCTCTAAGGGTTGAGTGGAGGACTTGAAGTCTAAACTCTAATTGAAGATTAAGTTACGTTTGTAACTTTCGATGGTATCTTTGGTGGTGTTAAATACGTTTGATGTTTTTAAGGGTTTATAACACTTAGTTAGACAATTCTTAACCTTTACCTAAGTATCTTCAATGTAAACCAATCTTGTGGATATGTAAGAATTTTAGTTAATAAATTCTTTCAAGAGCCACAATTGTTATTTCTATTTGGTAGTTCCTTGTTTAAGTAATGCTTTGATTACCATGTTCAAAAAATGAAATCAAAATACGTGATATAATAAAACCTAAGTGCATAACGTAAGACGTCAATGTTTTGGTCATTTATATGGAGCCTAGTTTTCTGATAGATCTTGGGTTGTGACACTATTAACATTCTAGTTATTAGTTATTTATTTTTTCTGCTCTTGGCTAATTGAGTCTATAATCACTAAAAAAGATACATATAAAGTTTTTCATCTATCAGCAAGACTGTTGAAGCTGCCAATTTACTGATTTTAACCAGCCTTCATCTCAAAACATATATTTGTAGCAGATATACATAGTGCTCCTTTATAGTTGTATTGGTGCTATCTGAATTATATAATGTGCTCAAATATATTTGATTTTTACAGTGTCAATTGCTGTTTTAAAACTTTTCTGACACACATATTTGTGGTTATGTTTGTAGGCTAGGCTTCCTGTTAGTACCAAGTACCAACAATGGCTGATGGTCATGAATCAGACAAGAACATAGAGATATGGAAGATCAAGAAATTGATCAAAGCATTGGAATCTGCAAGAGGTAATGGTACGAGCATGATTTCTCTGATAATGCCTCCACGTGATCAGATATCCCGGGTTGCTAAGATGTTGGGAGATGAATTTGGAACTGCTTCAAATATCAAAAGCAGGGTGAACAGGCAATCAGTGTTGGGAGCCATTACTTCTGCTCAACAGAGGTTGAAGCTATATAATAAGGTTCCTCCAAATGGTTTGGTTCTTTATACTGGAACCATTGTTACTGAAGATGGCAAGGAAAAGAAGGTGACAATTGATTTTGAACCTTTCAAACCGATCAATGCGTCACTTTACCTCTGTGATAACAAGTTTCACACAGAAGCGCTGAATGAACTTTTAGAATCTGATGACAAGTTTGGTTTTATTGTTATGGATGGAAATGGAACCCTTTTTGGGACTTTAAGTGGAAATACACGTGAGGTGCTTCATAAATTTACCGTTGACCTACCAAAGAAACATGGTAGAGGAGGGCAGTCCGCACTCCGTTTTGCTCGTCTTCGCATGGAAAAACGACACAACTATGTTAGAAAGACTGCAGAACTTGCTACCCAGTTTTTCATCAATCCGGCTACTAGTCAGCCTAATGTTGCTGGACTTATACTTGCTGGTTCAGCTGACTTCAAGACTGAGCTGAGCCAGTCGGATATGTTTGATCCTCGGTTACAGGCAAAAATATTAAATGTAGTTGATGTTTCTTATGGCGGGGAAAATGGTTTTAATCAAGCTATTGAGCTATCTGCGGAGATCCTATCAAATGTGAAGTTCATACAAGAGAAGCGCTTGATAGGGAAATATTTTGAAGAGATTAGTCAGGATACTGGGAAATATGTCTTTGGAGTTGATGACACATTGAAGGCTCTGGAGATGGGTGCTGTGGAAACACTTATCGTATGGGAAAGTTTGGATATAAATAGGTATGTGATGAAAAATAGTGCTACTGGGGAGATTGTCATAAAGCACTTGAACAAGGAACAAGAGGCTGATCAAAACAGCTTCCGAGATGCAGCCACCTCAGCGGAGTTGGAGGTTCAGGAAAAAATGCCTTTGCTCGAGTGGTTTGCCAATGAGTATAAGCGATTTGGTTGCTCGCTTGAATTTGTGACTAATAAATCTCAAGAAGGATCACAATTTTGCAGAGGGTTTGGTGGCATTGGTGGTATCCTTCGCTACCAGCTTGATATCAGATCATTTGACGAGCTATCTGATGATGGAGAAGTGTATGAGGATTCTGATTAAGTGCCTTTTCTGCGGATCCTATATGTGATTTTGGATAATTGGATGAAGCGCTTTTATGATTCAAAACTTCTGAACATCACTTGGATTTTATGGTTCTAAGACATTCTGCTTTGGTGTTTCATCCATCATATATGTATTATTCATTTTTACTTTCCTTTGCTTCCTACATATACATTTTCCTTAGTCCATCTAAGCATATGGCAGCTTGCCAGATTGTGGTGATTCCTCTGGAGAGAGCAGACAGGCATTTTACCTGGGAATCATAATTTAATTCAAAGATACGAGTACTTAAATGTCTTATAATATCCAGATGATTGTTCCATATGGGTTTTAAACAAAATTAGTCTTACAAAATATCTTTATAACGCCATTAATGTATAGCATATCACCTTTGCTTCTGATCTCTACTACAAGGGATAGGAGTTGGAATTTTAGGCTTGTAGATATTTTATGTGAACATAGCAAGACGCAGGATTTGTGGCTAACTATTTTATGGTTATTATGTTGTGCCTTTACAGGCCACCAGGTTCAAAATATCTGAGAAGTTGCAAAATACACATACATTAGATCATGTAATATGCTGAGGTGGCCTGAAAGTAAGAGTTCACTGTAGACCTGATGAGTTCTATAAGTTGACTGACCAAATTTGCTATCAAGCAGTTGTTACCAACCGTGACTATCTGAAATGTTTAATTCTTTAGGGTTTTGGAGTCTCAAACGACCTAAAAAAAAAATGCACTAGTTACGTAACATGCAAAAATTGTACCCGTAGTGTTCACTCTGACCGGCTTATTTAAGCCTCTAATCAATCAGTTGTTCTGATAATAAATCTTATAAACATTAATAACTTGGGTGCTTTAACAATCCGCAAGTTTTATAAGTTGATCTACCACATTGGGATCTGCAAGGGTACTTGTATCTCCAAGCTCATCCAATTGTCGGGAAGCAATTTTTCTCAGAATTCTTCTCATTATCTTTCCACTCCTAGTTTTTGGAAGGCCAGGTGCCCAATGGATTTTGTCAGGGGCTGCAAAAGCTCCTATCTGAAAGGTCAAGCAAAAAATTTTGAAAATTAAGTTAACAAATGAAAGTCATACACATGAATAGCATCGGATAGGAAAAGGAAGTCTAAAAGTAATAGCTGAATGAAATAGTTATCTCAAGAATCTATCAAGGCACAATAATGTAATGTTGCGGCTTTAAAGTACATTGGTTAAGAAAAGGGATGCAAAGAAAGAAAAGATTCACACAAGCGCATCACTCCTCAGAAAATTCTTCATTTTCTTTCCACATTCTTTCTCATTTCATAAATCCAGAAATAATAAGAAAATTCTATGAAACCCTTGACAATCCAAGCTACTAATTCATGATACCAAAAAATAAAAAGAATATGTGCATTTTGACGATGTTTTATTTTACAAGGAAATTTAATGGATTAAGTACAGACCTGCTTTCGAACTTTGAGTACGATGCTCTTCCTCAGTTCTTCACTGTAAGGAACACCATCAACAAGAGTAACAAATGCATAGATACCCTGCCCTTTAACCTACAGTAATTAAGGTGGTTGGTTCAGACACACATATATCGATAACTTGGCTATGCTGTAAAAATTAACCAAATCTACTCTCTCTCTGTATATATTTTACCACACACACACATGCAGAGACTTGCACAGGGAGAGAGTAGTTTATACAGACATACCTCATGCTCAACTCCAACCACAGCAGCCTCTGCACATTGAGGATGTGAAACTAGAGCTGATTCCACTTCAGCTGTGCCAATACGATGCCCACTGCACACAACATGAAGATATTGGCCTTAGATATAAAAGAAAACTGCATAGATTCCTAAGATTTTATTCATTCAACAGTTTTGATACATGTTTTCTTGCTGAAATAGCAAAATTGAGGAACCAAAAAAAATTTCAAAATTCAAAGAATACCTAACATTAATGACATCATCAACTCTTCCAGTGAGCCAATGGTATCCATCTTTATCCCTAAAACAGAGTTACATACATCGAAGACAGTGAAAATTTTAGAAATTTGCACATTATAAAGCAGACTGACAAAAAAGCGTCTAATGTTGGTAAATCACCAACCTGTTGCATCCATCACCACTAAAATAATATCCAGGAAAAGGCTTGAAATATGTTGTCTTGTATCTTTCATGATCACCATAAAGAGTTCTGAATGCCCCAGGCCATGAACTCTTAACACACAGATAACCACTGCACTCACCTTCCATTTCAACACCTTTCTCATCCACTATGACAGGCTACAACAACAACAACAACTAAGCCTTTTCTCATTATGACAAGCTACAGTTACAACAAAATTTATCAACGATAAAGGCAAAGTTAAATACTAGTAAACAGGTAAAAAAATTCATTAAATGATAAAAATATTATGTATGGTATGCATAGAGAACCTGAACTCCAAAGAAAGGGAAGGTTGCAGAGCCAGGCTTCTGAGGCCAAGCACCTGGTAGTGGAGTTATCTGCCAGTAGCAGAGAAGCATTTTTCAATCTCAAGAACAGAAAAAACATACATATATAATAAATTCTATTCGTTTTTTATTCCTGTTTACCAGAGACTGAACCTAAGATTGTTATACAAAACCCAACTCTTCATAACCACTTGAGCAGTGTGCATGCAGTATGCAACAGAGTAAATTACCAACTTATTGAATGAACATATGTTGCACGTTCAGTGCCTTCCATCACAATCAAATTGACAAAGATAATCATTGAAGGAAGTCAGTATACCATGAAGCCTCCAGTTTCTGTTTGCCACCAAGTGTCAGAGATAGGGCATCTTGAATCTCCGACTACATTGAAAAACCACCTGAAAGAGGATGAAATGCATCAAAATATTGGTTGATATATAATAATTAAGTTAGAAAAAAAAATATTATAATAACCTCCATGCACTTGGATTTATGGGTTCGCCAACACTTCCCAGGACTCGTAAAGATTTCCTTGAGTAGCGGGTAACATACTGCAAAATTTGCAATGTTTTGATTTGTGAATAATATGTAACAACATAAGGAACTCTAGACACTTGCAACTGACAGGCACAAATCAACACTCTGCAATGTGCAGAGTTGATGGAAAAATAAAGTCTCATTTGGTCAAAACCAATTTTTTAATATTATGATCACTAGAAATTTTCCTTTGTTCTATTATTTATTTCCGTTATTCTGTGATTAGAACTTTATTCAGAACATCAACTCATAATTTAAGGCAAAGTCCTATTTCTGTAAGACATGGAAAAACATCAATTTTATATCTTGAGGATGCACCTCAAATTCTGATTAAAAAAAAATTAAGGATATAGAATCTGTACAATGAAAATTGAGGACAGTGGATTCAAATCATGGATGTGAATATTCAAACCAAGCATCTATTTCTAAAGAAATGAGTAGTGATTATGGAGATTCTTGACCAAGAATATTGGATGTCTTTAAAGTTTCACATTTCATAGAAGGAAGCAATTGGAAAAAGAAAAATACCAAGTGGACATTCATTGTGCCCTCCTTATATATGCCAGACAAAACAGTGGAAAAGGGCTTTGAAGAGAATGATATCAAACTTAAGATTCTATCAGTCAATTTTGACATAATTCAGATGCTCTATTTGCAATATTTCATATTCCATAGTTCTTTCTACAATTCTAATGAAATTTTCAATATGGGCTTGAACCTGAACTCCTCACCGTACAAAAATAATACATGAATACAGAACACCATAAATATCAATGACATCAACAAAAGGCCAGGGGGGAGTGGGTGGGGAGGTAATAAGGACATTGTCCATCTGAAATATGATCAAGACTGCCTGAACAATTCATAATATCCTTTCCCCTTGTTCTGTTTTATTCTGTCTGACTCTTTCCGCCAAAACAATTTTTTAATTTGAAGATAGGAGGAATTTTACAAAAATTTATCCAAATCCTTTGCAATGTCATAATATCTACTTCATACACATCGACATAGGCATGTATTTTAACACATGATACTGAGTTTCCAGTCCAAAAAATAATAGGAAAATTAGATAATCAATGCTGTAATATCTGAAACATGAGATGAGTTATTCAAAAGGTGATGACAGTAATGAAAGAAGATCCTCATTCTTGGTAAAATACAATAACAGTTCACCACTTCCTTATTTGCAACTATACAAAGTTTCTCCAACCTTCATTATGATATGGGCAGAGAAAGGTCAGAAAAGACAAGGGATGAGCTAGTTAGTTTGAGACAAAGATATCAGATTTAATGGACAGAAATATAAAAAGAACCTCTGAACGCTGATTGAGTGCATAAAGAATACTTTGAAACCAATTATATATATTGTCAGGACAGCTAGAATCTCCAGAAGCAATTATAAACAAATCATTTCACACGTAGGTACACAGTAAGTAAGCATAGAGAGGCATCTTGCCTCATCACCATCACGCATGAGGGACCGCACCAATGTAGGAGCAGTGTAAAATAATGTCACCTTGTATTTGTCAACAATGTCCCAACAACGCCCAGGATCAGGATAATTGGGAGCCTGCAGGTAAAACATGTTTATGTCCCCTTTAGATTCAGAGTGAAGTAGCACTTTGCAATTCCTTGTCTCTCACAATTTTTGACTGACAAAACCAAATTAGAATAATATTGATGGAGGAAAGCACTGTACTTCAATTTATAGAGCCCATAAGTATAATTCTTTCTAAACTCCAATGCCTAGTTCAATTTGTGTGTGTCTCTAAAACAGTTTGTGGGAATTAAAATAACATGATATATGGACCCAAAGCCTAGATTACCAAAAAGATCTGGCATAAATTGTTGACCTCTTGCTGATGAGACCCTCAAGTTTCTTCCCATCAAATAAAGAATAGCTCACTGATTTCTAAAGTAAATCACTGTGACAAAGTTGATTTTAGCAGTCCAATTTCACTGGGAACTAGTGTAGTTACTAGTTAGTCATTTAATATTCAGTTACTGTTTTGCAAGCTTTAAAATCTACTTAATGTTTCTCATGCAGTTTCTAGAATTCTAAATTTCAGAAATTGAAATTTTTGGTTGATTTCTTTGTGTCTATAACATGTCTCTTGGATGCATTTTCTGCTGCACCATCATGCACATAAATGATAACACTGTTTTAAGTAGAAGTCTATTACCCCTTCATACACAACAACAGTTGCACCATTGAGCATGGGTCCATAAGTGACATAGCTGTGCCCAGTTATCCAACCACAATCAGCTGTACACCTATAGTCAGTGTATAAAGGTGTTATATAATAGTACTGATCTGGATTTCATCAAGAAAATCCTAAAGATAAAAGGGATAAAAGGTAAACTTTTAGGATACCAGTAGATGTCAGATGGCTTGTAGTCAAAGGCATACTTGAATGTTGTTGCAGTGTACACCATGTAACCACCAGTCGTATGGAGGACACCCTTTGAAAGACAAACATTAGAATACAGCAATCTGAAGCAAATGAAAGAAGAAAAAGGAAACAAACTCACATAGACTACAGAAAACAAATACCTTTGGTTTCCCTGTACTCCCACTTGTATAAAGTAGAAAAAGTGGATCCTCTGCATCAACCCACTCCACTGGACAAGTGGTTGGATGTTGAGGAATGACATCCTGAAAATATTCAAAATCAGAAGAAAAAAAAGGAAACAGAAAAGAGGGGGGGGGGGGAGGTGTGATCTTTTGTCATAATTAGTGAACATACACTGTGAGCATCCAAATATATTGAGCATCTGAATGCAGAAAGTTAAGTTTCATAGTACAGGGTACAGAACTTGTGTTACCAGCACAATTAGTCAACCATATGACTTCAAAAAGTGAGATGTGTCTGTGTTCAACACATGTCTAATACTTGTAGTAGACACAATTCGACTCTTCAAATTACACATAGACAATTCAAATTTTATCATTTCATGGTATCTATATCAATGCTTCATAAGCATATATGAAAGAAAAATTTAAATACTAACCTGCCACCAAATATCACGCCCTTCCTGCCATTTGGTATCTACCCTCTTCAATGCCGATTGGTTTTCATAAGTTAAGCATACATCTGGTACAGGAAAAAAATGCGAGTTAAAAAAAATGAAAAGAAAAAGAAACGAATAAACTGATGTATTAGAGATGAAAATTTGTTTACATTATATAATATGCACAATCAATTTAGGTTATTTTATCTTTTGGTTGAGCTGTGACACATAATGACTCTAACCTAGTGAAGCAAGTCAAATCGATTGGCACTGACCATCCAAGGCCGAAGGTTGTTAACAACCCAGCCCAAAAGCACCAACTTACGCAAAATCAGTTTGGATAGTAATAACTTATAGATAAAAAAGTACATATTATTTTCACTGTTTTGTAATTTCTAAGTATTCATTATATGACATTTTCACAATCTATCAATCAATCATACTTAATGTCTCACTGAATAAAAGAATAATGGAAGAGATACAAATGAAAACCAACACGAATGATGAAATAACTATTTGAGTCAAAAAGCTGTGATAATTCCATTCAAATAGACATTTGACCTTATCCTCGTACTACAAAGCTCAAGTTTTCTCACTAATGATAAGCTATGGAGAGCTGCATGATATTAGCTATATTGATATCTCTCTATCTCTCTGTTTACACACGTTGATAATATAACATGAGTGCAAAAACAAGTAAGATGACATATTTACTCAATAACTAAAGAAGAGACTGTACCATTGAAATCATAAACAAATCAATGATTTACCAACCTACAGAGACCCCATTTTGGGCTGCATCATTAATGGCAGAATCAACTATGTCTTTCAGGTGGATGACCTTAGAGCCCCTTCTAACAGCGTTGCAAGTAATCACAACTTTTGGTTTACAATCTATAATTCTTTGTGCAAGAGATTCTGCAGAAAAACCAGCAAATACAACCTAAACAAATAAAAAGGATAACAGTTAATAATCCAAAAGCAATTGAAAGATAATGCACAATCTGACAAGTGAGAAAAAAGAGATGTGATAGTGTGATACCGAATGAACAGCACCAATGCGGGCACAGGCAAGCATTGTGATGGGAAGCTCCATTAGCATGGGCAGATAAATAATTACAGCATCTCCTTTTTTTATACCAATATCTTTCAGGTAGTTTGCAACCTGCAGCCAAGATAGATTTAATCATTCTGCCAATTTTTGATCATGTGCTCCAATAGAACAACACTCTGAGTTTGAGATTTTTTCAAGTAGAAGCATCTGATTCAGTGTCCTCTGTGTGTGTGTGAGAGAGAGAGAGAGAGGGAAATCAGAACTGACCTGGCATACTTGATCTAGAACCTGTGCGTAAGTTAAACTACCATCTACAGCAGGGTCATTGCCCTCCCAGTAAATGGCGATCTTATTGCCGAGTCCAGCTTCAACATTTCTATCCAAGCAATTATAACAGATGTTGGTGATGCCACTCTTGAACCACTGAAGAGTACAACAATTAAACAGAGACAAAAGGCTGAACCACTCAGGCACCTCCTATGAACAAACATCAACAAAAGAAAAACTGAAAGCGAGATCCAAATGGGAAATGGCAATAAATAAAATACCTCAATCTTGATATTGCCTTTCCTAACATCAAAATTTTCGTCAAAGACTTTATCACCCCATTTCTGTTTCCAATAGAACTCGGAAGCAATATCCGACCAGAATCCAGCTGGGTCTTCTATGGACTTCTTATACATATTCAGATACTGACAGATCAGAAAGTACACATGAATGTGAATATAAAATACTTCATTTGTTAAAAAATAATATCAAGCATGGAAAGAACAATTCTAAATTGGTCTTCCCTTTCGTTCTTGATTAACTTCTGCAATTAAAATCCATTAAAACCCAGTAAACATTATCAGGCTACATTCTAAATTTTAACAGAGATCAACCAAAAGACCCTGGAACCTGTTCTGGAGACTGAACGTGTGCTTGGCTAGCAAAGTCCTTGCTTGGAAACACGAAATCATTCTCTTCAGTAGCGAGAGTTTCACCCAGTACCACGGCGTTCAGTTTGGAAATGTGGCCAGCGCCTGATGGCAGATCCTTCATTGACTCCACGTGGCGTAGGTAATTGGTAGACCTCAGATTCGAAGCCATCTTCTCCCTCACTCCTGCTAGCTTCCTCCTACTGCCGCTGCTATTCCAGAAGAGAGAGACAGAAGGAGAAGGCTTCGGTGATGAGTTCAAGGCGAAGATGGGAACTCTCAAAGAAGATTCACACGCATCACCCAGAAGAGCAGAAACAGAGTTATAAGACACAGGAATCATCCTGGCGTAGTTGTCAACGACTTCATAAATAGATAATTACATTGCATTAATTAATAATTTAGTAGAAAACCGATCACGATCGCAAACAAAAACCCCAAAAAAAGGTTTTTTTTTTTTTTTTTTCCAAATTCCAAAGATAGACTGTTACAGAAAATGTTTTTCTCTCTCCTATAATAACTTAGTTTTGTTTAGTCAGAATTCTGCCGTAATAGGATGTCACAACCAAAACAGACTTCCTTTTTAGTACTGTAGAAATATTCTAGGACCCTCCTTTATTTGATGTGAGGAAACGGGGAAGCTCAGCGAGTCTAGAAAAGGAGAGAGAGAGAGAGAGGAGAATATTGAGTACGTATCTTTTTTTTTTTTTTTTTTTAAGTTTCAAAGGAAGAGGGTGCTGCATCGTTATCTATTTTAGTTTTCCTTCCCTTTCAAAGTGATTATAAGTGAGGAGACCAATAACAATAACAAATTGGTTATACCAATTCCAACCAAGTCAGACGCTAACCTTAATTAGGTGGCTCCTTGATAGAAGATTGCTTAAGCGATTTGATTATATAAAGAAAGGGGTCTTGTTTGACAATGAAAAACTCCTCAAAATCAAAGCAAGGACTCTCTTAAAATGGAAAAGTTCAAAGCTGATGATGAGGACAGTAAAATAATGATTTTGTGCCTAGCATATTAGAATTAATGGCGTAAAGAATAAGACAACGTGGAGCAGTCAAGGTTGACTAAAGATTTTGGATGCTCATCATAGCTTTTCCACCGGAACATCGTCTCCAT
Source organism: Gleditsia sinensis (assembly GCA_037074535.1). Lineage (NCBI taxonomy): Eukaryota > Viridiplantae > Streptophyta > Magnoliopsida > Fabales > Fabaceae > Gleditsia > Gleditsia sinensis. The sequence continues at coordinate 10,171,133 of CM073473.1, forward strand.
TTCTCGGTCGCTGCGATTAAAAATGAAGTTCTCTCTCCCAAAACATGAAAAGCCCAAAAGGGGAAACAGAGACTTACCCCACAATGAATTAGAGAAATTCTGAAATGAATACGAGGTGGGATTGATCAGAGATCAATGATCAGACACGGGTACCCAATAAGCTACGAGGATTCGGAAAACTCCTCCAAATCGTTGTCAGTTGAATTGGATTCGAGCCTTGACAACATAGTACTCCTTTGATAGGAAGAATTTATGTGATGTGCTGGATATGCAATATTAGTCGGATTGGGAGGTTCGACTATTTAGTTTGTAGTTTCCTTATAAAGACAGAGCCGCCCCCAAATTATCTTCTGCTTCCAGTTAGAAATTAGAAAACAAGTAAATAAAATTACTAATCAATCTTTTTCGTTTTGGACGAAGAACATGTCATAAGACAACACAGGCCAAAGGCCCAAACCACCAAGAGACTCACTTTTTTGTTTTGGACAGGCACCAAGATACACACTGGGCTGAAACCATATGCAACAAAGAACAAAACTCCTGGGAAGCAACAGGAGAAGAGAAGCCTACCCAATTAATCAATCTTTCAGACTTTAACTACTGAGTTTATGAAGTTGGGCCAAAACAAATGCTAAAGTTTCATTACGGCATGAGTCCGTAGGGGGTGGAGTTTAATCTTATCCAACAAAATTTGTTTAGAAGCGAAAACAACTATTAATTTTAGATTATGTTATATGAAATAATTTATTATATTATTAAATTATAAGGCGATATCGAAGACTTACGGCGCAGGTGATATTTGTCCAATTATGATATCGTGTTTAACATTTTTTAAACAAATTCACATTCGTAGCAGACAGCGTGAATCCTGAAAAGAGAAAACCCACCTTCCAAATAACTTAGTTCTGATGAATCAGAACCAACTGAAAAACAAATTTACATACCTCTGGCCTATGGGGGCATTCTGGCATTTTTAGCGAGCATTGAGTTTGATTATGAAAATTACTGGGGTTTCTGCGTATCTTTTTCATGGTTTAGCCTTATTTCACAGCGACATGAATTATTAGGTAAAAGCAGAATATTAGAAATTTCACTCAACTTCATACCAATGCATTTCTTGTGGCATAGGATTCTCAATCTTTCAAGCATTGATAATTACTTTGCTGATGGTTATTTCAGGGGAATCCACAGCTAGTTTTCACATTGATTGAAAATTTCTACTTTTTTCAAAGATATTTTCTTCCTTCAACTTTTTATGGGGGAAAAAAACAGATTAGGTACCCTGTAACTTCAAATCATGTCATAAGGAAAATTACAGGCATCCAACTGCTTAGATCTCCATTCTGACTTTGTAGAAGCTTCAGAGTG